>JAABKJ010075445.1:79113451-79506711 GCA_011634705.1 Andricus grossulariae | reverse complement strand
GTTTTGGTTGAAAATTTAACTACTTTTTTTTTTTTTGTAAAAAAGTACATTTTTTATTGAAGGTAAAAATATTCAATTTTTTGTTAAAAATTTATCTTTGTTAATTAAAAATTCAAGTACTTGGTTGAAAATGTTATCTTTTTTTATTGAAAATGCTACTTCTTGGTTAGAAAAATATTCAGATTTGGTTGAATTCAACTCTTTTTGGTTTAAAATTAAAATCTTTTTTGGCAGAAAATTCAACAATATACTTGGTTGAAAGTTAAACTGCTTGGTTAAAATTTATTTTCTCTCAAAGATTCATCTTTTTAGTTGAAAATTTAACTATTACATTATTTTTTCAACTAAACATTTAAGTATTCCATTTTCGATTGTAAATTTATATTTTATAGTTGAAAATTGATGTGTTTTGTTTAAAACTTATCTTTTTTTTTGTAAAAAATTAATCTTCTCGGTTGAAAATTCACGTATTTGATTAAAAATCCAACTACTTTGTCAAAACTTTACATTTTGTTTGGACGTGCATCATTTTAGTTGAAAATTCATACTTCTGGTTGAAAATTTAACTACTTTTTTGAAAATTCTTTTCTTTTTTGGTAAAAAAAATACATTTTTTAATTGAAAGTAAATATATTTAATTGTTTGTTAAAAATCGATTTTTTTAAATTAAAAATTCAATTACTTTGATACAAAATGCAAATATTGGTTGATAATTCACTTTTTTGTTGAAAATTAATATTTTTTGTTGAAAATTCGTCTGTTTGGGTTGAAAATTTAACTACTTTTTTGAAAATTCTTTTCTTTTTTGGTAAAACATTACATTTTTTAATTGAAAATAAAAATATTCAATTTTTTGTTAAGAATCAATTTTTTTAAATTGAAAATTCAAGTATTTGTTTGAAAATTACATGTGTTTCATTGACTATTGGTCTTTTTTGACAGGAAATTGATCTTTTTGGTTAAAAATTAAACTTCTTGGTTGAAAATTCAACTACTTGGTTGAAAGTTGAAATACTTTGTTGAAACTTAATTTTTTGGTTGGAGATGCATCATTTTATTTGAAAATTCATCCCTTTGGTTGAAAATTTAAATTCTTTTTCAAAAATTCTTTTCTTTTTTGGTAAAAAATTACAGTTTTTAATTAAAATTCTAATTATTTGCTTGAAATTGAAATAATTTGGTGAAAAAGTAATTTTTTGTTAAAAATTCAACTACTGTGGTACAAAATTAAACTATTGGTTGATAATTAACAAATGCAGCTGTACAATTGAAAATTAACCTGCTTCGGTTGAAAATTAAATTTTTTGGTTGAAAATTAATTTTTTTTAACTGAAAATTTAATTATTTCGTTTTTTGTTAAAAATTTGTCTTTTTTAGTAGAGAATTCAACTATTTGGTTTAAAATTCAAGTATTTTGTATAAACGTAGTCTTTTTGGTATAAAACTAATCCTTTTATGTGAAAATTTAACTATTTGGTTGAAAATTTATGTTTTTTTTTAAATCTGTATTCTTTGGTAGCAAATAATTTTTTTGGGTTAAAAATGAAACTCTTTTATTGTAAGTTGAACTACTGTCTTAAAAGTTCATTTTTTTCGTGTAAGATTTATATTTTAGGTAAATATTGATATCATTGGTTACAAATTGAACTGCTTGGATGAAAATTCGTTTTTTTGTTTGTTACAAATTAATTTTCGTGACTGAAAATTTAACTATTTGGTTGAAAATTCAACTGTTTGCTTGAAAATTAACTTTCTTGTTGAAAAATCAACGATTTGGTTAACAAATCATTCTTTTTTATTGAGAATTCATATATTTGGTTCAATATTTAACCATTTTATTTAAGAATTCAAATTTTTTGTAGAGAATTCGCTTGTTTGACAATTCAACAATGTGGTATTAAATTTATTTGTTTTCTCGAAAATTTATATAATTTACTGAGAATTCATATTTTTAGTTAATAATTTAACTATCTGGCTGCAAATTCAGCTGTTTTGTTAAAAACTCCTTTTTTTGGTTTAAAAATTCATCACGGTGGACGGCCCCTAATCAGCTCTTGAGACAATTTATAGCCAATTATGAAAGAAATTCAAAAATATTTGTTAAGAAAAAGTAAAGAAATAGTGACATTAGCAGAAAATTGTGAGAAAATAGTGTCTTTAGTGTATTTTTTTTCTCGAAATAGTTGTAAAATAGTGTAAATTTTCAACCTTACTAATGAATTTTCAACTAAAATGATGAATTTTCAACAACAAATATTAATTTTTACTGAAAAAGATAAATTGTCAATCAAAACTTAATAATTAAATTTTAAGTTCAAAAAATTAATGTTCAACTAAACAGAAGAATTTTCAACTAAAATGATGGAATATTCAATTGGAATAAATTAAATTTTCAGTTAAAAAAATTACTTTTAACAAAAAAAAATTAACTTAAAAAAAATAGTTATATTTTCAAACAAAGTGATGAATTTTAAAATTAAATTGCAAATACTTAACTGGAGTAGTTGAATTTTAAACCAGAAAGATGAATTTTTAACTGAAATTTAATGAATATTTAACTAGAAAAATTTAATTTTTTACCAAAAAGATGAATTTTCGACCAAGAAGTTTAATTTCTACCAAAAAAGACAAATTTTCAACTAAAAAAATAAATAAAAAAAATAAAAATAATAATAAAATAATAAATTTCAACCAAAAAACATCGAAAGAAAAAACAAGTTTTCAATCAAACAGCTCATTTTTCAAACAAAAAAATGAATTTTTAAGTAAAACGATGAATCTTCAAAAAAAAAATAATAATAATTTTTAACAAAAGAGTTTAACTTTCAACCAAATAATTTTGTTTCCAACCAGAAAGATGAATTTTCAACTAAAACGATAAATATTTAAATGGAATACTTGAATTTTTAACCGAAAAGAAGAATTTTTAAACAAGAAGATTAACTTTCAAAGAAAAAAATAATTTTCTACCAAAAAAATCGACTTTTTAACAAAATACGTGAATTTTCAACGAAATAGTTTAATTTTTAATTAAAAAAGACCAATTTCATTTAAAATTAATCTCTGATTGAAAATGTAACTTTTTTTTTTTAAACAATTTATCTTTTTTTAGTGAAAATTTAACTATTTGGTTGAAAATTGGTATTTTGCATTTAAAAGTTAAACTATTCGTTTGAAAATTTATGTACTTTGTAGAAAACTCAGCTTTTTCACAGAAAATTAATATTTATAGTTGAAGATTCATCATTTTAGTTGAAAATTCATCAATTTGGTTAAAAATTAATTTCTTCAACTGAAAATTTAACTGTTCCATTTTTAGTTCAAAATTGATATTTTCTAGTTCAAAATTAAACAATTCGGATAAAAATTTGTCTTTTTTAATTGAAAATTAAACTATTTCTTTAAAAATTCACGTATTTTGTTCAAAAATCTATTTTTGATAGAAAATTAACTTTTTCTTTAGAAGTTAATCTTCTTGTTCAAAAATTCTTCCTTTCTTTTAAAAAATAATTCATTTTAATTAAATATTTACCATATTAGATGAAAATTTATCTTTCAGGTTGAAAAAAATTACTTGGTTGAAAGATAAACTCTTTTTTTTTAAATGAATTTTTTTGGTTGAAGATTCATCATTTTAATTTAAAATTCATCTCTGGTTGAAAATGTAACTTCTTTTTTGAAAATAAATTTATCTTTTTTTTAGTTAAAAATCAACTATTTGGTTAAAAATTGATATTTTGCATTTGCAAATTAAACTATTTGTTTGAAAATGTATGTACTTTGTGGAAAATTCGTCTTTTTTATAGAAAATTTATCTTTATGGTTGAAAATTCATCTGTTTAGTATAAAATTCAACTATTCCAGTTGAAGATTCATCATTTTAGTTTAAAATTCATCAGTTTAGTTGAAAATTAAATTAAAATTATTCAAGTTTCAAGTTTTCCAATTTAAAATTCTGTAATTTTTATGATTTGAATTGGAAAAAATTCTTTATTTTCGAAAATTTACAATTGAAAATTTGACATTTGATCTACAAAATCGTTATTTATACAGGTCAAAAATTGAAGGATTTTCATTTTTAAATATTAAAAATTGAATTAAAATCACATTATTTGAAATTATAGACATTAAAAATTGAAAAATATTTAATTGCAAATCTTCAAAATCAAAGAGTTTTCCATGGTAGGTATTCAAAATTAAACTACATTTTCTAAAATTAGTTCAAAATTAAATAATTTTGAAATATAAATATTCCAAATAAATGAATCTTCAAAAGTCAAGTTTAAAAATTAAGGAATTTTATATGGTAAATCTTCAAAATTGATTTATTCCAAAAAAAACCATTCAAAATTACAAAATTTTAAGGTTTGTAATTTTTTTTAAAACTCTGTAATTTTGATTATTCACATTGAAAATTTCTTCAATTTGGACAATTTACAATTGAAAACTTCACTCGAATTATTCCTAAGATTTTGAAAAATTAAAAAAATTGCCTCCTAAATTTTCCAGATTTTTTTCGACATTTGTAGAAATCTTTTGAAATATTTTGATATCTCTTCAAATTTTCTTCAAAAATTATTTTTCGAAATAAAAATTCATTTAAAATGTTCTCAGGAATCTTAAAAAAAGTTTTTTATTTCCTTGAAGCCTTTCAATCTCCTTAGAAAGCTTCAACATGTTTTTTTCGAAATCATCAAAAATTTATATTTTGTTTAAAATGTTTGAAAATCTTTTTAAATTTCAAATTATTTTTTTTTACCATTTCCAAAAAAGTTTAAACCTTCTAAATGCCTTTTAAAATTACTCCAATTTTCTAGATTCTGTTTTGAGATAAAAAAAAAAATTTTACTATCGTAAAACCTTTCAAAGTCCTTAAAAAATGTTCAAAAAATTGATTTCCAAATATTCAAACACAATAAAAAATTTTTATCCGAAATCTAGGACAACAAATCTCTTAAAAATTCATCTAGCTTCAGTTTGAAAAAAAAAGTTGAAATCGGTTGGATATTTTTGCCCGAATTGTATTATAAAATGTGAATAAAACTTCAAAATTTAACAAATTTCCATAAAATTACGTAACTTTGCAAAAATTTTCAAAATTTCAGAAAAATTGATAAATTTTGAAAATCGAAAGTAAGGTTGTCAATCCTGAATTTTCCAAATTAAAGAAATTCCGAATTTTAATAATCGAAATTAAAGAATTTTTAAAATTAAAAACTCTCCAATTCTAAAGATTCACAATTCAATGTTCTACATTTTTTAATAATTACGATTACAATTGAAAACTTTGTACTTTAAAAGAATAATGAATAAAAAGTCTCAAATTTGATTGAATATGAAAATTAAAAGTCAAATTTTTTATAATAAATTTTTCAAATTGAAGAAATTTCAAAAGCAAGTCGATAAAATTACAGAATTTTTTATTATAAAACTCAAAACTTTAATTATTTTTAATGGAAAATTTTTAAAACTAAAAACTCTAATATTTTAGAAATTTACAATTTAAAGTTCTACAATTTTGAAGACTTATAATTCAAAATTCTTAAATTTTGAAAATACAGAATTGCAAATTATTAAATCTTCAAGATTTTTTTTAAATATCTGTGATGTTAAACGATTTTTTTGGAAGAGGTCAATTTTAAAGATTTGCAGTTTAATATTCAATATCTTTATTTTGAAAATTAAAAATTATTCAAATTTCAAGTTCTACAATTCAAAATTCTGTCATTTTTATGATTTCAATTGGAAAAAATTCTTTATTTTCTAAAATTCACAATTGAAAACTTGACACTTGATCTTCAAAATCGTTATTTATATATTTCAAAAATTCAAGAATTTTCAATTTTGAATCTCAAAAATTGAAAAAAAAAACATTTAAAATTACATTATTACATATGAAATTATAGACATTGAAAATTGAAAAATATTCAATTGCAAATCTTTAAAGTCAAAGATTTTTCCATGGTATTTATTCAAAATTAAACTAAATTTTGCAAAAATAAGTAAATAATTAAATTAATTCAAACTAAAAATATTTCAAATCAATGAATCTTCAAAAGTCAATTTAAAAAATGAATGAATTTTATATGGTAAATCTTCAAAATTGATTTATTCCAAAAAAAAGCGTTCAAAATTACAAAATTTTAAGGTTCGTAATTTTTTTTTTAAACTCTGTAATTTTGATTATTCACATTGAAAATTTCTTCAATTTGGACAATTTAGAATTGAAAACTTCACTCGAATTATTCCTAAGATTTTGAAAAATTAAAAAAATTGGCCCCTAAATTTTTCAAATTTTTTTCGACATTTGTAGAAATCTTTTAAAATGTTTTGATATATTTTCAAATTTTCTTCAAACATTATTAAAAAAAAAAAATTCATTTAAAATGTTCTCAGGAATCTTAAAAAAAGTTTTTTATTTCCTTGAAGACTTTCAATCTTCTTAAAAAGCTTCGAATTTTTTTTTCTCGAAATCTTCCAAAATTTATATTTTGTTTAAAATTTTTGGAAATCTTTTTAAATTTCAAATTATTTTTTTTTACCATTTCCAAAAAAGTTTAAACCTTCTAAATGCCTTTTAAAATTTCGGAAGAACCCTAATTTTTAATACGAAATAATGATTTCAGATAAGTATTCGTTTGCTAAAGGTTTTAAATAAGACCCGGTTACCCTTCTATTTTGAATAATTAATGATCCTGTTTGCCAATTCTTTCTTATAATACACCAGTATTCATCAATCGATTTCAATTTCAGAGGGAAAATAATATTTCATACTTTGTAATACACTAGCATCATTAGTTGATCAATCGATTTCGATTTTGGATGAAACCTAATTTTAAATACGAAATAATGATTAAAAACAACTATTTTTTTGCTAAAGGTTCTAAATAAGTCTTGATTACCCTTCTATGTTGATAAATTAATAATCCTGTTTGCCAATTCTTTTTTATAATACTCCAGCATTCATCAATCGATTTCACTTTCAGGGGGGAAATTATATTTAATACTTTATAATACACTAGAATCACCAATCGATCAATCGATTTCAATTTTCGGAGGAAACTTAATTTTTAGTACGAAATAATTATTTCAAATAATTATTTCTTTGCTAAAGGTTCTAAATAAGTCTTGATTACCCTTCTATTTTGATTGATGAATGATCCTGTTTGCAAACTCTTTGTTATAGTACACCAGCATTCATCAATCGATTTCAATTTCAGGATTAAAATAATATTTAATACTTTATAATACACTAGCACCATCAATTGATCAATCAATTTCGATTTAAGATGAAACCTAATTTTGAATACGAAATAATGATTACGAATAACTATTTGTTCGCTCAAGGTTTTAAATAAGTCCTGATTACCCTTCTATTTATATAAATTAATAATCCTGTTTGCGAACTCTTTGTTATAATGCACCAGCATTCATCAATCGATTTCAATTTCAAGATGAAAATAATTTTGTAATACTTTATAATACACGAGCGTCATCAGTTGATCAATCGACTTCGATTTCAGAGGAAACCTAATTTTTAATACGAAATAATGGTTTCAAATAACAATTTGTTTGCTAAAGGTAATAAATGAGTCCCTTTTACCCTTCTATTATGATTGATTAATAATCCTGTTTGCCAATTCTTTTTTATAATACACCAGCATTCATCAATTGATTTCAATTTTAGGGGGAAAATAATATTTAATACTTCATAATACACTAGCTTCATCAATCGATCAATCGATTTCGATTTCGGAAGAACCCTAATTTTTAATACGAAATAATGATTTCAGATAAGTATTCGTTTGCTAAAGGTTTTAAATAAGACCTGGTTACCCTTCTATTTTAAATAATTAATGATCCTGTTTGCCAATTCTTTCTTATAATACACCAGCATTCATCAATTATATAATTATAATTTAAAATATATAAATAAAGATATAATTATATAATAGTAATAATATAATAATACTTTATAATACACTAGCATCATCAATTGATCAATCGATCAATCGATTTCGATTTCGAAAGAAACCTGATTTTTAAGACGAAATAATGATTTCAAATAACTATTTGTCTGCTAAAGTTTCTAAATAAGTCTTGATTACCCTTCTATTTTGATTAATTAATGATCCTGCTTGCCAATTCTTTTTTATAATACATCAGCATTCATCAATCGATTTCAATTTCAGGCGAAAAATAATATTTCATACTTTATAATAAACTAGCATCATCAATTGATCAATCGAATTTGATTTCGATTCCGTAGGAAGCCTAATTTTTAATACGAAGTAATGATTTCAAATAACTATTTGTTTGCTAAAGGCAATACATAAGTCACGGTTATCCTTCTATTTTGATTAATTAATTTCCCGTGTGCCAATTATTTTCTATAATACGCCAGCATTCATCAATCGATTTCAATTTCAGGGGAAAATAATATTTAATACTTTATAGTACACTAGCATCATCAATCGATCAATCGATTTTGATTTCGGAGGAGACCTAATTTTTCAAACGAAATAATGATTTCAAATAACTATTTGTTTGCTAAAGGTTTCAAATAAGTCTCGGTTAGCCTTCTATTTTGATTAATTAAGGATCCTGTTTGCGAATTCTGGTTTATAATGCACCAGTATTCATTAATCGACTTCGATTTCGTAGGAAACCTAATTGACAATACGAAATAATGATTTTAAATAACTATTTGTTTGGTAAAGGTAATAAATAAGTCCCATTACCCTTTTGTTTTGATAAATTATTAATCCTGTTTGCCAATTCTTTGTTATAATACACTAGCATAATCAATTGATCAATCGATTTCGATTGCGGAGGAAAGCTTATTTTGAATATGAACTAAAAATGGCAAATAAACATTTGTTTGCTAAGGGTTTTAAATAAGTCCCGGTTACCCTTATATTTTGATTAATTAATGATTCTGTTTACCAATTCTTTTTTATAATACACCAGCATTCATCAATCGATTTCAACTTCAGGGTGGAATAATTATATAATTATAATAATATAATAATACTTTATAATACACTAGCATCATCAATTGATCAAACGATCAATCGATTTCGATTTCGTAGGAAACCTAATTTTTAATACGAAATAATGATTTCAAACAACTATTTGTTTGCTAAAGGTAATAAATAAGTCCCGGTTACCCTTCTATTTTGATTAATTAATGATTCTGTTTACCAATTCTTTTTTATAATACACCAGCATTCATCAATCGATTTCAACTTCGTCACAGAGCGCGGAATTCTTGGCTTCTTGATAGCGGCTGCTTCCGTGTTTACACTTCGGCGGTCAGTACGAGAATCATCAGTCAGTCTATGGTGTCTGTGATGCGAGAGCACTGATATTTATGCCTGAACTGCTAGGCGGCGCGCGCCAGTCGGGCAGACCGTGGCGGGAGATGGCCGGCGGTTGGTCGCTGCGCGGACGCGAGCGAGCCAACCCGCGCGGTATTCGTGGTAGCGGGGTCTGCTAGAGTGTGGCTAGATGCTGTTCGCCTACCAGCCTGGCGGGAGCAAAACCAATCAGAGCCTGGTAACGGTAGCACGCTCTGATTGGCGGAAATCGTGGCACGAGCGTATGTTGCTGTAAGAATCCCTCTTACAGAGAGCGGGAGAAATCATCATAGGACCGCTCGTGAGACTTGCTAAGGCTTAATTTTGTACCCAAAAAGACGAATTTCCAAAATAATACATGAATTTTCCGTAAAACAGTTGAATTCTTAAGCCGACACGACGAATTTTTAACAGCAAAGTTAATTTTTTACCAAGTTGATCATTTTCCGTATAGATAGTGGAATTTTGAGCTGAAAAAGATAAATTTTCAACTGAAACTGATCAGTTTTCTACTGAAAAAAAGAGTTTTAACTATAATTTCAAAAATTAACTACACAGTAGAAAATTATTTCTTGTTTGTTGAAAATTGATTTTTTAATCTAAAAATGTAACTATGCCGTTTTCAGTAGAAAACTTATCTTTTTTAGTTGCAAATTTATTTTTCGAACATTTTTTTTTTAATTCATCTAACAAACAATTTGAAACTTAGGAGCAAAAGATAAGTTTTCAACAAAAAATGGAATAGTTACATTTTTAGTTTGAAAAATTTATTTTCAACCGAAAAAATTTAGTGTTCTACCAGTTAAAATGAACCAAAAAATACCATTTTTTACCAAAATAGTTAAATCCACAGCCGAAAAGATGAATTTTCGAAAGAGAATATTAATTTTCTACGCAAAAAAAAAGGAATTTTCAACAAAATGGATTAATTTTTCACAAAAATGGTTGTATTTTTAAAACCGACAATGTGAATCTTCAATGAAACCTGTTATACTTTATATTTTGATGAAAAACTGTTTCAATTTTAAATAAAAAATGTAACAACTATATTTTCAGTTACGGAAAGCTCATTCAATTTTCCACTCTATAAATGAATTTTCAACTAAAATGACGAATCTTTACAAAAAAAATTATTTTTAACAAAGTAGTTCAACTTTTAACCAAATAGTCGCATTTTGAAAAAAAAAGATGAATTCTCAACGAATAGTGCAATTGATGAGATTTCAAACAAAAAAGATTTTAATTTAATTTAAAAACGATTAAATTAATTTAAAAATTAATATAAATTGAATTAAAAACTTTAAAAACAATCATTTTTTAACCATTTCCAAAACTTTCAAACCTTCTAAATATCTTTCAAAAATCTTCGAATTCTTCCAAAATTTTTCTTGAAATTCTAAAAAATTAAAAAACTTACTTTCAAATCGTCCAGATTCTATTTTGACAATTTTGGAAACCTTTTAAGATGTTAAAATTTTTCTTGAAGCCTTGTAAACTTCTGAAAAAGCTTTGGATGTTTTTTCGAAAACTTCAAAAATGTCCATTTTCTTTTAAATTTTTTGAAATATTTTTGAATTTCAAATAATTTTTTTAACTATTTAAAAAAATTTTAAACCTTCTAAATACTTTCTAAAATTATTCAAATTTTTCCAAAAGTGATCTTAAAATTCTGAAAAATTACAAAAATTGCCTTCAAGTCTTCCGGAACCTGTTTTGACTATTTTAGAATTTTTTTAAATCTTTTAAAATCTATTGCCATTTTTAAAAATGTTTTTAAACATTCTCTTAAAATTGATTTTTCAAGATAAAAAATCAATTCAAATTTTCCCATGAATTCTAAAAAAAAATTTTTAATGTCGTGAAACCTTTCAAAATCCTTAAGGAGCTTCAAAATTGTTTCCAAATTAAAAATGTGAATTTTTTAAGAGATAGCTAATTTTTAAACCAGAAATTTTGAATGTTATGCTTAATTTTATTTAATTACAATTCATTCATTTTTTAATTGTTTAAATGTTTAATTTATTTCTCCTTTTCGAAAATTTGAAATAGTTTATTCAGTAACTGGAATTTTCGAAAAATTAAATATTTCTTTAGACATCTACTTGAAACTTAAAAAAATCTCGTCGGTCTGTACAAATTATTATCAAAATTTGCTCAAATATTTGAGTTTCGAGATTCAAACTATTTCCATATATAACATATATATGTGTAGTGTATATACTTTACATCGGTTAATTTAAATGTTTAAAACGAAGTATTAAATTATAATCAAGTTCATGAAAAACATATTTTTCATGCTTTCTTTCATTATTATTATTAAATTATGAACATATTATTTAGATAACGTAAATGATATTTTAACCAAAAAAGATTTTGATTTTTAATTTTAAAGACGTATTTTTAACAAAATAGCTGAATCCTCAACCAAAAAAAAAATCGTTTTTACCAGTTGCATTTTTATCCAAAAAAGATAACAAATTTTTAAAAAGAGACGAATTTTCTTCAAAACAGTTCAATTTTTTAACACAGAAATATGAATTTTTAACGAAATAGATGAATATGTAGATTTCCATTTTATGTGTGGATTTCTCTTCTCGATCCGTTACCTTCTCCGATGATAATACAGATTTCTATTGATAAGTGTTAAACTTTATGGAACCTCTGAATAGCATTTTTTTCACAAAAATAAACGCATTTATTTTTTTCTGGATTGGAACAAATTTGGGGGCGATATGCATGAAAATTCGAGAAAAAATGTTTTCCATCGCATTTTTGGACCATCCTATTGATGATGCTGGTGCAGTAAAAAGATAGAATTTACGTTTGGTGGTAAAAATTCTCCGGCTAATAAATAACTCTATGATTCATTTTTTTTTTTAAGTTTCGACGTCTGGTGGCTAATTTTAATTTTAAATCTCGTTGCTCACTCACCTCGAAATATTCTCGAACCTCGTCGTTCATTTGAAGGAACTCTTGAGCGGCTGGCTCGTCTCTACAGTAGGCCACATGTTTGTCAAAATCTCTTTCCTGTGGAAATAAAGACCTTTGTAAAAAATGTATTTAATTCAATACTTTTCACTAGCTCTGGTTGTGAGATTTTTTATTGTAAATTAAAATAGAAGTTAGTAAAGTAAAATCTAATCTATAGAGTGTAATGTATTTTTGTTACTATTTTGAAAAATTTTTAAAAACATTTTTGAAATTGAATTCAGAATGAATCAAAATAAGATTATTTTTTAACTAGGATTTAAATTTATCTACGAAATTCTTGGGAATTGAAAAAGCAAAGAATCGAATGATCAAATTTGGCCAACACAATATTCAATGTTACCGTGAAAATTTAAAAAATTTAGAAAGAGGAAAGAAAAATAAGGGTTGTTTCCTTTTTTCCCCTCTTTTCTCTCTCTTTTTGTATTATTTTATTTTATTTGAATCACAAAATATTTATGAGAACCTAACAACGAAGGTCAGGCAAAATCTGGAAACCAGGGAAATTTCATAAATTTTTATTGTTCAGGAACAGGCAGGGAAAAGTCAGGGACTTTTGAAAAATTTTTGCAAAATTCAGGGAATTTGTATAAAAGGCACTTTAAATAACTGGCAGGGAAAATAAATTAAAAATTTGAAAGTTTTTTATTCCATTCAAATGAATAAAAATATACTATGCTAAAAATCTTACGATTAAAATTCTAATCTTTGAATATTATATATATATTTTTTTCATTTTCTTCCTTCTGACGATTATATTTTAAATACAAACTTTTATTATTTGCTTGAAAATTCAACTGTTTTGTTAAAAATTACTCTTTTTGGGTTGAAGATTCAACTATTTGGGAAGCAAATTAACTTTTTTGTTGAAAATTTATATTTTGATGTTGAAAATTTAATCGAAATCTTTTTTGGTTGAAAATTAAAATTTTTTTTTATTTCGTCTTTTCGATATAAAAATGTATATATTTTGATAGAATTTTCATATTTATTGCCTAAAAATGCAACTGTATGGTTGAAAATGGTTTTTTTGTTGTTGTTAAAAGTTGAACTAGTATGTTTGAAATTCATTTTTCTGGTAGCAAATCCATCATTTTAATTGAAAATTCATCTCCTTGGTCAATAATTTTATTATTTTTCTAAACATTCGTACCTTTTGTTAAAAATTAGTTTTTTTACTGAAAATCTAACTTTTAAATTTTTGGTTGGAAATGTACCTTTCTGAATTGAAAATTCAACTATTTGTTTGAAAGTTTATATATATTTTTTGGAAAATTCTGAAAATTATTTATTTTGTTTGAAAATTCGTCTTTTTGTTTTTGAATTAATTTTTTTAGGTTGAAAATATTACTATTTGGTTAATTATTTCAACTATTTTTTGGATTTTTTTTTGTCGATGTATCAGCTATTATATTTTTCGTTAAGAATTCATCTTTTTGTTAAAAATTAATCATTTCCGGTTACTAATTCAACTGTTTTTAGTTGAAGTTTAATTTTTTTGTTTTGAAAATGGAATATTTGCTTGAAAATTTATATTTTCACGTATTTTTTTCAGCATTTGGTTAAAAATTCTACTATTTTGTTGAAAATTTAACTATTTGGTCGAAAATTTATCTATTTTGTTGAAAATTCGTTTTTTTGTTGTTGAAATTATCAATTATAGTTTCCGCTCAGAATTCATCTCTTCGTTGAAAATATAATTTTTCGCATTGAAAATGAAACTGTTGTTGGTTAATATTTAATTTTTTGTTGTTGAAAATTCGACCGTCTGTTTGATATTCATCTATTTAGGTTGAAAATTCTACTATGTTGTTGAAAATTCAATTATTTTTTTGAAAATTTAACCATTTTGTTGAAAAGTTCTCTTGTTGGTCGAAAATTCAACTGTTTTTTTTTAAATATGTATTCTAGAAAGAAAATTCACCTTCTTGGTTTAAACATTTGTCTTTTTGGTTAAGAATTCATCATTGTACGTTGAAAGTCCAACTATTGGTTAAAAATGGATCTAATTTGTTGCAAATTCATTTTTTTTGTAGAAAATTTAACTATTTGGTAGAAAATTTAATAATTTTGTTTAAAATTCGTTTTTTCGTTGTTGAAATTATCAACTATTATATTTTTTGTTGAGAGTTAATCTATTTGTTGATGATTCAAACTTATCGGATTGTAAATGAAACTATTTTTGGTTGGAAAAATTTAGGTATTTTGTCAAAAAGTTCAATTTTTTGGTCGAAAATTCAATCATTAGAAGAGCTTGTTACGTTCGCTTTGGGATCTTCAACCTTCCTGAGAGCCAAAGTTTGCCTTCCCTAATGCGATTCCGCTTTTAACGTCCTAAATTAATTTTTTCGAAATATGATAGATTGAGCATGAAACAAGGTTTCTTAAAGATTGGGTTCAACGTTTTCTTATAGGGATTGGATGTTTGCTCTCCACAAAATCACAGGATATATCATAACCACACAGTTACTAACCAACGGATGATTTAAAACTTCTGGTCTTCTTCAGACATCCTTCTAATATATTTTGAACTTTTCTAGGGCCAAGAAAGTTTAAAAGACTTGAATGATTTGTGACGATTTTCAAAGATTTCGAAACATTATTAAAAAGTTCAATAGATTCCTGATTTGGAAGAGGAAATTACGGAAAAACAGTATGATTCTGTCTTGAGCAGTGAATTATTTCAAAAAATTATAATTTTAACTAGAAACATGGACTTGGTTGGCAACGAAGATCCAGGTACATATAAAACTACCTTGGATTTGAAAGAAAGGATCCTGCAAGTTATTGAAATACTTTGGAGGTGGCAACGGGGATCCGAGTATTTATTGAATTACTGTGGAGTTGAAAACGTGGATCCAGGTACATATTAAACTTCCTTGGAATTGAAAAGGAGGATCCAGGACCTCATTAAAATACTTTGGAGTTGAGAGCGGGCATCCCGGACCTTATTGAAATACTTTGGAGTCGAAAAAGGAGATTCAGAAAATTACTCACATATTTTGAAGTTGAAAACGGGTACTCGGGAACTTACTAAAATACTTTGGAGTTGTACAAGGGTATCCAGGACATAATTAAAATACTTTGGATTTGGCAACGGGGATCCAGGTACATATTCAACTAACTTGGAGTTGAAAGGGAGGATCCAGGAAGTTATTAAAATACTTTGAAAGAGGCAACAGGGATTCAGGTACATATTAAACTACCTTAAAGTTGGAAGAGGGGATCAAAGAGGTCAATAAAATACTTTGAAGTCGAAAACGGGGATTCAGGAAATTATTCAAATATTTTTGAGTTGGAAACGGGGACTTGGGAACTTATTAAAATACTTTGGAGTTGTATACTAGGGTGGGTCGAAAATAAATACTTTTGGAATTCGAAATCGCTACAACGCGGAAAATAGCGTATTAGGGTCCTAAAAAGTATAATTAATTTGGAACCGATCGACATGTAGGGGAGAATCCAGGAAGTTTTTAACATACATTGGAGTGGACAACGAGGATCCAGGTATTTATTGAATAACGGGGGTTTTATTGAGTAACGGGGATCCAGGACCTTATGGAAGCACTTCGAAGTCGAAAACGGGGATTCAGGAAATTATTCAAATACTTTGGAGTTGAAAAGGGGGACTCGGGAACTGATTAAAATACTTTGGAGTTGCATACGGGGTCCAGGACCTTATTAAAATACTTTCGATTAGCAACGGGGATTCAGGTATTCATCGAATTACTTTTGAGTTGGAAACGGAGACTCGGGTACTTATTAAAATACTTTGGAGTAGGACACGGGAATCCAGGAAATCATTAAAATACTTTGGAATTGGAAAAGGGATCCACCTTTACTCGGGAGTTATTGAAATACCTTGGAATCGAGAATGGGGATCCAGGAAATTATTGAATCACGTTGGAGTTGGGAACGGGGATCTAGGAATTTAATTAATTACTTTCGAGTTGGAAGCGGGGACTCAGGAAATTACTAATATACTTTAGATTTGGCGAAGGGGATCCAGGTATATAATTACCTACCTTGAGGTTGTAAAGGAGGATTCAGGAAGTTATTAAAATACTTTGGAGTTGGCAACGGGGATCCAGGTATTTATTGAATTAATTTGGTGCTGGAAACGGGGATTCAGGAACTTACTAAAATACTTTGGAGTTGGGGACAAGGATTCAGTACCTCATTATAATTTTTGAAAATTGGGAAGAGGGAAGCTTCAAATTGTAACGAATTCTGACTTGAAACAGGATTTTGTTTTAAATTCCCTCCTTTCGAATGAGAAATACAATTCTTTTCACGCATTCTCGTTCTATGCGAAAAATTCTCTGTATAAACTCTAATTAAAATTCTTTACGAAAACTCTCAGTCCAAAGTCAAACTTAAATTGCCATCAAAATATTCTACGGAAAATCCCTCATCTATCTCGGAATTCTTCTCTTCTTTTTTTAAATTTACTATTGCAGCTCTCAATTAAAATTAAAAAAAAAAATGTGAAACCACTTTTTATTTGCAAATTTTTACATTCTGAAGAGCAATTCCGGTAACTGAATCAAATTCCCGTTAATTTTCCAGCTCTCTCGATTTCCCAATCAGATGAACACCCTTTAGCTATAAAAAATCCATTTATTATTAAATATATCGTGAATACTGCCACAAATATGAGGTATTATCCAGGAATTAATTCAGTAGATACAAAAATCGATAATTACAGATACACTACAGCGCTTGGACGAGGGAGCAGATTCCATTTTATGAATTCGCAATAAACATTTTAGTAGCAATGCTTTCAAGCGGCATTAATCCAAAATTAATTATTCTTTTAAATCTATCAAAGGCCTTCCATAATCTGAGTCATTATTCTGCTTTTATTAACGGATTCGTGAATGATCAAAGCTAAAAGGGTATATTACTAGATATTCTGTGTATACCTGAAACAAAGAAAAAGGGATGCGACACTAGAAACATATAAAATGGGGTGTTTGAAGGTGGGATTGAAATATGGTCAGAAGTAGATAAGTAATGAATTACATGGCAGACAAGGAGTAGGTTTAATTATGAATGAAAGAGCGGCGCAGAATCTCAGAGATCAAGGACATGTATCTCCCAGATTGCTGTGGGATAGAATGAAGGAAGGTATAAGAAGGCTATTTATCATAGCGTGCTACGCCCCAGTTGATGGTGATCCAAACGAAGTTGAAGATGCCTTCTGGGATAGTTTAAATGATACTATTAGTGCTTGCGGTCATTGCGAAAGAATCATTATGCTAGGAGACATGAGCGGATGTTCATGCGCCCAGCGTCGAAACGAAGACACAGAAGGGGTGCTAGGTAATTTCCGGGATCCAAGAAGAAAAAATGATGACGGGGGAAGATTAGTTAGCTTATGCTTCGAAAAGGGCAAATTTATTACAAATACCTTGTTTAGGCATAAAATAATCCACATGTACACCTGGTGTAGAGAAAATAGCCACAGTATAATTGATTTGGTTATTGCGAAAGGAAGAATAAGAGAGTGAGTAAATGATACAAGAGTCATGAAAGGCTCTGAATTTAATACTGATCATTACCTTCTAGTCTCCAAAATAAACTTAGGTCAGGGATGGGAAAGAAAGAGAACCAAAAAAATAAACGAAACAAACGGGAATCAAGTTTAAGAATTTACAGAAACCGCAAGTGCGAATAGATTTTCAGAATAAGATAAACGAACGCATAGTATGGCTGTTGTAGGAAAAAGGTCTGGTGGTGCGTGGTAGAATGACGAAATTCAGGCAGCCCGAAAAGAAAAGAAAGATGCGTTCAACAGATCGTTGAACGTCACGTGTCTTAGCGATGAGGAGAGAAATAAACTTGAAGATGATTACAGACACAAAAAAGAAAAAGAAAAATTCAAACTAGTCAAGGAAAGTAAAGGTAAAATCAGAACAGAAGAAGAAAAGAAAGTACAAAACGAGTTTGAAGGAAGAAAGAAACTGATATATAAATCTATGAAGGAAACTACAAGTACAGAGTTCGTCAGCATGAGAAACAGCAAAGGTGAAATGCTATATGATACATACGGGATAATAGACGCATTGGAAGACCTTTTTTTAGAAATTATTAGATCTTCGGCTTTTGGTCGTCCTATAAGTTGGTTTCTGATTATTCGTGTAAATCAATTAAAAACCAGTGGAATTCCGTCGATATTCTACAGCGTAACAAGGAAGTCATCGACACTCATCGACATTCATTCAGGAATGAAAGGTAGCGTAAGTTTTATCAATTAATTCATTCTAGTTTCTTCTTCTATTCCTATGTTCTAATAAACATTTACTGTTTCAATCACTGTTATACGAGGTGTTTTTTTAACTTCAGACATCGAAATATTTAAAAAAATACGCATCCTATAATTTGAATATCCGCAATGAACCCTTTTTTGTTTTCGAGGGGGAAAAGCAACTATGAAGAAATTTACTCCCTCACCCCTCTAGAAGGCAGGATTGGGGAAAACTTTGTAATTTCAAATGGGAACCCCAATTTTTCATCACAGATTCAGATTCTTCTTTATGAAATGAAGGAGAATCGCTGCAATTGAAAAAAATTTAATTATTTATCATTTCAAGGACTTCAGTGAGTCCCCTCGCCTCTCACCATCGGGGTGCTGGTTTTCGATCATTATTTTACAATAAGTACTCAAAATGTTGTCCTCGCACTTCGATGCACTTGTTATTCAGAGCTTCGAAAGATCCCACACAACTGTGAAGTATGTCTGGTGTGATTTGTGGACAAGCAGAACTGATTCGCTGGATCATGTTATCACGAGTTGTGGGCACTTCTTGATACACGCCACTCTTTACATAACCCCACAAATAGAAATCCGTTGCCATAAGATCTGGCGATCTAGCAGGCCCATTAACCGGACCTCTCACACCGATCCATCGTCCATCGAATTCACGATTAAGTACTTCCCTCACGATTGCCGAATAATGTGCTGGACAACCGTCATTTTGAAACCACATGTTGTGTCGCGCTTCCAAGCTTAGGTCTTCAAGCAACGTTAGAAGTTTAATTTCTGAAAGGTAACGATATTTTTCACCATTCAAATTTTCATCAATAAAATACGGGCCGATAAGTTGATCTCCAGTTATTCCACACCAAACATTCTCGGACCATGAACGCTGATACTCAACTTCGCGCAAACAGTGTGGATTTTGTACACTCTAATAATGATGTTGTGCCGATTAACGTTACCATGGTTTGTGAAAGACCGCTCCTCTATGAACAGAACTCCAAAAAAGAAATTCAGGTTTCCTTGTATCTGCTGAACCGCTCATTGACAAAATGTCATTCGGTTATGAAAATAATTGCCATGAAGTTCTTGATGCAGTGAAATATGATAAGGATGATATTTATTACGTTTTAATACCTTCCAGACACTGGATAGACATTCTGGAATCGCGGCTTCGTTATCGATCACTAACATGAGGGTTGGACATGAAGTTTTGGACAACCCGGTAAAAGGGAGCGCGTGAAGGAACACTTTCTGAAAATTGTCGAGTAAAAAGCGTAAGAGCATCATTGATATCCTGCCACTTTCTCCTGCATATATACATATATACATATACATATATACATATACATTTATACATATGCATAATTACATATACATATATACATATACATATCTACATAAACATGTACACCAAAAATCCGAGTAATAATCCCCTCGGAAAAACTTGATTTCTTGACCTAGAAAACCTGGAAATTTTGTTTCTAAGGATCGGTGGACACAGTGATTATATCGAATGTCAAGGCAAAGTGGGATCATTTAAAAGAAAATCTGACAAGTATCAATAGATGGCCCTGTTACATTCCATTAGGACATTTCGGCGGTTTCTTTTACACAAAGACCCTAACTCACGCGCCCTTTTCTTTTTCCAAACGCTTGCGCATTCAATGCCACACTTAGGGTGAAGACCCTCTCCCTCATGGATTAAGAATGGAGCTCTCTGGATACGTCAATGGCCGCGATATGACAAAAAATAGAAGTCGATTTTTAGATGCTGAATAAAAAGAACCGATAGGAGTCGATGCCACTCAAAAAAAAAAAAAAAATTTATTGATGCACTTATGATAGAGTCGAAAATTCCATAAAACAAGAAAGGAAGTATTACAGTAGCGATTCATAGGGATGTTCATATTTGAAAAATGTTGCATATTTTTATTGATGATGATGGTTTTCAATTGATTCCTAATAATTCCATCAAAATGCTTCTAAAAGGGAATTTTACAATTTTAGACAGAATGAGAACTAATAAATACTTAGGTAGTAATATTGAAAAATGTGATATTGATACAACGAGTACTCATCTCTCCTTAGCCTATGGCCTTGTTAATGCTCACAATTCACTGAGAAAAATGGATTATACCCGGTAATAAAAAATATGTTACCGGATATAATCGTGGACCATTAACTATGGGACAGCGATCCAGATTATTAGGACTACAATATATAGATATTAAGAAATAGATATTACAGGATAATATCTTGGATTATGAAACTTTATAATCTTAGATAATAAAATCTATAATCCAAGATTTTAAAATCTAATATCCATATTAGAATCCCGGTCCATTAGATAACCTCAAATAAATATAATAATTTGTGCAAAGGTTTTTATAAAACTATACAAAATTTTGATAGACGAGCTCGGAAGTAGAACTGGAAACAAATTTCAATTTTTAAACACACAATAAAAGCAGTTAAGTGGCTGTCATATGACTACAAAAACTAAGATAAATGAGGCTAAGTTTCTGTACTTGTACAAGTGGCAGTGATGTGTAATGAAAAGAAGTATAAACTTACCCATTTTCTAAATATAAATCACGTGTGATTTAGCACTAATAATCGTTTCATAACTTAATTATCACTTGTTTCGATGCAAACGGATGCATATGACACGTGCCATGATGCGATGTACCATTTGAGACTACACAGACGCCTGGATATTTTAAAATCCGAGATGTTACAATTTAATGCCTGAAGATTATAAAAATTTAACATCTAGAGAATGTATTTGGTAACATCTTCATATATTAGAAAAATATTATAGATTATATGCACTAATATACTTTTTTACACGGTGTATTATTCTTTAATTCTATTATCCAGTTCGTATAATCCATTTTTTTCAGTGAAAGCTGACTACCTTCTACGACTATTTAAACAATAGGTTCTCCAACTAGAAAATTGGAAGAATTATTGGGTCAAATCATTAGAAAATCAATCGAAATCTGAAAAACATCAATTAAAAATATTCATGCTTTCCTAAAACTAATTGACAATGTAATAATACCTTTGGATCACATATTTGTCTCTTTTGATGTAATAGCTGTTTCTTGATGTTATAAAATATGTTTTTCATTCAGTACATTTCAAATTTAATAATAGTTTTTATAAACCAAAGTTTGGAAATCCCATAGGATCAGTTTTGTCTCCTATTTCAGTTGAAATTGTTATGGAGGATTTAGAGATTGAAGTTTTCGAAAAAATGGATATTAGTATGGATTTTTATGCAAGATGTGTTGATGATTCAGTACTTAGTGTAGATAAAAATAATGCTTTCAATAGTATACACCCAAGATTACAATTTACTGTTGAAATTGAAACAGAAGGAAAATTAAATTTTCTTGGCATGACTTTAATTAAAACCGATGAAAGACATATTATCACTGACCGGCATAGGAAAACTATTTGTTCCGGAAGAACACTTAGTTCTCTCTCAAATCACTCTATTCAAAATAAGATAGGAATTATTGAAAATTTGATTGATAGAGCTCTTGAATTATCACATCCAGCTTTCCATGAAAAATATATTGAACTATGTAAACAAATTCTTTTTCTAAACCATTGTCCTTTTGAGTTCATTGAATAACATGCGCATAACAGAATAAATTATATTAAAAAACAAAAACAATGATCAAAATAAAATAAACAGAGAAGATTATAATACATTTAACACTGTTGTTCTTCCATATTTCAGTAAAATTTCCAAAATTTTGAAATCGATGTTGGAAAATTAGGCTTACATACTATTTATAGAGTTCCTT
The DNA here is from genome assembly GCA_011634705.1 of Andricus grossulariae. NCBI lineage: Eukaryota > Metazoa > Arthropoda > Insecta > Hymenoptera > Cynipidae > Andricus > Andricus grossulariae. The sequence goes on along the minus strand of JAABKJ010075445.1, from coordinate 79,484,281 downwards.
TTAAGAGCAATATGATTTTAAAATTGGGAACAGGTAGATATGAAACGCTAGACAAAAAATGTGTAATTTACAAAGTTAATTGTAAAGATTGCAATACAGTTTATATAGTTTATATATATATATATATATATGTATGGTTTATATAGTTTATATAGTCCTTAAAAATTGCAAATAACAACTCCGAAGCTAACGACTCTGAAGCCTTTTAACCACTCCGAAGCCTCTATAATTTTATCGAATTTGAGGTTATAATTCGTATTATAATCGATTATAATGATGAAAAATAAGTATTTTTTATAAAATTTTAAAAAGACATGAAGTTTCCAGAGTCTCAAAATTGATTAAATCCTCGTAAGTCGGCTGAGAACACAGGAATTTATCGGTTAACCTGAATAACAACTCCATAAAATTCGAAGGGCTGATGGAGCAAAACACTTTACTAAAGTTGGAATTATTTTTTTAAAAAATGGTGTGTTTTATATCACTTAAAATTGCAAATAACAACTCCGAAGCTAACGACTCTGAAGCCTCCGAAGCCTTTTTTTTTTGCACTCGCTGGTAAAAGGTGCAAAGTCGCATTGAAGAGAAAGAAAAAAATATTTTAAAAGTACTTTTTTTAAGTTCTTCATAAAATATTCTTCACAGTGATTTTTTTTACGAAGAAGTCTTCTTGTGCAAATTCACGTCAAAGAGATAAGTTTAAATTGTAAAAATCAAATGTGTAAATAATGATTAAAACAAATTTTCAATGAATTAAATAAGAAATCCAGAAAATTTCAAAAAAATTCTTCGAGAAATTTAGAAAAAAAATTCAAACCAATTTTCAAAACAAAATTTCAGAAAAAATTTCAACAAAATTTTGAGAAAAATTTTCAAAAAAGATGAAAAAAAATTCATACAAATTAAACAAAAAAAATTTGAAATAATTTCGAAAATTTTTTAGAATGTGCAGACAACTTTTGCACATTGAAAAAAATTTCGAAATATTTTGACCCGCCAAGCCTGCCAAACCTTGTTTTAAACCTTTATAATAATGTACATTAAATCAAAGAATAACTTAGACACAAATTAGTGGAAAAAATCAATAGTCAAGATCAAACAGCTTTCCCACTTTATAAAGTACATCCTGCTACATATATCTAATACAACCGATAACAATTATTGCATAATTTAGAACTTCAACTTACTGGCATCTCGGAAACCAACATTAAAATCTATTTGCAAATCGCCCATATAATAAATATTAGCGTAATTATTTACCAAAAAATTCTACTACGTAAACATCTATCAGGATAGATAAATAGGTAAACAATGCAATATAAGTATAAATGTTACTCTGGAAAATGTCTGAAATTGTCCCTATCCTTCGACATGGTATATATTCCCAAATTTTGTTAGGGAAAATATTTCTTCCGAAAAAAAGGTACTCTTTCCTAATAATTCACGAATAAAAATAAAATTTCCACTTGAGGTAGGAAAAAGAACTATTTTATAAAAGTTAGATAAATTTTAGAACTTTTTCATAATACTTCTACTTTGATCAGTAAAACTATTTTCCATACAAAATAAGGTATGGTTTTCATATATATATATTAAAAAATTAATAAATCTCTCATCAATCATGAGCTAAACATTGGGTTGATTATTCTTTTAACTAAATATGATCACCTCCTATTATACGTAGGTTGAAACTTTGATTATTTTGTTAAAAATATTATTATTTGGTGAAAATTTAACTTTTTTGTAGAAAATTCGTTTTTTTTTAAAGGAAAACTCGTCCTTTTGGATTGAAAATTTCAGTGCACATCCTTATAACGTTTGGTTCCAAACACTTTGAAACTTCCTATACTTATTAATGTGAAGCGCTGATCGCGAAAATCATAGGGGAAATATCCCACTACAAAAGTCTCATAAAAATCATGGTTTTTCACGGTTGTCTCAAGAACAATTCAAATTTTCAAACAAAAGCTGCAGACCTTATCAAAATACAAGTAAAAGTTTTCGATATATTTTACGGTAAACATTATTTTTGCATGCCTAGTGTTTTATTCCAGACATTTGTCACCCTCAGTAGCTTAAACTCTATGTGATGAACTGTGTCCCTATTTTTTAATTATTGCCACAAAAGCGGTTCACAATATACCAGTGTACACGTATATTATTAAATAAATAATAATCCTTTATTTCTCCTGCCAGGTCGGCTCCTGCCAGGTTTGCTCCTGCCAGGCTTACTCTGGCTAGAAGTCCTGATAATCAGGTACTTGGATATGGACTTGAACAACTTGGACTCATTTGGCTCATTCTCAGTGTCAGTCAGCACCAGCGATTCGAATTTCGAAGATACACTTTTCCTCCCTGCACACCACTTACTCGGCAATTGGAAAAATATCTCAGCGCCCCTGCCAATCCCGAAATAAATTGTATTAATAACATGAAATGGTGAAATTTTGACAATATTGGAAAATGATGGTACTCTTAGTGGATTGTATACTATCCGTGGATAGAAGCCCAGGACGAAAGTATACATAGTTGACGACGCTGTTGAGAACATGAACTCAGACGAAATCAAGGAATATTCAGTAGGCCCACATCGCATTATGGATAAATGTTATCCAAAATGGCTCGCTAACGAACTTGACAATAATTTTAGGACACTGAAAATGTATACCAAAGGCCAATCCAATCTGTTAATTCTTTCGAAAGTTATCGTGCTAACAAGCTCAAAATCTACAGACAGACAAGTTCGTGAAAACCAGTTTTGTCGGGTTCAGAAGGTCTCAAAACGTTGACATTTGATAAAAACGGGGGGGGGGGGGGGGGAAAAGCGCGTCAAAATACATAAGGATAAAGTGGTCTTGTCAAATAGTCCTCACCTTTTTTTTTTGTAAACCAGTGTAATGATCCTCGTAGTCCTCTTGATGTTGGGAGTTTTGCCTTGGGTGGACAATTACGCTCATCTCTTCGGCTTCATCTTTGGTTTCCTCGCCGCCTACGCCTTCATGCCATTCATCTCCTTCAGCCACTGCGACCGTCTTTGAAAAGTCCTCCTCATCTGGATCTGCACAGTCCTCATCGTAGGTCTCTTCACCCTGCTCCTCGCCTTGCTCTACAACATTCCAGTCTACGAGTGCGAAGTCTGCGAACTGTTTAACTGTATTCCCTTCACTCGCGATTTCTGTGCCTCGCAGGATATTAATCTCACAAAGGAGGAACCTGTATGACACATGGTGCCGCGGTTCCGAGTCAAGCGCGGAGTACCGTTCGGCCCCCAAGTCAACGCTCGTTTTTACACCCTGGACGAAAAAGCACACCTGAAAATGGACATTCTGGCATTCGGGCAATTGAGATTTGGACCGAGGCAGAAAAGCCGTCCGATTCAGATGAAGAGACTTGCTCCCTCAAATTAGAGGATCGCTATTTTCGCAGCTCAAGAAAACGATTCCTTCGAATCGCTGGATGTTAAAGGACAAGGACAAGAGAAGATAAATAAGTGTGCGCGGGTTCAATCACCAAAAAAATTCAAGCGAAAGGTATCCGCTTCCATCTTTCTCGCTACTGCCAAATGATAACTTGCGTAATTGTTAATAGTAATATTAATAAAAAAATATCACAATCTGCCGTTTGATTGTAGAAAAAGTTATTTTTTCTTTTATCATTTCTGTGATAAGCTCAATTGTGATCCAGTTTTCGAATCAGTGTTAGCTTATTATCGGATAATTCAAGTGAAAAAACGTCTCTTTTGTATGTAAAAATGATCCATCATAGTTTTTGTTTGAGAAAATGTTTATAGCAATCATATAAATTATTTTTTAAACAATTTTGTTGGTTAATTATCGCAAAAAATATAACTTCAATAATAATTGTAAATAAATTTTTTTCTTCTCAACGAGGAAACGGCCATTTGGGATATTCGACGTTCGTACAAGGGCGAAGGCGCCTTCACTGCTTTCTGTTTTTCGTCTCCCGCCTCACTATTGATCGCGTCTCTCAAGTATACGAAGAAACGGCCCATGGGACGAATGAAACTATCCACAACAAATTTTTTTCTTGTATTCTCACTTTAAAACATTGATCTGCATGAACAAAATTTCAGATCAAATTCGAAAAATAATTGTTCAAAATATATTCTAATTCTATATTTTCCTCATAAATTTTAAGTAAATGATTAAAATTATAAAAATTACCCTTTTATGTGAAAAATTCTGAAAATGTGAGTTTTTCATTGCAAAAACCAGACTAAATGTTTAGTATTGCGTAATTGATAACAATTTTACGAGGGAATAGAATATATAAACATTAAAATATTTACAAAGCAAAAAAAATGCAGGCGTATACTTTTAGTGAACAAAAGCTCAAATTCATAGACTCATAATTAAATTGATGTCTGCGTACGTTTAATGAAGTATGTTAAAACACCTCAATAATCTGATGATTTAATTAGTATATCTGAAAATGTGATGAGAAACATTAGAAAAATTAATAGGTTATTTTTCAGAGAACGTTAAGGTTGCAGTAACAGTATGTACCATTATGTCTGTCAAAACCCCTGATACATTTAATGCTTCATAACCTTCACATAAAGCAAGTCTTCTTATTATTCACTGTGTAATTGGCCTTTTAAAAACGCAAAAATTAATATTTCTCGGTACTTGATCTAAGTCGCTCGTTTCCGAAGAGTATCTGATACTGAGAAAAACAATTGATTACACGATGTTAACCAAAAATAATACAATTTCAAATGGCAAATCCTATGGTAAAATCGCTTATATCCCATTTCGCAGAAAGATCGTGCATTTGTATGTGTATATTTATTGTGAACTTGAATGATTTCGAATATAAAACTTGACGCTACAATTAAACGATTAAGTAAAAAACGATGTTTTTGCATTTTTAGTAGTAACTTGTTTCTCATTTGTTTTATACATGAATTCATGAAGAAAAATCAATAATAAGTGAATTTTAATAATATAAAAACACTATTATTGTAGCTAACAATTCAATTTTATATTTTAAAAATTTTGTTTTCCACTGTAAAATTGTTGAGTTTTAGACTACAGGATCACTTTACTGTCATAAAATTTTGAATGTTCGACTGCACGGTTTACCATGTACATGCTCACTGTACTGTTTCATAATTGCAAATTTTTAAATTATACATCAATTTGAATTTATATAATTGTTGCAGATAACTTTTTGACAAATCATGCGTTAACACAAATAATTTATAAAAATCTGAAGTAAATTATTTATTGGCTATTTCCTATAATTTCTCGAATAACGATGCCGATAGTTTATTGCCTCTGAAATCTAATCTAAGATAGTTTGATCGACACATCAAATAAATTTGAGTTAATTATTTTTTTTTAAGTTGTGGTTTACAGAGATTGAACAGATTATATGACCCTTATGAATTGAAGTAAAAAAAATGTATTCAATATAATTTGTTCATAAGGGTAAGGGCAGAAATTATATAGTTTATCGACATTTTGCGGAAATATTCATTTATTAAATTTTCATGTAGAATCATGTTAATATAATATTTTTCACACTTGTTTTTGATATAAAATTCTTTTTTTTCTCGAATTTCAACTGTTGAAAGTTCAGGTATTAAAAATTAAAGGAATTCGAAAATTGGATTTAAAATATTTGAATACTCTTCCATTATGAAAAGTTGAGAATTTAGATTTTAAGAACCAACTATAGAAAATTAAAAATTTTTGAATTAAATTTTAAAAATATGCTTTGATTTTCTACAGTTGAATTTTTATTAAGGATAAGTAGTAGAAATGTTATATTTACATGATTTCCATGACAATTTAATAAATTTAGGAAAATAATTTTTAAGCCGAAAATTTTTCAAGCGATAAAAGTGGCGACATTTAATTTATATATTTTAGAATATTTTGTTTTGGCTGGTTAGTGAATAATAAAAGTTGGAGGCATTCACCAACCTCCAACATTTAATTTTTGAATTTAAGGTTTGTGGAATTGATACTTTACGTTTTGAATTTTCATTTTAAGATATTGTTTATATTCAAACCCGTAAAATATACCCTACTGAAACTAAAAGATCACCATTTTAAAACGTGTTCATTATTAAACGATTGATTAACAAGTTTTTGAATGACAAATCTTTTAAGCTTCAATTTAGAAGATTTGGAAAGTTGAAAATTCAGAAGAGTTCAATCTTGTATTTCCTAATTCCTCTTTTAATATAATTTCAATTTTTTAAACTTGAAAACTCAAATTGAGATTATTATTTGCCAATTAGTAATTTAAAATTTCGAACTTGTCAATGTCAATATCGAGCTTTACAACTCATATCCATATTATAGGTTTAAAATATTATATGTTAAATACTTTTTAATTTACAATTTCTTACTAAAGATAATTTGGAAGCTTTATTTAACTTAACCACAACCCTAAACTAAGGACATGCATGGTAAGGCACAATATTAGCAAGTTCGACCTTTTAAGTGACTAATTGGGAAACGATAATAATAATCGATCTCCTAAATGTTTAAAATTTAAATTATACCAAAAAGGAATCCAAAAATATAAATATAAATCATAAATATCCAACTCAACTAAGTTTGATTGAAATCAAACTTCCACTGGCAGATGATGATACTTATTGCTTTAGTTTTTCGAGCTGGTAAATGTTAAAGAAAGTTAGATCTTATACGAAAGAAATTTTTAGTCCATTCTGTTAAGAAAAATTGTTCGTATTCGTTGAAATATAGATTTTGTTTGTTAACGTAATATTATCATGTGGTACAATTTAAACAATGTTGGCATTCATAAGACTGATGCTTAATATAAGAATAATATAAAATAAAAACTCTATACTGACAATAATGTTATAAGATTTCAACAAAGAAATAAGCCCTCTCATTTTTTTATTAAAATAATATTTATTTCATCAGAAAAAATTATATTTTAATAAAATAAATGATTTATTAAATTTTCATTAAATCATCGATATAACGTACAACAACATATTTCCTTTTTGTTTAAATTTAATTCAAATACAATATTATTTCATTTGAAAAAATGTTTTTCAATTAAATTACAACAATTGTCGTATAAATGGAAAAACTGTGTTCAAAAGAAATAATTCTGAAGTACAAATACAACTTTTATAATATAGGATAATAATTAGGAATTATAATTAAATAATAATTATTAAAAGTAGGATAATATTCGGGAAAATACATATATTCATTACATTGTGTCACATATTACACAAGATACAATGTATTTTCAAAAAATTTAAGTAATGGAATTTAAAAAAGCGCACACATATATCATTTAAAAAAAAGTCCAACACCCACCGCAAAATCTCACTGGGAGCAACTGCCATCTATGAAAATGACACTCCCTCCTATCAGAACATCGGTAAATCAAACCCATGGCCGCGTCTCACGATCGTGAGATGGGTGGCCACACACACACACACACTTTGGAGGCGTTTGATAGTCTACTTCAATATTATGCTTCCTTATTAAATTTAGGGAAGATTTTTTGCATCTTACTAGTACCAGCCCGGGAAGTGGACGGATGTTGAACAGAAGTCGAACTAGGAGGGGGTGTGACATTCCAATAATGTCCAGACATGTCAGGCATATTTTTCTGGTAAGCGGGCACATTAGAAGGTCCAGCATAAGGGTTAGGAGAATACCCCTAAGGCATGCCCTGGGAATTCCCGTATGGCATGCCTTGATAATTTCCGTAAGGCATGCCCTGATTATTTCCGTGAGGCATGCCTGATTATTTCCGTAAGGCATGCCCTGATAATTTCCGCAAGGCATGCCCTGATAATTTCCGTAAGGCATGCCCTGATAATTTCCGTAAGGCATGTTCTGAGGATTTCCGTAAGAAGTACTTGGAGGAGGTCCATAAATAGGACCCGGAGGAGGTCTAAACATGGGGCCATGAGGAGGTCTATACATAGGGCCCTGAGGAGGTCCAAACGAAGGTCTCACATAAGTCCCCTTTTTCATTTGCTCAACAGCCTTCTGAATCATTGCGGGAGTACACCCGTGAGAGGGGACTATTTGTTCTGCCTCAATAATTTGGGTGAGAAGTTTTGCTTTCTTCGTTTGTCGTGCGAGACGTTTTAGTGCATTCTGAAAACGTTTGCTACTTCAAGTTATCTCGCGGAACTGACGAATTGATATGCAAGCTTTTATGCATATGCATGATCTTACGTGTGGTGACATCAAGGGCCGTAAGCTCGTTCTTCGTCCAGTGAACCGCCCCAAACGAGTAGAGTAAAACGGGGCGGCAAGCATGTTAGTCGCAGATACCTTGTTCAACGCTGACAGATTTATGGACATTTCTCCACAGACGTTATGAAGTTGTCGCAAAACTTATGGTAACAGATACTTTCATTACGGATGATGTTATCAGTATCTTCTTTCAACTCCAGTGTTTTTGGGATCTTGTATACCTCTTTTCAAAAATTCTCTACCTCATTGGGCTTGAGTGGATTTTTTACATAAACAGGGTGATCACTAAAGAGGCGAGATGGGTCAGCGATTAGCTATTGATTCTCCCTGATCCATCTCTCCCTCTTCTGTATTATCTTCCTTGCTTCAGATAACACACGTATTTTGTCAACAATTTGCTGCTTGATTCCCAGCAGCTTTGACTTGTTCAGTGTATGATTAAAGATATTTAATAGAATTCTGTATTATCATCGGAGAAGGTAACGAATCGAGAAGAGAAATCCACAAATAAAATGGAAATCTACAATATCGTACGTTGAAATATTTTCTGTATAGGAGAATATAACTTCAGTCGAGATTATAGATTTCCATTTTATGTGTGGATTTATCTCCTCGATTCGTTACCTTTTCCGATGATAATACAGAATTCTATCAAAAATTGATTGCTACATCTTGCTAAATAAAGCATATTCCAGAAAAAAGAATTCTTCCTCTGATCTCTCTGTAGCTCAGTGGTTAGAGTACCTAACCGGAAATCAGTTGACCTGTTGTTCGAATCCCAGCGGAGTGAAAGGAGAAGATCTTTTTTCTGGATAAAATTTAATTAAAGATATTTATTTCTTGAGCAAACTTTCGAACCCTTCATGTGAACGGCCTACCAGATGTTATATAGTCAATCACACACTGAATACGGGACGCATTCTGTCTTGCCAATCCAATCTTCTCGTTCGATTTGAATCAGCCAATGCTCTCGCAGCACCATAAACTAAATAATTGATTGTCCAGTGGTCGGACCTCTCCAAAATATCCTCATGAAGGGAGGCATCCATTTCAGCCAGATCTTGAAACTTGGGAGGAACCTGTAAGTCAATGTTTCTCCTTGTCCTGAAATCGCTATCATCTCTCAGAAAGTATCTGCTTTCCGCGGTTGGTCCTAATTTTGCAGATAGAGGGTCCCTGTACCAAGGGTTTCTGCTAAATATGGTTACACTAATTAATAAGCACTCGCAAACAATTTTCCAGGGGTGGCCCTGAAGAAATTAACCCCCAAGCAAAGTCGTGAAAACCGTGCCGAAAGCTGAATAGCACCTTAGTGAGGTGCCTCTAACGGTGACTGTGATACTGGCCGACCTCTCAGAGTATGCAGCCTTATCCATGCATGCGGGGCTCTAGAAGGATGGACGAACACTTTTCCCTAGCTGCTTGTGGAAACAGCAATGATAACACCAAACATAGTTGTAGTAAGTGCGGTTCAAAACAATCGAACGCACAGGGCTCCCGACAAGGGGTCGGACAACAATGCCGACTATCCTAGAGTTGGGGGAGCCAATCAAGACGGAGTCAATGCGATGGCCCGGCGGAATCTCATTACTTTTGAGTGGATGGATCGACTCAGGGACGACCTACTGAAGTGCTATGATACCAGTATGGTCCCTGAACTAAAAGGTTACGTGGCGCGACTGCATACTCTGTGGTGCGAGAAACACCCAGAGCTCCCGCATTTTTCGTATAAACGTCTGCGAAACCGTGCCAAGGAACTCCGAAGAAGAGGTTATATATTCGGAGCGCCTATTCAAACGCAGCCAGAACAAGCCGGCAACAGAGAAAGAGAGACGACACTGATACCAACCGCGAGCATGCATCCAGTAGAGGAAGAGCGATGCTTCAAGATCCGAAGCAACATCAACATTCAGGTTTCTCCGTAAAACAAAACCAACAGTTGATCATGAGACCAAAAGACGAATGCATCAACTCAGCACAAAGATAGGCTCGACAAGGCAGTACGCGTCCCGCATTCAGTGTGTGATTGACTACATAACATCTGGTAGGTCTTTCACTGCCAAGGTTCGACAGTTTGCGCGCGAACTGCGGATCTGTCATCACACGATCAACAAGTCAAAGCTACTGACCGTCAGGTAGCATATTGTTGACAGAATAAGAGTACTATCTAACGCCAGGGAAATTCTAGATCAAAGAGAGAGGTGGGTCAGAGAAAATCAACAGTTTTTGTCTGACACATCTCGAATCTTCCAGGTCCCTCCAGTTACTATCGTCCACCGGCCCAAACCAGAGGAGGTCGAGGCTTTTGCAGAGAAGTCTACGAAGTCCAGCATTCACTAAAAGGAGACTATCCCACTCAAGGACCAGATGGTATCAAGATATCTGATGAAAGAAGTTTCTTCCAACCCACCAGCATCTGGCCCGCATTTTTGCGTCATATCTAAAGTCGCAAGAGCTAATTCCGGAGTGGTTGGTGGACGGGCGCACAGTGCTCCTACCGAAGATGAATAACTTAGTTGACCCCAAGAATTACAGGCCAATAACTTGTCTGAACACACTGTATAAGATCTTCACAGCTATCCTGAATGATAGGATACGCGCGCATGCGCGCAGTAGGCCTGTGTGCGTTCTCACGTATTACCCCCGAAATCTAAACGTCGCAGGAGTGGGATCCCCTTTCACGCTCGTATGTTTGAAGTTCCCGACTCCCAAGATTCTCGTATCTTTGGAGTTCGAATGTATATAGAATGCCTGACCATCTGCATAGTCAGCTACATCTTCCAGAACATATCAGGTCAGGCATAATATATTTGACAGTTATGACTCTCCCATATACAGTCATTACATAGGATCAGGCTATCATTTTTCCGATACTATTGTAATGATTATACTCTTATTATGATTATACTCTTAATATAGAGATAAAACAAATAAAATTTGGGAAGGATCGGATCAGTTTTCACGGAGAAAAATGGATAATCAGCCTGATTCTCTGTGATTAGTGTATACGGAACAGTCATATAGTTAGTCATATATAGTTCATATCTCAAATACAGTTCGTCTGAACCGGTCTGAACCTTTAGATTTTCAGGTACATATTGCAGAGAACCTTAGGGGCCAGGCGCGACGAGTGGATGGCTGACAAAGTGTTAGGGTCATTACGGTCAGTCGGTAGGTAGAAGGAAGTAAAGAACTCGGGTCGAGTTCGATGAAGATTTTTTGGGGGCTATTTAAACTAGGCTTCGTGACTGACATTGTCAGCTATGTCAGTCAATGACTGACTTCTGGCGAGCTCTGACGTACACTCATCATAGAGGATCAGGCTGACACTTGAATATAGTACATATATGTGACCGTCCGCGAAAAAAGGGACCTAATGCGGAAAAAATCGATTTTCATTTTTTTACGCCAATCGATAGTTTCTGAGTTACTCTTTCATTTCCAATAATCAGAAATTCTTTAAATTAATTACTTCTCTTGTTATTAAGCTACAAACATAGGCATGACAAGCGTACGCGGAAACCGAACGAGAGGCCTACGAAAGTCAGCCCCACCACTTACCACGCAACTGTACGTGCCGTGTCCCTTTCTTCGCGGACGGTCACATATGTGTTACCGGCGGGTGACGGACAACTGTGCACGTATCAAGTTTGCACGTGCCCAACTGTGCACGTCGATGGCCGGACAGACAACTGTGCACGCCCATCTGTGCACGTCCATGTCCACAGAAGCCCATCTGTGCACGTCCATGTCCACAGAAGCCCATCTGTGCACGTCAAAATTTCGACGTGTACAGTTGTCCAAGTACTATCTGTGCACGTGTACAGTTGTGCAAGTGACAAGTGTGCACGTTGAAATTTGGACGTGCACAGTTGGTCAGTGACATCTGTGCACGTGCTCAGTTGGTAGTTGGACAACTGTGCACGTCGAAATTTCAACGTGCACAGATGGGTTCCTGTGGACTTAGACATGCACAGATGGGTTCCTGTGGACTTAGACGTGCACAGATGTCATATTCCTAACCGAGCACGTGCACAGATGCCACTATCCTACCTGTGCACGTGCACACATGTCACTTGCCCAGCTTAGCACGTGCACAGATATCACTGGTCCAACTGTGCACGTGCACAGATGTCGCTTGTCCAACTGTGTACGTGCACAGATGTCAGTTGACCCACTGTGAACGTTTATGTCCTTACGCAAGGGTTTATACGAGGGTGTCTTATATCTACGTATCATAAATTTTTAGCAGCTAAAAGTATTCAATCCTGGTGGAATGGAGCCTAGTAACTTTTTAAAAGTTTGTATTAAAATATTTTAAAGATCATTTTTATGAAAATATTTATACCAAATTATTATATCAGATACGAATTTAAGGAATTCAGAAAATTCAAGGAATTCAGGGAATTCGAGGAATTCCGGGAATTCAACAAATTGAAGGAATTTAGAGAATTCAAGGAATTTAAAAAAATCAAGGAATTCAAAGAAATGAAGGAATTCAGGGAATTCAAAGAAATCAAGGAATTCAGGGAAGTCAAGGAATTGAAAAAATACAAGAAATTCAAAGAAATCAAGAAATTACACGAATTGAAGGAATTTAGGGAATTCAAGTAATTCAGATAATGCAAAGAATTTAAAGAAATCAAGAAATGCAAAGAAATCAAGGAACTCAGAGAATTCAAGGAAGACAGAGAATTTAAGACATTCAAGGAATTCCACGAATTCAAGGAATTCAGGGAATTTAGAGAATTTGAATTAGGAGAATTAAAGGAATTCAGAGAACACAAGGAATTCAGATAAATCAATAAATTCAGACGATTCAAGCAATTCAGAGAATTCTACGAATTCAGAGAGTTTAAGGAATTCAGAGAATGTAAGGAATTCATTGAATTTAAGGAATTCAGATAATTCAAGGGATTCAGAGAATGCAAGGGATTCAGAGAATGCAAGGAATTCAGAGAATTCAAGGAATTTGGATAAATCAAGAAATGCAGATGATTCAAGCAATTCAGAGAATTCAACGACTTCAGAGAGTTTGAGGAATTTAGAGAATTCCTTGAATTCAGAGAATTTAAGGAATTCTCTGTATCACTTGAATTCTCTTAATTCCTTGAATTCTCTAAATTCCTTGAATTTCCTAAATTCCTTGAATTCTCTGAATTCCTTTAATTCTATGCATTTTTCGAATTACATGGATTCCTCAAATTCTACGAATTCCTTTAATTCTATGAATTTTTCGAATTACATGGATTCCTCGAATTGCAGAGAGTCCCTTGAAACTCATATAGAGTTTTGAATCAATGTGGCTTGAAATAATATTTCGAGCCACATTAATTATTAAAAAAAGAATGGAGATTCGCTCGTAACAATATGTTGTTAAAAAATCTGATACAAGTAACATTTAGAAGAGAAAGATAACATTTATTTTTAGCATTTTATAGTATGAAATGAAATTCTAATTAATTCAAAGTGGACAGAAAAAAAAAGAAAATTGGCGTCACCATTACTGGTACTAAGATAACGATTACTGGGATGTTTACTCAATTAGGGGTCGTGCATATAATACGACACACGTCTTTCTTTTGTTTAGATCTTTGTATCCTCTTGGCTTCGAGTCAATTTTATTTTCGTTTTCATTTAAACAAAGGAAGAATGTGTGATGTAACATGTGCACGACCCCTTATTAAGTTCTTTAATGCAAAGAATTCAAAGCATTCAAAAGAATTCAAGAAATTCAAAAGAATTCGAAGAATTCAAAAGAACTCGAAGAATTCTAGGAATTCAAAAGAATTAAAATGATTCAAAAGAATTCAAGGAATTCAAGAAATTCGAAGAATTTATAAGAATTCTTATTGTTCTTATCGTAATTTTAAGTAAGATAAGTGTCCCAGTAATTGTGAAGTTCCCAGTAATGGTGTAGGTCCCAATAATTGTAACATTTAGAAAAAAAATAACATTTATTTTTAGCAATTTATAGTATGACATCGAACTTCAATTAATTCAAAGTGGACAGAAAAAAAGAAAATTGGCTTCACCATTACTGGTACTAAGATCACGATTACTGGGATGTTTGCCCAATTACTTAATTTTTTAATGCAAAGAATTCAAAGCATTTAAAAGAATACATGAGGATTCAAAGAATTAAAAAGTATTCAAAGAATACAAAAATATTTAAACTTAAGTAATACTTCATTTTTGAATTCGGAGAATTGAAAAAAAAAAATTTAATTTAACAGAATTCAAAGAATTCAAAAAATTACAAAGAATTGAAAATAATTCAAAGGAATTCACAGAATTCATAAGAACTTAAAGAATTCAGGAGAATTCTAAGAATTACAAGAATTCGAATAATGAAAAAATTCGAAGAATGCAAAAATTTAAATGTATTCAAAGAATTCAAAAGTCTTCAAAGAATCCAAAAGTATTCAAAGAATTGAAATTAATTTTTAATTTTAGGTCGTTAGTATTAATCTTAAGTAATACTTAATTTTTGAATTCGAAGAATTGAAAATAAATTAAATTCAAAATAATTCCAAGAGTTTAAAAGAATTTAAAGCATTCATCAAAGAGTTCAAAAGAATTCAAATGAATTTAAAGGATTCAGAAGAATTCAAAGAATTTAGAAGAGTTCAAAAGTCTTCAAAGAACTCAAAAGATTTCAAAGAATTCAAAATAATTCAAAAGAATTCACAAAAGAATTTAAAGAATCCTGAAAAAATTCGAAGAATTCAACAAATTCAAAGGAGTTCAGAAGAACTCGAAGAATTCAAAGAATTCAAAAGACTTCTATGAATTCAAAAGTATTCAAAGAATTCGAAGAATTCAAAACTCTTCGAAAAATCCAAAAGTCTTAAAGGAATTGAAATTAATTTTTACATTTAGGCCGTTAGTTTTAATCGTGAGTAATACTTAATGTTTGAATTCGAAGAATTGAAAAAAATTTTAGAATTCAAAAGAATTCCAAGAGTTAAAAAGAATTCAAAAGAATTTGAAGAATTCAAGTCTTCAAAGATTTCAAATAATTCAAAAGAATTCACAGAATTCAAAAGATTTTACAGAACTCAGAAGAATTCGAAGAATTCAAAGGATTTCAGAAAAATTGAAAAGAATTTGAAAAATTCGAAGAATGCAAAATATTCAAATAATGAACCTGAGGTTTTGTAAATTAGAAGGAGGCAGCACATGTCTGGGAAAATTTTTTTATTCTGACATAGTTCCATTACAACATTCTAGCGTCGTTACCAACTCAGTTTGTGCGAAACCGGCAGGGCGCTTCTCCCGGAAAATATAAAGAATGAACCTGAGGTTTTGTATATTAGAAGATGGTAGCAGATGTCTGGGAATATTGCTATGTTCTGAAATGTAGTAACATCACAAAATTCTAGCGTCGTTAGCGACTCAGTTTGTGCGAAACCGGCAGGGCGCTTCTCCTAGTAACCGCAACTGCGACGTGGCGCTCGCATCTTTTTCTCAAGTGGCATTCTCTCACCAGCAGTGGGACTCCGATGCTGTTTCGAAGACGACAATCGAACGAACCTCTCTTTCTATCTCCACACGTTAGAAAAAGTGGTCAGTTCGATTTCCGACACGGTATCGGAGTTGCTCTGCAGTCGCCATATTTAAATCATTTGTAATACAAGA
Source organism: Andricus grossulariae (assembly GCA_011634705.1). Classification (NCBI taxonomy): domain Eukaryota; kingdom Metazoa; phylum Arthropoda; class Insecta; order Hymenoptera; family Cynipidae; genus Andricus; species Andricus grossulariae. The sequence goes on along the minus strand of JAABKJ010075445.1, from coordinate 79,468,409 downwards.
GCTTCGAGGGGAACATTGCAAATATTAAAAATATATATATACAGCAATAATATAGCAACTTTAATTGACCAGACAGACCTGTCCCATAATATTACCTGTCATTTAAAAAAAAAATTAGCACGATATTTCAATTTCCCTCTTTTCAAATTGGCGGAAAAAAATAACATAAGATGTTCGGTAATGCGTGACGTCATAATGTACTACATTCCCTTAAGGGACTTTCCAGCCAAATACTCACGCCTACGATTCCCCTTCTTTGACAAGCTGCGCGCAGAGAACGAAATTTCAATTCATTACATCGTAATATTTATTTCAATAAAACATGAACAATTTTTAAACATTAAAAGTGCTTGATGTGTGAATATATCATGGAAAATAATAAAGTCTATATGATTATACTTGCGATTAGGCTACAAACTAATTATTGTTTATTAATTTGAATAATTAATACGTTAGGTTCAATTATTATCAAAGCAATAAATAAATAATTAAAATAAATTAAATAAATTATTTATATTAAAATTTGGTTCTCTGGAATATTATAAATATAATACATAGCATTATTCATATTATAATTATTATAAATTCAATATGAATTTGATATAATTTTACTATATAATTCAATTTAAAGAAAATATTTTCAAACTTTCTTCTGAAAAAATCGTTGTTAAGAATACAGTTCGTAAATTCAAATTTTAATCACCTTCAAGAATTATTATTTATTATCTCAAAAATGTAATAGTGTATATTTCATTATTACCTGAGCATTTATACAATGATGTATTGTAATTTTCTAAATCGTTTATTAAAAAATGATTATTTTCTCAATTCACTTCTGTAATTTTTGTTCAAGTCCAAGTCGTGATTCTGTCTAGAAACTAGCTAAAAGGTGGACAGTCTTCATTATATTGAAAGTCGTGACGAACTCCTAGATAGTGCCAAGACTGGGACTAGAGAGCAGAAAGGTTTGAATTAAACACGTAGCAAAACTAGACAGCGCCAGTGTAGCGCCAGGCTAGTATTGCCTGAATAGACAGGCTTGAAAAAAATTGTACTGGCCTTAGCATGATTCAAGACTACCACGAAATTTTTCCACACGGGTATTACTTACAAAAGAAATAGCGGTTAAAAAAATGGTACATTTCATATACGTAACATTTTTTTTAGTGTTTCATTGTGGCACTGTCCAGTGATTAGAAAGTACATAGTTCACATCATAACATTGCTACACATTTTCAATTTGTTGTAATATTTCGAAAATGTGAAATCTTAACGAACTTCAGACATTTTTCGGATTTTCTAACGATCCACGATGAAAAAAAATACAATTTATCTACATCGATCTAAAAAATTCCGTAATTCTTAATAACACTCGAAATTATGATTCTACATTTTATTTTTTCAGCATACATGTACGTATGGGATGAGTCAGTCCCTTCGCGTGGTGGCCGCGAAATTGGTTCTTGCCTTTTACGGCATTTGCAGGAGAATCTCAATCCCAACATCATTACAATTAAGCTATACTCTGAAAGTTGCGGGGGGTAAAATAGAAATATTAAAGTTGCCCTTATGTTGCAGAATTTTTTGGCAAATGAAGACGTTCTGTGTATTAAACAGAAATACTTTTTGCCAGGACATAGTTATAATAGCTGCGACAGAAATTTCGCACTTATCGAAAAAGAGAAAAAATGTCATACGGTTGTTTCGACACCTGACGATTGGTTTGAAATCATTCGCGGAACTCGCAAAACTACGCCTTTTTTTGTAGTGACGAAAATGCAACTCATGCACTTTGTGGCCTCCTCCGAATTACAAACACTCATTATTAACAGAAAAAAAGACGTCAAATGGGCAAAAAGTAAATTAGTTGCAAGCACGTTCACTTTGCTACGAAAAACAAAAAATACTCAGTATTTTTATGAGGAATGATAAAAACGAATCGCAAGAAATCTGTTTGAATAAAAAAAGAAAGGAAATCGCGGATTTTGCAAATGCAGATTTACTTTTAGCCTATCCAGAGGGAAATATGATCACAAAGGCGAAATGGGACGATCTTCAAGAGCTTAAAATGCTCCTACCTGAGAATTTCAGAATTTCTCATGAGAATTTAAAATACAAAACAGGGTCCGACGACAAAGATTTCGTAATGGCTGAAGGGGACGAAGATGATATGTAAACAACGATGAATATGTATTGAATATGCTATCATGACAACGTTAATTTTTGTAATAAAAGTTTCTGCCCAAATAACTTGTTTTTGTTATCGAAATTAGTTATTTCTATTGAAGCCTGCAACGCGATAGAGAACAACAAATTTTTCTCGAAATTTTTTTTTCTTCAAAATTTTGCAATCGAAATTTTTACAATAAAAAATTTAGATGTTTTAAATGCAACCTATAACGCTGTGCAAAAATCAATTTTTTTCAAGAATTATTTTTCTAAATTTTCCTATCGAAATTTTTACAATAACAAATTTAATTGTTTTTATTTATGCTTATACCGCTAAGGCAAACAAAGAATTGTCTCGAGAATTCTTGTTTCAAAATTTGGCTATGGAAATTTTTACAATAAAAAATGTAGTTGGTTTTATTGCAGCTTATAACGCTGCGAGGAAAAAACAATTCTTCTCAAACAATTTCTTTTCTTAATTTTGCCCTCGAAATTTTGACAATCACAAATTTAGTTGTTTCTATTGAAACCTATAATGCTGCGCGGGGAAAAAAAATGTTCACGACATTTTTTCTTTAATTGTGCTATCGAGATTTTTACAATAACAAATTTAATTGTTTTCATTGATTCCTATAACGCTAAGGAGGGGAACAAAAATTTCTCGAGAATTCTTGTTTCAAAATTTTGCTGAAGAAATTTTTACAATATCAAATTTTGTTTTTTATTGAAGCCTATAACGCTGGGGAGGGGGGGGGGGGGTTTTGAAAATTTTTTTTTTTAAAATTGTGCCAAAAATATGCCAAGGCACTTGCAAGATGGATGCAGAAAGCTGTCATCCTTGGGTCGCTTCGTGTCCTCAAGATACACGAGGGTTTCGCCGGCCTGCCGTTGTGATTTCGCCGTGTCCTGTGATCACCCATCGCATTGTTGTGAGACGTGGCCATAAGTGTAATTTACCGTAGCTCTACTGGGAGTTGGTGTCATTTCTTAGATGACAGTTGCTCTCAGTGCTACCCTGCGGTGGTTGTTCAACCTTGCTTTTTAATATCAATTCAATTTCAATTGAATTTTTTTTCAATTATATATAAAGTTTCGATTCCTTCAGAATCAAACCGAATGGCCTATGACAAATCCAGCGAACGACTCCTCGGGTTACGGATAGAGGATCCTTGTACTACGGGTTTCTACTGAATATGGTTACGATTATTAATAAGCAGTCGCGGTCAATTGTCCAGGGATGGTATCGAAGGAATAACCCCTGAGCGAAGGCGTGTCAACCGTGCCGAAAGCTGAATGGCACCTGGGCGAGATGTCCTAAACGGTGTCTCTAGGATACCGGGCGACCCCTCAGTGTATGCAGCCTTATCCTTGCATGGGGGTTCTACAAAGACGGACAAACCCTTTGCTTAGCTGCTCGTGGGAACAACAATAACACCATTAAACCACCAAAAAGTTGTAGATATGGTTCAAAACGATCGAACGCGCAGAGCACCCAACAATCGGTCTGCAAACAGGGCTGATCATCCTAGAGTTCGGGGTACTGCAAATAATAATATAAATGGAAACACGATGACTAACCGCCGAAACGTCCACATTAAGTGGTCGAATCAACTCAAGGAAGACGTGCTAGACTGCTACGATGCCAGCATTATTCCTGTTTGCAGAGGCCTTATGGCGCGTATGCACACTCTGTGTCACCAGAAACACCCAGAGCTTTAGCACGTTTCGCATCATTCTTTGTGAAATCAACACGCCTACCCCTTGAAGAATGGATATGTACGCGGAGCGCTTCCCCAAATGATGCTTCAACACGCTGCAGAAGAAGATGAGGAAGGGACATTAAGACCAACCGCCCAAAAACAAACACATTCTGAGAGATGACAGGGATTGCAGGACTAGGAGGAACATTGACATACTGGTTTCTCCTAAGCCCCAAGATCAAGCTGAACCTCTGGATCATCAGTTGTTCAGTTTATGGTGCTGCGAGGGCATTGGCTGATTCAAATCGAAGGCTAAAACCGACTATGGATCAAAAGGTCAAAAGACGCTTGTATCAAATGAACAAGAACATTGTATGAGCAAGACAGAATGCGTCCCGTATTCAGTCTCTGGTAAGTACATCTGGTAGGCTGTTCACGAAAAGGGTTCGAAAGTTCGCTCAAGAACTAAGGATCTTCTGTCATACACTGAAGAAGTCAAAGCTGCTGACAATCAAGCAGCACATTGTTGACAAAATACAACAGCAAATAAAACAACAGGATTGTCCAAAGTATTGAGCCTATGTGGAGAGAGATGTGCGATCAAAGTGGCTCGAAAAAAGATGTCGCAGGATTTCGAGAGAACCAGATAATTGACAGGTGCGTCTGTAAAGACGCTGCAGCCCATCAGCGCGTCCTGTCGGTGGCCTAGATTGACTAACGAAAAGCTTTCAATTCAACCTCTCATAGACTTATCATCTGTCTTTTGGAAAGCTTGAAGGTGCATTCACACAATATGAGATGCATAGGTAGATTGATACCCCTTCGGAAAACTAGATTTACTATCTTATCTGAAAATTATTGTGTGACAGCGAACAACGTAACCTTCCAGATGAGCGTCTTTCACGGCGATACGATGAGCCTTTTGTTTTTTGCATCACACTTCTGCCTCTATCGATCGCACTATGAAATTCTTCTGGATACCTCTGTGGCGACACTGAGCATCGCGAGCATAATGTCACTCACGTGTTTCATATGGATGCCCTGAAGATCTATGCATTTGGTAAAAGGAAGCTTGAGACTGCCATAAAAATCGTCCAGGAGTACACAGGAGATATTGGGATGGACTGTGGATTGGATAAAGGTGCCAAAATTCATCTGCAGAAGGGAAATATTGTTGGCGTTCCCAAGGACCCTGAGCTTGTGGATATAAGTGTTATTAGACAACTTAAGACTGGAGAGAACTATACATACTTAGGCGCACCTTAAAGCCGTATTCAGGATGTAACATCAGTTAAAGAGTTTCTCCGAAGCAGATACAAGCATATTCTTCGGCAGATTTGGTCTTCAAATCTGTCGGAGTTGAACAAGGTATCTGCGACTAACATGCATGCCGCTCGGTTCTACTCTACTCCTTTGGGGTGGTTCACTGGACGAAGAACAAGCTTACGGCTCTTGACATCACCACACATAAGATCATGCATATGCATAAAAGCTTGCATATCAATTCGTCTGTTCCGCGATTATACATATCACGTAGTGAAGGGGGACGCGGACTTCTGAATCAGTCAGGAATCACAAGATTCTTGACGAAGGAGCGTTCCTTTACAAAGCCGCGGAGCAGGTGCCTGAGACTCTTGGCCTGAATTTTTACATTAGAAGTGAGGAAAGGGCATCTCTCCATCTAGATGCTTCACTTCTGAAAGCCGAGGTAAAGAAAGCAGAATTTGAAAAATTCCATCAAGAGCTATTCGAATGTACAACATTACGATACTCTACGCTGTCGCAACAAAACTTGTAAATGCAGCGTCTTCACATAAAATAGTATATGCCTCAATGCGCACAATTTGGGTCTTCACGCGACTCGCTTACAATGCTCGCAGGCAGGACTTATCTCACCTCGGCTTCGATCGTCCTGCGAGCGTTGCCGCTCGTCGCGTAAAGTCCCTCATTATGCACCTCGGCGTATAATATACTATTAAATGATAACAATAAATAGAATACAATACTATAAATTATATAGCTGCATTTTGGAATGACAGAAGTTTCAACGAACAATTAATCAAAATTACCGTAGATTCATAGTAGCAGGATAAAAATAAAACGGATAAAAAATTTAATTGCAAGAGAGCCTCGTAGATGATGCAAACAATGACAGAAGAAACTCGAGGAAGAAATTTAAAGCAAAATAAAAGAAAATGTATGCAATCGTAAAATTAATTATGGAATTTTTACATTCGTATACATAATAAATTATCATACTAAGAGTAAAATACATACGAATGCTTATAAATCGAATGCACTGAAATTTATTATGCATTTATGTACATTATGCACTGAAAGGTATCATATAAAAAAATTATTTTAAAAAATGTCGAATACGCTAGGCATCAAAAAGTCACTGTAATGTGGAAAATAAAAGTTTTTACATTACGAGTATAGTATATTCTAACATTTTAAATTGCATGCATTATTAGTACAGTATTGAAATTTAATAATAAAATTGAAAATTTTTCAAATTTCAGAATAACGTTTTGCAATTGACAATATTTAATAAAATTAAAAATAAATCAGTCAGTGTATTCTACGGTGATACCTGCCTAATAATCATATTTAAAAATAGAACAAGGGGGGGGGGAGACAGTCACAATACATATATAACAAAGTATAATTTGATACTTTAATATGATATAAATATAATACTGTCGAATGCGAGATTGATTTTTTATAAAATATTTTCGATTGGAAAATTTTATTCAGAAATTTGAAGAATTATCAATTTTATTATTAAATTTTACTGCTGTACTACTAATGTAAAAAAATCTTGTTTTCTACATCAGTGATTTTTTTATGCCTAGCGTATTACATACTTTTATTTTGATAATTTTTGTATAATATTTCGAATTTCAATTTGTTCTGCTTAAAATTCTTTAATTTTAACTGGTGCATTCAAGTGAATGTATTGTATGTAAGCTTTATTGTGCAGAACTTGAAAAAAGTATTTTTTTATGTGCTTTTTGTTATATGTGCATAAGGCATAAGCTTAAAATAGAGATTAAACTTATAGATTTATGGTTATGTTAATACAGTTCGGATTTAAGACACGGATAAGGGGGATACATTTAAAAAGGCAAATTATAGGTGTATTGGGAAAAGACTGAGGAGACTGTAGTTGTAAAAAAGTTAGCAGGTTTTAAATTCCTCATTGTCAAAAATTTTAGAGTTTTAATTTAACTCTGGGAATCTGCAATCTGAACTTGAGCTATTAGTGAAATTTGAAGATGCCCCCGTTTCCTTTATTGGCATCTTTGTGACGAATTAAGAATTACAGCAGCAAGTATCGTTTTTGCTCGGCGCCTAAAGCTGGCATCTACAAATCTGCATGAGACTCTTTTCAGTGGGTGCTCAGCGTAACACGTTGACTCCGTGCAAAAGAAACGCAGGATAGAAATGAGAGAGTTTTCAGTTTTACGCTGAGCACGCGTCCATGTAGATCTTAACACTTCAGAAATGCGAGAGCTATAAATTTCTTGGTGGAACTGAATTGTACTAGATCGCGGATAATTTACACCGAGCTGGCAACACTGTCGTACATTCTTTGCGGTCGGCAACGGCTGGTATACTGGCAATGACGCAACGAGTCTACCTGCGGATCCAATTCTTCTTAGCAGGGCTCATCCAGATTTCCCTTCGAGACAAGGAATAAGTGCGCCAAGAAGCAAGAACTCCATTTTGGATCTGCGTTTTCGCTCTTGTGAGCCTGTACTGTTGTAGTTGATACCCATATTCGTTGATATCTATATTCAACCGTTCCTTTTTTTTACCTAGTCCTGAAAACTAAAGATATTAACAAACAAGGTAGAAGAAACAAAATTTTGTACAAGCATTAAGTATGGCAATAGAATGATCATAGGTATCACTGAAAATAATTTTACTCTAATTTTATTCAGAATGCTACCCCTAAAAGTGAAAGAAAACAACCTCTAAAGGGGGTTGAAAATTTATAATGTGCTTTTTTCATATACCTTAGATATTTTTTCCATGAATAATTAAAAATCATCTTTTAAAACTTCAAATGTGTACCAGTGATAGAAAACTATCCTTAAATTTGCTAAATCTACCCTTTTTGGCTTCTTTAACAGCTGTTCAGATAATTACTCATACACTGAAAAAAAAAATTGTTATGAATTCAAAGAAATGCATTTCTTTGATTCCATTTATTTGAGCCATAAAAACCGTTTGCTTAATTGTACTGAATATTTTTTAAAAGTAACAAACTCATGCATTGATTCAAAGAAATCATTTCTTTGGGCGCTATTTCCTTAAAGTAAAGAAATATTACTTAGTCTCAGAATATGAGATAATTAACTCAAGGCATTTATATCTTTAAAACTAAGAACCTAGTTTCCTTGAATCTCGCTTATTGTAAATATTCATTATCCTAAATATACGTTCCCATAATAAAATATATATGATTATTCAATAATTTTATAACTCATTTTTTCACCCCCTCCCCACCCACATGACCTACTCCGTACGGTGGGGATACATAACAGCTGATCCAACAAACCAACTGTTTTAGTACATGAAACCGAGCAATTTGGTTGCAGGAACCGAGTAGTTTGGTTGCAGAAAACGAGCAGTTTGGTTGCAGGAACCGAACTCAGCACAATCGAACCAGTTCGGTCACAGTAAACCATGAGTTCGGTCAGTCCATAGGCAGCCCGACAGTTCGGTTGGGAGAACCCAACTTCTGGTTGCGGCAACCAAACCTTTCTTTGCGTGCATCGATGTCCTGCCATATCCTTCGTCCTTTTTTTTTCTTCAATATTCGCACATCTGGTGAAATTTGCCGCGTGGGTCAACCATCTTTGACAATAGTGGAAGGCAACCCCTTCAAGGTATCTATTACTTTTATTTACTGCCGACACCAAAGTTATAAACATTTTTGATTTTTTTTTAAATGTACGCATGAATAGAACTTCAAGGCAACTACTCCATTTTTTTCGAAAGAATTCATGGATTTTTTCATGAAATATAACGGTCGAAAATTGAGCAAGTTACAAAACGTGCTTTTAATCACATTTTTTCAGCGAGTTTTTTTTTATTGAGTTTTGCAATTATTTGTAGAGGGGCCAGGATTTTTGAAACAGATGTAGAGCTTGTGAAGGCACCTCATTGGTCAAAACTGTTATACTATTCTATACTAATCGACCTCCGTGGGACTGAGCCCTAAGCGATAACCTTTTCCAATAACTTACATTTCAATGTATACAGTATCATTATCTTTGTTAACATTTTCAATCCGTTTATTTTTATTGTTAACACTTCAAAGTTTGTAGTGTTCATAAATATTGTTATTTACAAAAACCCTGAAGTAAGAACATCGATTTTTGTAAATTCTTTAATTAATCTACCCCACCAAAAAATGTACAAGCTTGATTTCAAGGATTCTTTTAAATATAATTAATTGGATGGTTATATTTTTCTGTTCTGATATCATTTAGTTTACAGTGCATAATTCGAAACTCATTCACTTTAAAAATGTGTAATTTCAGATTTCAGTTTTAAGCGTTTAATCTGTTCTCAATTTTAGTCTGCAATTTTAAAACTTGCAATTTGAAATTTATCGACTAAGATAAAGAACAATTGCTGAATATGTAGAAATATTTCACTGCTTCAATTCTGCTTCTTCACGGTTTTTATTTCCAACAATTGTTAGAAAAGATGAAGCAATAGAGTGTATGATCAATAAACCATGTTCTTACTGGCGGATATAGATTTTGCAACAGTTTTATGGAGAATTATGACACTATTTGGCCTGGTTGATTTCTTCTGAACAAATGGAAAGTCTAGACGATATTATGTTCAAAATTGCAATTTTTTAACAACAATTCACGGAGAGAAGTTGTTATTCGCTGCGAAGAATTCATTGGCAACTACGCACTCATTTCACTGTACGATAAGTAACTTAGCTTTAATCACTAGGAAACCGGAATATTAGGATCTCCCGTAGCATTCTTCAATGATCGAAATAGCACAGGGGAGCGGGGAAAAGGTGCGAACATTTTCAGTGAGGTTGGTTGACCTGCCTTTGGCTCTAAATTATCAGGAGTCTAGACTTGACTCAGCATTGACTCGTATTAACCAAGGAAGGGTCAATATAGCCCTTGTCCTTTGTAAGGTATTGCTATTATGCTTTGCAAGCTATTGCAAGAAAGTGCGACATTTACAACTTCTATTGTTCCTTCCGCTCTGCACAGCTGGAAGCCTAGGCGGGAGCGAAAAGTCGTGATGACGCAACGAGTACTGTGGTCACTGCGACTTGTTCACGAAATTTCACATAGATTCATTAAAGCCTTTCTTCCGTTACAAAGATAGTAGGGGAGTTATTGAAACTTTACAAGTATCTTGTACACATGTGCAACAAGAATTTCGCGAAGTCCCGACCCTCAGAAACTTACCTATCCTGACCGGGATAAATACTTATAGGCAAAATTGAGGTTTACTGGCATCAATAATTATTGACAAATGAGGCACGAATAGTTTCGTGCAAAGTCGTTCTCTCTCTTTTTTCTACTATCGGCGAGAATATTCGAGTCCTCTGGCTTTGACGTTAGAAAAGTATAAGTATATAAAGTGATATAAATTAGAGGTAGTTAGTTGAAGTATTTGCAATTACTTGCAATTTGAAAGAAGTATGTGCTTGGAAGCACATGCTGAGGAAAGACGAGGACGGTCGCGTGAAAAAACACCCCGCTGGTTTTTCACACTTGCTTTCCAGTATAAAAAACTGTCTTCCAATATCGCTATTTGCACGAAAAGAAAAAGAAGCACATACTTCTTTCAAATTGCAAATAACTACAAATAGTTCAACTAACTACCTCTAATTTGAATCACTTCATTAAAAATAATCATTAAAAACCAGCAAGTATATAATATGTGCTGAAATAAGTCTTACAAATTTCATGAGTTCATATCCAACCGTGTTTAAGTTGTCGTGTTCACAAAGTGTTATATACACACACACATACATACATACACACACACACACACACACATATATATATATATATATATATATATATAATATATCACAGTCACATATTTTGTTTTTGAGAATAAACTTCTCAAAATTTCTGCCGGTCTGATGATTCTCGACAAATATCGACCATAGGCTAAATAGTACACTACCGTCGTAAATTGTCAGTACGATCAGCGAAAGTACTATTAAAAATCTCTGCTGACTTTGAAACGTGATTACTCGTTCCCAGAATGAGCGAGAAATTTGTCTGAAACCCGTTAAAAAGCTTATTAAATTACGCGTCGAATAAGCCCTAATAAAGATATTTTTAACATTTTGAAGACAATATACCACTTGAGAATTTAAAAAAATGCAAGAATTTCTCGAATATTATACCTCTAATTTACTTGTGACACGACCTAGGTCTTAAGGTCTTATCTTTAATATAAGCCAATAAGACTTGAAAAATCTCCACGGGTTCCTGAGATACGTCTCAAAATGTCCAAGTCTCAAAGTTCAATTTTCAGTCGGCCGCGAAAGCGGTGATCGCCGAGAATTTCTCAGTTTTGTTTCTTAACTTCAACTCGTGTTGTGACTTACTATGCTAATGGAAAAAACTGAAACTGATAGGTCGTAATCTGTGGGTTACACTTCCGTGATAAAAAACTGATATAGTACTTGAGTTTTATGACACAAACAAATTCATAAAAAGTTTTGAAATTTTTTTCGAGTTGGAATTTGTCGCCAAAATATTCTTGGATACTCATGGACGTTGAGAATGATTGAAAGAAGTCCTGTGAATTTTTTCAGATTTTTTCTAACGATAGAAACAGAGAAAAAATAAAAAATAAAATGGACGTTGCCCGCCCCCCCTCACCGTGTCTCATCCGATATGGCGGCTAACGGTTTCAAAATGAGGGAAAAATTTGTTTTGATTGTATGCTTTCAAATGCCTGACTAAAAATTTGATTCCCTTTAAAGCCATTTTTTGCATGCTTACCCGGCTATACCCTTAAAAAAAAAATTTGAAAATAAAATATTTTTTTCTCGTTTGGCCCGACCGTCGGCACAACTCTGGTCTAAGATCGTTACAGATCAGTTTGGCCTTTATGTTCCGTTCCTGGAACACGTGTGACATGCTAGTGACATAACAGTTCTATCACTCTGTTCTATATTAGTTACATTACATAATTCCAGAACTGTTGCATATCCTTACAGAACAGTGTGACTTTTATGTTCCGTTCTTGGAACACGCGTGACATTCCAGAGACATAACAGTTTTATCACTCTGTTCTATATTAGTTACATCACAGAATTCCAGAACAGTTACGTATCCTTACAGTAACTGCGTTACAGAACAGTGTGCCCTTCATGTTCTGTATTTGTTATGGCGCACGATTGTAACAATGTTATGTATAAATGTTCCCTTTTCGTTATGTAACATTTACAGAACGTGTCTGCTAGGATATTACTTTAGCATTACTTTAGCATTACGCTGTAGCGTAACTCTTGCGTTCGGGCGGTCCGCCAGTGGACACTTTAAAAAATTATTTGAACTTGTTTTAATATTGACTACTATTATTAATTTTTGGACAAACATGAGCTTAAAGTGACAAAATGCACTGCAAATGCACTTTGTACTATCTGTAATTTGGCCTGTGAGTCACTAGTATCCAGTAGAAACTTTTTGAACGTGAGATCTTTTAAAAAAAATAAATAAATAAACAAATTCGGCCCACCCCACTATGTATGGGCCTGTGAAAATTTTTGTTTTACTAAGGTGGGTTCAAAATAACTGCATAAATTTAATTACAACCAGTGATAACCCGCGGCTGCATGCGACTTTATTAAAAGAACTAGCATTGGCCTGGACATTTGTCCAGAGGAGAGGAAAAGTGCAGAAACCCACCTCCCGAGTTCAGCCCGTTCTTCGACAGCCGAGTTTGAAGGCAGACCTTCGAACCTACATATTGAATGCGTACAGTCATCCTCGCTCGACATTAGTTAAAACGCAGCGAATACACAACCTAGTCGCACGTCCTAGATGGTCATCCATCTGAGTGCTAGGCGCGCTCGAAATGGCTTGACACCTGGACTCTTCTCGAGTCGAGATCATTTACTGTGTATTTCTATGAAAATTTGTACGCGCCGACATTTTAGAGGTTTTTTCATCTGTTTTATTAAAATGTTTAGAGTTGCCCAGTTATTTTCTCTGCACCGTGAGAAGATACCCATGCGAAGCCGTTCACAAATAATATCAAGCTGAAAATTCCTGTACAGGAACCTGGGGAGGAACCTGACAGGTTCCTTTCGAGGTTTCTGCACAGGTTCCTGAACAGGAACGTACGCAGTTTCATGGTATACCGGTTCCTGCCGTGGATCCTGCGAGGGAACCTATGCAGAAACCTCTCAAGGAACCCGGGTATTCAAGTACATGTAGAGGTTCCTGCATTATCGTGCATGTTGCTACAAGAAGTTCCCTAGGGAGGATCCTGTAAAGATTCCTGTGCAAGTGGGACACATTTGCAAAAAGTAATTATGAAGGATCCTGTACAAGTTCCTGAGCAGGTGGGACACTCGTGAAAATATCTCTGTGGCACATGAATATTCCTGTACAGGAGCCTGTGAAGGATCCTTCACACACGCACACACACACGCATATATATATATATATAATTAAAAACTAAAGGTTAACAACCACCGCAGGGTCCCACTGGGAGCAACTGTCATCTTACATCAATCATTTGAAATAAGATATTAATTTGATTCAACTGAATCGAATTTGCTCAATAAAAAATATTATTGACATGTTGTTTATATTTATACAGCAAGGACTACGACGAAATATGAGTGATGGCTGAATGAGCCTCATTGTGCACGCACGAATTTACCCATCACTTATTCGCGGAATGTGCCTGCAATTTGCGTGCTTTATGGGTCGCATCGTGCGACTTGCACGCATGCAAAATGCGCGCAGTGTGCGACGCACGGCGTTCGCGCAGGGGATGACGCAGCCGCGTCCTCATATGCGGTACACGTGCGTCGCATGTCGTGAACCCTCACGTTGTGCGAGGCACGTTCCTCGCGCGTAGTGCGTACCAGTGCGGGTATGTTGCGTGGACACATTTCTGATGTTTAGAGGGTATATAAATAATATTTAGATTCAAATTTTTAAATAAAGAGTAAGTAATTTATTATAGAAGTATTTTTATTGTATGAACAAGTACGTAAATGATAATTTTGCACAAACTGAAGAATATGATACTTGCGATATTAGCATGTTTGTGTTCACAATAATAAATATTTTGTTGTTGAAACTTTGGAAAACGATTATAAACGTGGAAACGGAAATAAATAGCCTATTTCTGGTTTAAATAATTTAGAAAATTATGAAGCCGGTGAAACATAAATTAACTTTTAATTATTTCAACCAGAAATAGGATATTCATGTCCGTTTTCATGATCTTTAGGATTTCCCAAAGTCCCAGGGAACAATATTTATTGTTGTGGACACTGACAAGCTAATATCGTAAGTATAGCATGCATTTGAAGCTACAACCATCAAAAGGCACGCATTTATAGATAAGTATAATATCACAAACTTAACGATGTGTTACTTGCGATATTAGCATTTTTGGGACCACAATAATAAATATATATCGTAGAAACTTTAGGAAACGATGAGAAACGTGAAAAAGGAAACTAATAGTCTATTTCTGGTTTAAATAGTTTGAAAAAAATATAAAGCCGGTGAAACAGAAATGAAATTGGAATTATTTAAACTAGAAATAGGATATTTATATCCGTTTTTATGTTTCTTATCAGTTCCCAGAGTTTCAGCGAACAATAATCATTATTGTGGGCACAAAGACGTTAGTATCGTAAGTACAAAATGCATTTAACGCTAATAACATTAAAATGCACGCATTCAGATAACTATAATATTTAATATCACAAACTTAAGGATAAAACACTTGTGATATTAACAAGTTGAATCCACAATAATAAATATTTTTTGTTGGAATTCTGGAATACGATGAGATACGTTTAAACGAAAATTAATAGCCTTTTTTTTGTTTAAACAATTAATAAAAGTATGAAGCGGGTAATACAGAAATTAAAATTTGATTATTTCAAACAGAAATAGGATACTTATAACCGTTTTAATGTTTCTTATGGTTTCCCAAAGTTTCAGCGAAGAATAATTAATATTGTGGGCACAAATACGTTAATATCCCAATTACAACATGCATTTAACGCTACTAAAATTAAAACGCACACATTCGGATAGCTATAATATTTAATTTCACAAACCTAAGCATATGTTACTTGCGATCTTAGCATGTTTGCGTCCACAATAATAAATATTTTTCTTTGAAACTTTGGGAACCGATGACAAACGTGAAAATGGAAACTAATAGCCTATTTCTGGTTGAAATAATTTAACAACTTATGATGCCGGGAAAACAGAAATGAACTTTTGATTATTTGAATCAGACATACGTCATTTATATCCATTTTCATGCTTCTAATCGTTTCTCAAAGTATCAGGGAACAATATTCATTATTGTGGACACAAGAGCGCTAATATCGTAAGTTTAACATGCATTTAATGCTAATAACATGAAAATCCAGACATGTAGATAACTGTAATATTTCATGTCACAAACTTAAGGAAGTGTTACTTGCAATATTAGCATGTTTGTGTCCTCAATAATAAATATTTTTCGGTGCAACTTTAGGAAACGATGAGAAACGTGAAAACGGATATTAATGGCCTATTTTTTATTGAAATAATTTGAAAAAATTATGAGGCCGGTGAAACGGGAATCAAGTTGTGATTATTAAAAGTAGAAATAGAATATTTTAATCCGTTTTCATGATCTTCAGAGTTTCCCAAACTTTCAGCGAAAAATATTTATTGATGAAGACACAAACATGCTAATATCGTAAGTACTACATGCCGCTAACGCTGCTAACATTAAAATGCACGCATTTAGATAAATATAACATTTAATATCACAAACTGAAGGCTGCGATAGTTGCTATATTAGCAAGTTTGTGTCCACAGTAATAAATATTTTTCATTGAAACTTTGGGAAACGATGAGATACGTGGAAACGGAAATTAATAGCCTATTTATGGTTTCAATTATTTAAAAAATTATAAAGCCAGTGAAACTTAAATTAACTTTTAATTATTTCAACCAGAAACAGGAAATTCATGTCCGTTTTCATGATCTTTAGAATTTCCCAAAGTCACAGGGAACAATATTTATTATTGTGGACACTAGCTAGCTAATATCGTAAGTATGACATACAGTGAAAGCTAATAACGTCAAGAGGCACGCATTTATAGATAACTATAATATTTAATATCACAAACTTAAGGATGTGTTACGAACCATGAGCTACTTATTAAGCTCCTTGAGTGCCTGGAGGTGCATCCAAAAATAGTGAGATGCATAAAAGAGCTCGTGCTCTTGTGGCAGACAAGATTTGTCATAACATCTGGGAAAAGACAAGTGACTACAAGCTATATAACGTATAAAAGGGTGGTCTTTCAAGGAGACTCTCTAAATTCGATACTTTTCTGCATCTCCCTCTTGCCTCTATCTATTGTGCTCCGAAGCAATAGCTCTGGATATCTATGTGGCCCGCCGATCAGAAGAGAATATAAGGTCAACCACCTATTATACATGGACGACCATAAACTCTTTGCTTCCTCGAAAGAGGACCTCAACATCCTTGTGGAGGCGGTGAATAGGTACTCTAAAGCGATTGGCATGAGCTTCGGGCTGGGAAAGTGTGCCTGCGTCCACCTAAACCAAGGAAGAATAGAGACTACTTCATCACGTGACGATCAGGATGTTCAACGCATAGGCAGAAGTACCATTCAACATCTTGGTAATGGAAAAACATATACATATCTTGGAATACCGCAAGCGGAAACCCACAATGTACGTTGTTAAAAACGGCCCTGGAAAAAAGGTATCGCCAAATTCTCAGAAAAATTTGGGCTTCCGAATTATCTAGAAAGAATAAGATCTAGGCGACCAATATGCTGGCCGTTTCTATACTACTCTACACATTTGATGCAGTAAAATGGAACGTCGATGAGTTGAAGCAACTTGACCGAAGCACACGCGAGATGATGACAGTCCATCGAAGTCATCATCCTAGATCTTCCGTACGTCGAATATACCTCCCTCTAGATAAAGGGGATAGAGGCTTGCTAAGCTTGGAGTATCTTCATCGAAGAACAGTTCTGGCTACAGCCTGCTCAGTTCTAAATAGTGCAGATTCTCTTATTGACTCGTACATCAATATGAAGTCGTCAATGTTTCGGCGTTTCTATACGGTGCCGCAGAGGAGCATGTCCTCCCATTTGATTCTAGCAGCACTACACATGGCCTAGAATCACTAACACCTTTCGTGCTCAAAAGTCGTGTACAGGAAGCAGAACATACGCTTCTACTAAGATAACATGCTGACAAGCTCCTTCATGGTAAATTCTACGGCATCATACGTGAAGAAGAACTGTCGATAGGTTTGTATAACATGTTTCTCAAGTCAGCTGGATTGAGATCGGAGATTGAGGAATTTCTTTTTGTCTGACAAGACGGCGTTATAGACACCTTAGTTTACCGCGAGCACATTATGAATATACCTGTAGGCGATACTAACTGCCGAGCGTACAACCAAGAGCCGGAAACACTTGGACGTGTTCTGAGTGGATGCTCAAAGTATGCATGTTACGGGTACATAGAGAGACACAATGTGGCTCTGAAAGTGTTATATTACCATCTTCGGCACTTATATGGTGTTGATCTATTACGCATCAATATGTGTCTTGTTCGATTTTGTACCAGCAAAGTGAGCCATTTTAGCGATTTTAAAGTGTGGTTTGAAGTTAGGGTCAATCCAAGAATCTATCTATCAAATTGTAGCATCGATGCGAACTGAAGTTCTTAACAACAGTGTGATGATTCGAAAACTAGGATCTTCCACAAATGAACATTTGAAAAACTTAAAAATTGATGTGTTGAATTAACTGCATGAGCCTCGGAGGAGAAATGACCAACGTCGGCATGTTGACATCCGTGGTATTGATGAGACGTGGCGAGCCGATATCGTTGAAATTATACCAAATGAGCGAGAAACAGGGGGTATACATACGTATTAATCATCATTGACGTATCTTTTTAATTTGGTTGGGCTGTCCCTATTAAAACCAAGAGAGGTGATGTAACGGCTGCAATGTAATCGGTACTAAGTAAGGGCCGTGTGCCCAATAACTTACAAGTAGATAAAGGCAAACAATTTCACAATCCAAATTTGAAAATCTTATGAAACGATATAGTATCAATATGTGCTCGACATTTACTAATTTCAAAGTGTCGATCTGTGAGCGTTTTAATCATACGTTAAAAAATAAGATGCCAGTGCAATTTAGTTTGCAAAGAAATTATAAATGGTTGGATATTTCATCTGATGTAATGTCTTCTTATAATGAAAGCAAACATCAAAATATGAGAATGAAACCGAAAGATGTTGCCACTGGACATTGCTGTTATTGTTCACATTAAACTTAAGGTGGATCTTACTTTTAAAAAATCAAGATTTAAGTCAGGTGATAAAGTGCGTATTAGTAAATTTAAGCATGTTTTTGAAAAAGGCTATACATTAAATTGGACAACTGAAATATTTACTGTGACTCACGTAAAGGATACTGTATCTAAAACGTATATGTTTAAAGATTATGAAAATAGGGCCGTTGCAGGTAGCTTTTATGAACAAGAACTCGCGAAAGTTAAGCACACACGCATCTATCTTGTTGAAAAAGTACTCAAAAAACGTGGCCACAAATTATTTGTAAAATGGCTAGGTTTTGATAATTCGCACAATAGTTGGATACATAAGTCGAGTAGATATAATTCTGTATTAATATTAAGTTTTCTATGAATAAATATGAATATTTCAAGCAAAATAACCTGTTTTTCAATTAGACTGGTGAAACATTATATATATATATGTGTGTGTGTATGTGTGTGTGTACATATATATTTGAGATGAGAATGTAATAAAAAATATCATATTTATTTATGTATCTCAAGCTGGTACTGCTTATTCAGATTTTGTAATATTTGCTCATTATTTTGCACTAATAATGATTTTGCACTCAATGTACTAAAAAGCGAAATAATCTTAAATATCAAAAGCACAACTGGACCTAACAAAAATTTCATCTGTCGTTGGACACAATAACAAGAAGATTAACATTACGCAATTAATGCTTGTAAGATCATCAAAAGAAGACGTTACCTACCAAAAGAAAAAAAGTGTAAAAATTCTAGGCGAGATCGAGAAAAAATTCGAGTCATTCAGTGATCACAAGGCATTCCGCAAAAATCACTGAACACTTAATCGTGGGTCTTATATTGCATGAGGTTTATTAAGAATCCTGAGATTATTTACCTATTTTTTCCTGTCCCAAATCTTAATAGTAATATTAGCCTGTGCCGCTTGTAACAGCAAGAAGCGATCTAGGAGGTACAGTATTAGTGACGTCGAACGAATTACTTAAAATTTTGAAGAAGCTGACCATGATTATGGTTTAAAATTCAAAAATATCTCCAAGTGCCACTAACACAAATTCAAATCAGATCATTTGCAAGAAAATTATCCTGCGGGTTCCTGGAAGAGCAGACAATATAACATATGTATCGGAGATGCCCCTGCCCGAGGTACAGCGGGAAGAGTGACATTTCAAAAAATTGCACACGAATGTACCATATTCTCTATATTAACTTCAAACCCCTGCACAAAAGCAGCTAGGATTGAATATAAATTACATGACATTACTGAATGAGATAATGACTTAGGGGCTCGAGTGAATGAAGAATTTAAAAATCACTACTAAGCCCGTATACGTCTATACAACAAGCGTCTAAGCAAACGATAGTTCAGGTCGTGACACGTTCCAAAAAGTTATCTCAGAAGTTTATTACCTTCTCACATAACTCAGAAATTTTACTGTAGAAGAATAATTCAACCAACTAGCAAGGGAAACCGACAAGAAGTACTGCGGAATCCGGAAAAAAGCACGTTTTGTCATGCCCGTCTGCACTCGATGCGGAACTGAGCTGGGCCACCACTTCATTAATAATTAAATTTTGACATTGGCCAAAAACGACCTTTTCGAATCGTAGTCCGACCCGAACCCTTATTTTTTATTAAGTATCAATGGACGTCGCTCTTCGAACTGCACCAACGGACATGTGTTTCTACCAAATTCAGACAAACCGTGACGGCAACAAATGATGTCATCATTGGACCTAATTTCGTAAATTTACTTGACTTACACAGACAGGTTCATGGACTGCCATATAGCACTTTTGGATCTTTAGTCGACGAAAGACAGAGCGCGAATTCAAGTGACATGATGGCGTATGGACGTGTAGGCATTTGAATTTGAAACCAGCAGTGATCGCTTTCTACCGTCAAGGATGTTTAGATTCTGCGAATCAGCTAACTGAACACATAATAGAAATGGCGAAAAGATGCTAGTGCAGTTGTCAACCAAGTGCAACTGTCCACGGAAAGGCGAGAACCCGACAAGTTACATCCTTTCTCAAAAACGAAAAATCTAATCCTTGTCCACTCCTTCCTTCTCCCTGGCGAATGAAGTATAGCAGTAGCTATATGTTAGGTTATGTGGAATATGAAATAGCTTGTGTTTTCTTGAATACTTGGGAATTTTACTATCTGTTTTCTATTTCATTTTCTCTTAATTCAAATCCATTAGAATCAAAACTAAAGTCAGTGCGTCAGTTATTAAAAAAAAAACATACTTTTCATAATTAAAATTCAACGATAGCAGGGCAGTCGAAAGAGGAAACATCTTGAATAAATGAGATGGTAATCACCATCCACAAAAGTTAACAAATTATTCAAATTATTTTGACCGCTTGAACCGCGGGTACATTATTGTAATGAGAGGTCTTTCACAGGTTTTCGATCACAAAAATCATAATCTATTACGTAAAAGTTCGCTATTTGCAGTGACATACAATTTAAAAAAATAGCAGTTCAAATGAAAAATCGAAAGAAAAAATACAATAGTGTTTTAATGTTTTAATTTAATTTTGATGCAACTTCAGGCTACAAGGACTACTATGTTCCATTTTACAATTTGTGAAATGAATTATTATATACAGTCTGCAGTGAATTGCAATTTGCAACATTTTTCATGAAAAGGCGTGGGAAGATTACACAATATCTGCCTAAATGACGTTCCTTCATTTCATCTGATGAGATATTCTCAACATCACTGCCTATCATATTTCTTTTTATCCTCAAAATATTTCTATTTGTCTTATATATTTCACAAAGAATCCCAGTATATTTCAGTATTGCAAAAACGTCACCATTGGATGTTGATAACACAATATCTTCTTGGATTGGCGTGATACAAATTCACAATTTCCTACAACCAATCGAATTCATTTATCGGCGGGGAAATAGTATCTTCGAATCTCAAGTGCCGGTTCTGATTTGGCTCGGGAATAAGCCGAATATATCCAAGCTGTCTAAGTGCATATACTAGTATTTCATGAGAAGGCGTCCTGCCCGAAGGAGAACTGAACCTAGTATAAAACGGAGGCTACTGAGGAGAAGTCCGGGCAGGTGCATTTTGTCTGGCACAAGAAGAAGGAACAGGATAGCGTTTGCATGGAAATCTACATTATCGACCAAAGTTACATCCTCTAATACAGAAAAATAGTTTTCGTCATACAGACTAGATGGAGGTATAAATTAAAATGTATCAAATTCAAATTTATTCAGAAAAAAAGGATCTTTCTCCTCTTACTCCACTGGGATTCAAACACCAGATCAACTGATTTCCGGTCAGGTGCTCTAACAAATTGAGCTACAGAGAGATTAAAAGAAAGATACTGTTTTTCTGATATACGCTAATTTTATCAAGGTGCTACACAATCAATATTTTAAATAGGAATCTGTATTATCATCGGAGATGGTAATCATCGATCCGTTGAGAAATCCATTCACACATACTGTGAATAATCGAAATCTGCATTATCGACTACAGTTAAATCCTTTAATACAGAAAACTAATTTTAATCATACAGACTCGATGGAGATATAAATTATAATTGATTAAATTCAAATTTATTCAGAAAAAAAGAATCTCTTTCCTCTCACTCCACTGAGACTCGAACACCAGATCAACTTATTTCTGGTCAGGTGCTCTAACCAACTGAGCTACAGAGAGATCAAAGAAAGATACTGTGTTTCTGATATACGCTAATTTTGGCAAGGTTCTACACAATCAATATCTTAAACAGGGACCTGAATTATCATCGGAGATTATAATTATCGATCTGTGGAAAAATCCAATCACAGATACTGTGAATAATGGAAATCTACATTATCGACCAAAGTTAAAGCCTTCAATACAGAAAAATGATTTCCTTCTTACAGACTAGATGGGGATATAAATTAAAATTTATTAAATTCAAATTTATTCAGAAAAAAAGAATCTCTCTCCTCTCACTCCACTGGGATTTAAACACCCGATCAACTGATTTCTGGTCAGTTGCTCTAACCAAATGAGCCACAGAGTGATCAAAGAAAGATACTGTTTTTCTGATATACGCTAATTTTAGCAAGGTGCTACACAATCAATATTTTTAATTGGATGCTGTCTTATCATCGGAGATTGTAGTTATCGAACCGTTGAGAAAGCCAATCTCACATACTGCGAATAATGGAAATCTACATTATCGACCAAAGTTAAATCCTTTAATACAGAAATATAATTTCCGTCATACAGACTAGATAGGGATATAAATGAAAATTTATTAAAACCAAATTTAGTCAGAAAAAAAGGATCTCTCTCCTCTCACTCCACTGGGATTCGAACACCATATCAGCTGTTTTCCGTTCAGGTGCTCTAACCAATTGAGCTGCAGTGAGCTCAAAGAAAGATACTGTTTTTCTGATATACACCAATTTTAGCAAGGTGTTACACAATCAATATTTTTAATAGAGATCTGTATTATCATCGCAGATTGTAATTATCGAACTGTTGAGAAAGTCAATCTCGCATACTGTGAATAATGGAATTCTACATTATCGACCAAAGTTAAATCCATTATCACAGAAAAATAATTTCCGCCATACATCGATAATTACAATCTCCTTCGATAATACAGATTCCCATTTAAAATATTGATTGTGTAGCAACTTGCTTAAATGAGCGTTTATCAGAAAAACAGTATCTTCCTTTGATCTCTCTGTGGGTTAATAGGCTAGAGCACCTGACCGGAAATCAGTTGATCTGGTGTCCGAATCCCAGTGGAGTGAGAGGAGAGAGATCCTTTTCTTCTGAATGAATTTGAATTTGATAAATTTGAATTCATATCCACATCTAGTCTGTATGACGGAAATTATTTTTCTATATTGAAGGATTTAACTTTGGTCGATAATCCAGATTTCCATGATTCACAGTATGTGTGATTGGATTTCTCAACGGATCGATAATTACAATATCCGATGATAATACAGAATCCTATTTAAAATATTGATTGTGTAGCACCTTCCTATAATAAGCCTACATCAGAAAAACAGTATCTTTATTTGAACTCTCTGTAGCTCAATTGGCTAAAGCACCTGACCGGGAATCAGTTGATCTGGTGTTTGGATCCCAGGGGAGTGAGAGGAGAGAGATCCAGTTTTTCTGAATAAATTTGAATTTAATAAATTTTAATTTATATCCCCATCTAGTCTGTATGACAGAAATTATTTTTCTTTATTTAAGGATTTAACTTTGGCAGATAATGTAGATTTCCATTATCCACAGTATGTGTGATTGGATTTCTTAACGGATCGATAATTACAATCTCCGATGATAGTACAGATTCCTATTTAAAATATTGATTGTGTAGCTCCTTGCTAAAATTAGCGTATATCAGAAAAACTGCATCTTTCTTTGATCTCTCTGTAGCTGAATTAGTTAGAGCACATGACTGGGAATCAGTTGATTTGGTGTTGGAATCCCAGTGAAGCGAGAGGAGAGAGGTCCTTTTCTTCTGAATAAACTTGAATTTAATAAATTTTAATTTATATCCCCATCAAGTCTGGATGACGGAAACTATTTTTCTGTATTAAATGAATTAACTTTTGTCGATAATGTAGATTTCCATCATTCACAGCATGTGTGATTGGATTTCTCAACGGATCGATAATTACAATCGCCGATGATAATACAGATTCCTATTTAAAATATTGATTGTGTAACACCTTGCTAAAATTAGCGTATATCAGAAGAACAGTATCTTTCTTTGATCTCTCTGTAGCTCAATTGGTTAGAGCACCTACTCAGAACAATTCGGTTATGAAGACATTGGAGATTCAGAAGTCCGCGTCCGCCTTGACGGCGTGAGATGTATAATCGCCGAACAGACGACTTGCTGTGTCAAGCTTTTATGCATATGCATGAGCTCACATGTGGCGATATCAAGGGCCATAAGCTCGTTCGACCAAATCTGCCGGGCTCATGGTATCGCCCTGAAAAACGCCCCTCTAGAAGGTGACGTTATTCGCTCTCACACGATAACTTCAAGATGAGATAGTAAGTCTAGTTTTCCAAAGGGGCATCAATCCTTCTATGCATCTCACTATGTGTGGATGCACCTTCAAGCTTTTCAACAGACAGATGATAAGTCTATAAGATGTTGAATCGAAAGCTTTCCAGTAGCCAATCCAGGCTATTGACAGGACGCGCTGATAGGCTGCAGCGTCTTTACAGACGCATATGTCAATTAGCAGATTCTTTCGGCCTCCTGATACACCTTTTTCCGAGCCACGTTGTCCGTACATCTCTCGTCACACAGGCTCACTTCATCAGAGAATCCTGTTATTAAGGATAGCTGTAAAGATCTTATACTGTGTGTTCAAACAAGTTATTGACCTGTAATTCTCTGGGTTTGACAAGTCGCCTTTTTCGGTTGAAGTATAGTGCGTCCTCATACCAACCACTGCGGAATGAGCGTTTCCGACTTTAAATATGATTTAAATATGCGGCCCAAATGACGGTTTGTAGAAGTAAACTTCTTCCAACAGATGATCTTGATCCTTAGTTCTTGAGCGAAATTTTGAACCCTTTCGTGAACGGTCTACCAGATGTTATGCAGTCAGTCACACACTAAATACGGAACGCATTTCGTCTTGCCCATCCAATCTTCTTGTTCAGTTGATACAAGCGTCTTTTGGTCTTTTGATCCATCCTCGGCTTTAGCCTTCGATTTGAATCAGCCAATACTCTCGCAGAACCATAAACTAAATCATTTATAGTCCAGAGGTCGGACTCCTTTCAGATATCCTCACAAAGGGAGGCATCCATTTTAGCCAGATCTTGGGGCTTATGGGGAACCTGTAGGTCAATGTTCCTCCTTGTTCTGAAATCGCTATCATCTCTCAGAAAGTGTCTGCTTTCTGCGGTTGGTCTTAATGTCGCTTCCTTATCTTCATCTGTAGCTTGTTTAAGCAGCGTTTAGGGAAGCGCTCCGCGTACATATTAATTTTTCAAGAGGTAGGCCTGTTGATTTCGCAAAGACTGATGTGAAACGTGCTGAAGCTCTGGGTGTTCTTTATACAATATGATGCAATATGATACAATGCGATGCAATTTGATACAATATGATACAGTATGAGACAGTATGTTAAAATATCAGACAGTATGATACAATATGATACACTATCTCACTGTATGACACAATATAATACAATATGATGTGTTATGATGTGATATGGTACAATATGAAAGGATATCATACAATATAAGGGTAAGTACACGTCAGAAATATCAGGATCGGCAGTTGGTTGTTCGATTTCAATAAAACTTCGTATAATTGTAATGCTATACAAGAGAAATTTCGGCTCTGAAGGAATTTCGAAAATTTTCAAAATTACGGAAGTTACGTCATGTTGAATTTTAGAGTTACATTTTTTCTAATTGTGGATATTTCTGGAAATGTTTATTGGATTTTAATAA
Organism: Andricus grossulariae; assembly: GCA_011634705.1. Classification (NCBI taxonomy): domain Eukaryota; kingdom Metazoa; phylum Arthropoda; class Insecta; order Hymenoptera; family Cynipidae; genus Andricus; species Andricus grossulariae. Next base: position 79,442,441 of record JAABKJ010075445.1, on the reverse strand, counting down.
AATTTTAACATGTTAGAGTTCAAATAATATATTTTAAGAGCATAATACAATTGATTAAAAAAAAATTTGGCCGGAAAAAAGATTTAAAAAAAATTATTTGATTCAATTTTTCGTGAATTACTCCTTGTTTAATTTTTTTTAAATGTCGATACAATGATTCCTTGTGAATTTACCTTTATTTTCGAAAAAAAATCATGGAGACTCTTATAGGTCCCAAGATATCGTCATGTTAGCGAGACCGTGCGCCGCCTCTCCACAGCGGTGCAGTGTCTGTGTCGCGATCCGCGAACAATTGAACCTGCTACTTTGTACGTTTCACCATTCTTTCACCGTAAACAACAGTTTTATTTTTTCTACTTAGTTGGTGATTTTGACTTTCAGGAGCCAAAAAGAAATATAATTGTCAAACATTTCTGAAATGTGTGTGATATATGTGTCAGTAAGAAAAATGCTAGCGCTTTCGTTTAGCTGTTTTTTGATTTCGAATTTGAGAGTTTCTCTGGAGGCAGAACATTGTCTACACTCTATTTTATTATCACCAATTGGTTTGAATCAGTGAAAGCTTCTGGTACCCGTAATTGTTTGAGCTCTGTAAAACCGACTGTTCAAGCTCCAAGCATTAGTGCCCCACTCGCATAAATCTCTGGCTGTCAAAATCTGTTTGTTACTAGGCCGTCGAAGACTAGCTCTTGCAGCTTCTCGCTTGAGAGTTCCTCCTATTCCATTGCACGGACTTTTGCCATGAGAAGTAGCAAAGAATTCCCAGGAAGCTTCAATCCCAAAATATCGCTTGTGATGTGCTAGATGACGAAGTTGCTTTTGTTTTTATATTGGGAAGCTGCACCATCAGTTAAATACATGATTTTTTTAACAATGTTTTTTTTCAACTCAGCAATAATTTTTTTCATAAACAGATGAACTGCACTAGTATTATGCTCAAGATCTTCTGAAATGATCGCATAACTTTCGCACACGACTTTGCCATCTTTGAGTCGTGTGTGACCTAAGTTATTTATGTGACCTGTCATAAAGGTGCCTTTCCTGCACCCAGGATAGGCTGGAAAGGGGGTCGTGTGTGACTTCAGTTATTTCTGTGACCTGTGACGGAGGCATCTTCCCGTTCCGACAAAACCTGGGAAAGGGTCGTGTGTGACCTAAGTTATTTATGTGACCTGTCACAGGGATGCCTTCACGCCCTCACAGCACCTGGAAAATGGGGTCATCTGTGACATAAGTTATTCATCCGACCCGTCACAGAGATGCGTTCCTGTTCTTAAGATTGGCTGGAAAGAAGGTCGTGTGTGACCTAAGTTATTTCTGTGACCTGTGACAGGGGTGTCTCCCTGCTCCCACTATAGACTGCAAGGCGGTCGTGTGGGACTTAAGTTATTTCTGTGACCTGTCGCAGGAATGCCTTTCCACCCCCACAACACCTTAGAAAGTGTTTCGTGTGTGACCTTAGTTATTTATGTGACTTGTCACAGAGATTTCTTCCCGCCCCACTACAGGCTGGAAAGGAGGTTGTGTGTGTCTCAAGTTATTTCTGTGACCTGTGACGCGGGCGCCCTCCAGCCCCGACAACACGTGGACAAGAGGGTCGTGTGTGACCTAAGCTATTTATGTGACCTGCCACAGAGTTGCCTTAACACTCCCACAACGCCTGGGAAAGGGGGAAAAGAGGTTGGGTGTGACCTAAGTTATTCATGACCTGTCACAGGGATGCCTTCCCGCCCTCACAACACCTGGGAAAGGGTCGTGTGTGACCTAAGTTATTTATGTGACCTGTGATAGGGGTGCCTTTCCGCATCCACGATAGGCTGGAAAGGCGGTCGTGTGTGACCTCAGTTATTCATGTGACCTGTGATAGGGATGCCTTCACGCCCCCACAACACCTGGGAAAGTGTCGTGTGTGACTTTGTTATTTTCTGTGCCCCATCGCAGGGATGCTTTAATGCTCCCACAACACCTAGGTAAGGGTTTCGTGTGTGACCTAAGTTATTCATGTGACTTGTCACAGGGATGCCTTCCCGCTCCCACAACACCTGGAGAAGGGTCGTGTCCGACCTAAGTTATTTTTTGTGCCCTATTACAGGGATTCTTTCCCGCCCCCACAACACCTGGGTAAGGGGGTCGCGTGTGACCTAAGTTATTTCTGTGACCTGTCATAAAGGTGCCTTCCCGCACCCATGATAGGCTGGAAAGGCGGTCGTTCGAAACTTAAGTTTTTTATGTGACCTCTCGCAGGAATGCCTTCCCGCCTGTCACAGGGATGCCTTTCCGCCCCAACAACACCTGGGAAAGGGTCGTGTGTGACCTCAGTTATTTTTTGTGCCCAATCACAGGGTTGCTTTCCCACCCTCACAACACCTGGGAAAAGGGGTCGTGTGTGACCTAAGTTATTTATGTGGCCTGTCACAGGGATGCCTTACCGCCCCAACAACACCTGGAAAAGGGTCGTGTGTGACCTAAGTTATATATGCGACTTGTCACGGGGGTACCCTCTCGCCCCCAGAAGACCTGGGAAAGGGGGTCGTGTGTGAGATAAGTTATTTATGTGACCTGTCACAGGGATGCCTTTCCGCCCCGACAACCCCTGGAGAAGGGTTGTGTGTGACCTACGTTATTTTTTGTGCCCTACCACAGGGATGCTTTCCCTCCCCCACAACACCTGGGTGAGGGGGTGTTGTGTGTCCTAAGTTATTTCTGTGACCTGTCAGGGGGGTGCCTTTCCGCTTCGACAACACCTAATAAAGGCTCGCGTGTGACCTAAGTTATTTTTTGCGTCCAATCACAGGTGTGCTTTCCCTCCCCCACAACACCTGGGTGAGGGGTTCGTGTGTGTCCTAAGTTATTTCTGTGACCTGTCACAGGGATGCCTTCCCGCCCCAACAATACCTGGGAAAGGGTCGTGTGTGACCTATGTTATTTTTTGTGCTCAATCACAGGGATGCTTTCCCGCCCCGGAAAACCTGGAAAAGGGGGCCGTGTGTGACGTACGTTATTTATGTGACATGACACAGGGATTCCTTCCCGCCCCTGCGATAGGCTGGAAAGGAGGTCGTGTGTGACCTAGGTTATTTCTGTGACTTGTCGCAGGAACGCCTTCCCGCCGCACAGCTCCTGAGAAAGGGGGTCGTTTGTGACCTAATTTATTTATGTGACCTGTCACAGGGATTTCTTCCCGCCCCTGCGTTAGGCTGAAAAGGAGATCTTGTGTGACCTAAGTTATATACACGACTCGTCACGGGGGTGCCTTCTCACCCCCAGAACACCTGGAAAAGGGGGTCGTGTGTGACATAAGTTATTTATGTGACCTGTGACGGGGGTGCCTTCGCGCCCCAACAACATCTGGTAGAGTTGGTCGTGTGTGATCTATGTATTTTATAACCTGTCACGAGGCTGCCGTCCCGTCCCCACAGCACTGGTGAAGGGAATCGTGTGTGACCTAAGTTATTCAAGTGAGCCCTCACATAGATGCGTTCCTGCCCCAACGATAGGCTGGAAAGGAGGTCGTGTGTGACTTAAGTTAACGATAGGCTGGAAAGTTGGTGGTGTGTGACCTTGGTTATATATGTAACCTGTAACGAGGCTGCCTTTCCGCCCCCACAGTACCTGAAAAAGGGGGTCGTGTGTGACCTAAGCTATTTATGTGACCTTCGCAAGTTATTTTGATGAAATTGTTTATCGGAGAGGAGAATGGCTCTGTCGACCATATTGAAAACTACGCTTTTTTGTATTTTTGTGGGTGATTAGAATCGAAATTAAGGCATCTGCCAGACCACGTTGGATTACGGAACCAATTGCAATTTATTTCTTGGCTGTTGTTCCTGTGAAAAGGGACATCAAGAAAATTTATTGCCCTATTATGTTCCTTCTCTAAAAATTAAAGTGTCTTTCTTTCCATTTTCTGAAGTCGTTAAGGGCATGTGATACTTAAAAAATTATCGATTTTAGCAGTGTTAGGTTCCCCCTGCTTTTTTCCTACAATAATAAAGATTTTGCCGTAAACATTTGGGGAATGATAGCGAACATGCTAACGGACGTCCCCGAACTCTTCTGTCGTGAAATAATTTAAAGATTTTAATTTTGCTGAATTTGATTAATATGTGTGTATTTTGAGGTACAACAGAGCACTTTTTGTTTAAATTCAGTCAAGTTCCACCGTGAAAAGTGTTTAAGGTAAATATGGAAATAAGCTTTTTTTGCATTAATGTTATTGATCTCTTAGGTTTAAGGTTTTTTCATACTTGAAATAAAAATTTATAACGCTCAGGTTAAAGTGGATATTCACAAGGAAGTGAATATTTTTTTCAGGATTTGCTTTCTGAGGGAATTTTTCATAACTTCATAGATATACAAAAAATAAAATGCATGCTAACTGTAAATAATTTTTGTTTCATAGTTCTTAAATTTTATAGTTTTTTATTTTTTAAGATATTCATATGGTATTGTTTATATTTAATGTGAAGTGCGAGCTGGAGAGAGAGCCTGCTAGAGTGGGGGGGCGTGACCGCGGTGTGACAGTGGGGTGATAAGGAGAGCCAGTTCGTTGCCTACACGAAACGAGAGAGCAACTATTAAAAATGTAATTGGAGTCCGGTATAATTGATATTATCATTGAAGTGCAATGTTTATTTTAATTCTTGGTTTTATTTTATTTTTTGTTTTCATCACTCTCACGATCCGTTTGAATTAGTAGGATTTTAGATTATCCTGACAAATTAGCTTACAAAACACACCATTATATATGATAGAATTATAAAAACCATATTAAACCTTTAATTCACCTCGCATGACCAGCTTATTGTTCGTCAACGAGTACCATTTGGTCCTTAATTTTTATCCCATAGGGACTGCGAGGCCTGCTAGAATAAGATGCGAACTCCCATGTAAACAGTATCAGAAATAGACTTTCCACTTCAGTGTTTAATAACTTTGCTTACTTTTTTATAGATTAATTCCCTTTACCTTTAGTATTAAGTATATGAGTCAGTCTCAGCTCACGGGTTGACTGTATATTTGCAATTGAGTTTGAGTTGTATATAGCGTCATCTAGTGACATCCCCACTCTGTTTGTTAACATCAAAAAGAAGTGGGATGTATTCCTTCTCGAGCTCGTTGATTGTAATTGAACCTCTGTGCAAGCAAATTAACTGAAAGTGATAACAGACTTGTGATTTTCAACAAACTCTAGTGTTAGGTTTTGAAATGTGTTACGCACATATTGTTCAGTGAGCATTGCAATTGAAAATGTTAAAAAATGAATGCAATGGATTGTTGAAAATTAATAAAACACGTTGAGGAGGCGTACCAAATTTGGATCAATCAAGCTGTGGACAAAGAAAATGTGGGAAGGTTTAGAGACTGCTTTCAAGAAACGCATTGTAACAGGGTTGATTCTAAAACTCACAAAGATTTAAATAGCTTTTTGGATTATGCGAAAAAATGATTGTTGCACGAATAAAAAATACGTTGAAAATTATAGGGGTCTTCAAATTCAATGTTATTTGAACTGCAAAATTCAGGCCATTAGAGGGAGTAGGGAAATAGAGGAAATTAAATTTTTTAATAACAAAAACGAACTTATTCTTTAGTTGATAGATTTTGGTGAATTTTTTTAAACTGAAGAGAGAAAATTTTAGTTAAAATTGAAAGAGATTCAAAAAAAAATCGAATTGGAATTTAAAAGAAATGATAAAAGCTTTGAATTTCAATAAATATACACCGTTATCAGTTACTGGCTGATCAACTTAGATGGGATAACTTAAATTTATAAGAGATAAAAGGACAATTGTAAATATCTAAAAATAATGATGTTTTCGGGTTTCTCTGGTCGGCAATACATGATCTTTACTCGCAGCTAAAAGTAGCAACCTAAAAGTAGAAAAATTACTTTTATTTATTAAATTCAAATTTATTCAGAACAAAAAGGATCTCTCTCCTCTCACTCCACTGGGATTCGAACACAAGATCAACTGATTTCCGGTCAGGTGCTCTAACCAATTGAGCCACAGAGAGATCAGAGAAAGATACTGTGTTTCTGATATACGTTAATTTTAGCAAGGTGTTACACAATCAATATTTTAAAATAGGAATCTGTATTATCATCGGAGATAGTAATTATCCATCCGTTGAGAAATCCAATCACACGTACTGTGAATAATGGAAATCTACATTAACACATCCCAGTGGAGTGAGAGCAGAGAGATCCTTTTTTTCTGAATAAATTTGAATTTAATCAATTTTAATTTATATCTCCATCTAGTCTGTATGACGAAATAATTTTTCTGTATTAGAGGATTTAACTTTGGTCGATAATGTAGATGGCAATAACAGCATTGAAAATGAAAAACTTTATTTTCGGAAAAACCACACAAGAGGCAAGATCTCATTTTTTACGTTATTTTGCGATTGTACGTTTAGTTTTGGCTTTAGTGTCAATAAGAGCATTGAAAATGAAAAACTTCATTTTTCGAGAAACCCGCACAGGAGGCAAGATTTCATTTTTTACGTTATTTTGCGATTGGACGTTTAGTTTTGGATTTAATGGCAATAACAGCATTGAAAATGAAAAATTCCATTTTTCGGTAAACCCACACAAGAGGCAAGATGCCATTATTTACGTTATTTTGCGATTGGACGTTTAGTTTTAGCTTTAATGGCAATAATAGCATTGAAAATAAAAAATTTCATTTGCCGAGAAACCCACACAAGAGTCAAGATCTCATTTTTTACGCTATTTTGCGATTGGACGTTTAGTTTTGGCTTTAATGGCAATAACAGCATTGAAAATGAAAAACTTTATTTTCGGAAAAACCACACAAGAGGCAAGATCTCATTTTTTACGCTATTTTGCGATTGGACGTTTAGTTTTGGCTTTAGTGGCAATAACAGCATTGAAAATGAAAAATTCCATTTTTCGGTAAACCAACACAAGAGGCAAGATGCCATTTTTTACGTTATTTTGCGATTGGACGTTTAGTTTTGGCTTTAATGGCAATAGTTGCATTGAAAATGAAAAATTTCATTTTTCGGTGAGCCCACACAAGGGGCAAGATCTCATTTTTTACGTTATTTAGCGATTGGACGTTTAGTTTTGGGGTTAATGGCAATAACAGCATTGAAAATGAAAAATTCCGTTTTTCGGTAAACCCACACAAGAGGCAAGATCTCATTTTTGACGTTATTTTGCGATTGGACGTTCAGTTTTGGAGTTAATGGCAATAACAGCATTGGAAATGAAAAACTTCATTTTTCGAGAAACCCACACAAGAGGCAAGATTTCATTTTTTACGTCATTTTGCGATTGGACGTTTAGTTTAGGCTTTGATGGCAATTACAGCATTGAAAATGAAAAATTCCATATTTCGGTAAACCCACACAAGAGGCAAGATGTCATTTTTTACGTTATTTTCGATTGGACGTTTAGTTTTGGCTTTAGTGGCAATAACAGAAGTTCTTGATACAATCTGTCCAGCTCCGGAAAAGTTCTTCGTGCCTTTAAGTGCTTTCTTCACCTCCTCGGCAGTGATTGATGTACATTCCTTCTCATATTTTATGAGGTTTTCGCAAAATTCCTTCAAGCGGATGATATTATCAGTATCTTCATTCACCTTTACTGTTTTCGGGACCTTGTATACCTCTCTCCAAAAAGTCTCTACCTCGTTGGGCCTTGGTGGATTTTTGACAGAAAGAGGGTGATCACTGAAGAGGCGAGACGGGTCAGCGGAACATTTGAACCAAACCTCTCGCAGCACCATAAAATGAGCAATTGATGTTCGAGAGGTCGGACTCTTGCGAGATTTCTCAACGAAGGAGACATTCATTTCAGCCAGTTCTTGGGGCTTAGGAGGAACTTGCATCTTGATATTCCTTCTGATCAAGCAGCAGTTGGGGAAGCGCTCCGCATACATATCCATTTTTCCAGAGGTAGGCACGTTCGTTTCAAAACGATTAAGTCGAAATATGCTGAAGCTCTGGTTGTTTCTGCACCACAGAGTATGCATGCGCGCCATAAAACCTCGGTGCTCAGGGATGATGCTGGCAGCGTAGCAGTCTAGCAAGTCATCATTGAGTTGATGCGTCCACTCAATGTGGGCGTTTCGCCGGTTCTTCGTCGTGTTTTCATCTAAATTATTTTCAGCACCCCGAATTCTAGGATGATCGGCATCGTTTGCCGACCCATTGTCGGGTGCTCTGCGCGTTCGATCGTTCTGAACCGCATCTACTACTTTTTGGTGTTGTCATTGTTGTTCCCTCGAGCAGCTAGGGAAAGGGTTCGTCCATCCTTGTAGAGCCCCGCGTGCAAGGATAAGGCTGCATACTCTGAGAGATCGCCCGGTATCCCAGAGCCACCGTTCAAGACACCTCACCCAGATGCCATTCAGTTTTAGAAACGGTTGTTACGCCTCTTAGGGGATATTCCTTCGGCACCATCCCTGGACAATGTTACACGACTGCTTATTAATTATTTTAACCTTATTCAGCAGAAACCCTTGGTACAGGGACCCTCAAACCGCAACTCGAGGACGCGTTAAATGGCTTTGTCAAAGGCCCTTCAGTTCTATTCCAAAGGAATCGAGACCGAAACCGAATGGTGGAGGCGCCTTTGGGGCATATATATAAAAAGTAAAGTCTCCATTATTTCAAGAGCCCCATATTTCAAGCCCACATTTCAAGCCATGTATATAAATATATATAGTTGAAAGTTTGTTATAAGGACAACCGCAGGATTTCGCCGGGAGCAGGTGCGACCCAAGGATGACCGCCTTCTGCATCTTCCCCGAAAGTGTCTCAGCATTCTCTTGACACGCAGGGATGCTTTTCAGGCTATTAACCAGTGAAACTTTGGTACTTCCAAGAGCGCCGATGATCAGGACGATTAGCTTAACAGAATATTCCGGGTATAACCGACGCAACTCCCTTACAAGGTCTTTATACCTCTCTTTCTTTTCATTCTCCTTGGCTATGATGTTTTTGTCAGCTGGTGCCTTCCACGACCAAAGATTCCATACTGATGATTGAGTTCTACTTGATCATCTGTCTCTGCCAGATCACACTCCGATTCTGATTCCTCGACCGATGCTGCCCTCTCCTTGCCACGGTCAAAGTTGAAAATAAAATAGTTCTAATTTGTCCCGCTTATATATTCGTGATAAGATAACACGTGTGTATAACCTTATCTCACTTCACTTTAATTTGAAAACTAACACACTAATCCACTTCACATTTTATTGTTAATAAATACAGATTCTCTCGTCGCGAATTCTCCCTGCGTCTACTGTCCAACGCCACCTACTGGGACTCTACCGAAAATTTGAACTATTGTTGTATAATATGAAAATGTTAATGCATGATTGTACGTGTGATGTATCTTGTTCTCCTGAAATGGTCGAGATACGAATATTACTATCGTTTCTTTCCGTTTAACCTAGTACTCTAAACCGTAATATTAAATATTTTATTTCAATCATTTCAATATTGACATTGAAATATACAATTGTCCCTACCTTGACCATTTCATAGAAAACAATACCCTCTATACATATATTCTCATAGAACTCGCAATCGTACGATGCTCGTATACATACAAGCAAAATACACTTGGATAAAACACAACACAACGTAGGTCTCATTTTAGGGTTGAGGGGTCTTGTTTAAAGTAAAAAAATTGGCTTAAGATCTTCTTCTGAGAAAAAAAATGCAGGCTCACATCCGGGAAGTCATTTTGCTTTGAAAATCTTGTTCAAATCACTAGGAAATGGAAAAAAGTCGTTTTCAATTTTGTCGGAAAACTCTAAAATCTGTTAAATCTTCAAAAATCTTTCCGAATCTTGAAAAGATCTTTGACAGTCTTATGCAATCTATCTGGTCGAAACACAGTGAGAGATCAGGAATCTTAAATTGATGATTCCAATGTTTAAAGATTTTGGGATAGCGGGATTTAATTGATTTCAGAAGGAAAATTAAATTTTCTCGACATGACTTAAATTAAAACTGATGAAAGGCATATTATCACTGATTGGCATAGGAAAACTATTTGTTCAGAAAGAACACTTATTTTTCTCTCAAATCACTCTATTCGAAATAAAATAGAAATCATTAAAAATTTAATTGATAGAGTCCTTAAATTATCACATCCAATGTTCCATGAAAAAAAACTTGAACTTTGTAAACAAATTATTTTTCTTTGGTAAAATCTCGAAGATCTTGAAGTCAATGGGTTTGCATACTATTTATAGGGTTCCTTTTGAAACAATATAATTGTAAAATTGGGAAAGGATAAATATAAAACACTAGACAAAAAAGGTGTAATCTACAAAATTAACGGTAATGATTGCAATGCAGTTTATGTAGGGCAGACAAAAAGGGCACTCGACTTTGAAACATGTTGGTCCCATCGTATTATAAAAAGGACGAAAAAAGGAAAAAGTGAGAGGTTGTTTTTGGTTGACTTTTTCCCTTTTTCTCCCTCTTTTTTCATTGTGTTATTCTTGTCTCTAATGAGCCGAAAAATGAGGTTTCTGGGAAGTTTATTTTTAAATTGTGAATCAATTTGTTGCTTATTCTGAAAAAATTATTCATGATAAAGTGGATTCTATTTCAATCCTAATTTATAAATAAATCCTCGTTTAAATATTGTCTTGAGTCTAAAAACGGGCCTAAATTAAGTTGTGACATGAACAAGCCGTACCGAGAACAAGACTTTTTTCTGTTTATACGTAATTTATATTCTTGAATATATTCGCCAATTATTTTTTTGGGGACACTACGAGTATCTTATAATTCATTTCATTTGAATATTCATCTCTTTGGTTGAAGTTTGACTATTTTTGTGATTTTTTTACTTTTTAATATCAATTATTAACTAAAAATTCAAGTTTTTTATTTTTGGTGAAAGGTTTATATTTTTTAGTTGAAAATTGATCTTCGTCAGTTGAAAATTCAACTACTTCCTGTAGAATTCATGTATTGTTTTTGAAAATTCGTCTTTTTCGGTATCAAATTAATCTTCTTAGTTGAAAATTCAAGCATTTGGTCAAAATTTTATCTACTTGGTTGAAAAATCGACTATTTTGTTGAAAATTTAACAATTTTGTTAGAAAGTCATCCTTTTCGGTTGGAAATTCGCCTAAGTCTATTTGAGATAGAGTAATCCACCACAATTGAATCGAAATTGAATCGAAATGTACAATATGGTATTTCAAACTCTATAAAGTATAGTTTTTCACAAGTTAAGGATATTTTCCCCAGTTTTCAAAAAAATTCCTGACTACTTCTCGGTTTTCTCGGTCAGTGGCCCTGTGAATATTTAGGCTATTTCCGCGAAATTTTATGTAGAGTGGATCATCCTCCAACTGCAACGAGTTAAAAAAAATGTTTATTTATTAAATGAATGGGAAACATTAAATAAATTTACAATTAATATTTTTATTTCATTTCTTCAAGATTTACATTTTTTTTTGCGTAAATTAATTTAATCAGTGAATTCTTCACTCAATCAGACGGTTAAAAGGTAAAACTGCAATTTCCCCTTCGGAGAGTCGAGTAATGTTGTCATTGTACAAATGTAATTTAATAGGATTGCGACCATGTAATACTGTTTGATAAAGGCATAGCAAAACACCATAAGAATTCAGTTTTCCAACGATGAATTTAAACAAATCTTTAACAGAATAATAAATTTTCAAACGAGATGATTAATTTTCTACAAAAAAAAAAAAGAATTTTTAACAAAATAAATAAATTTCCAAATAAATAATTGAATTTGCAACTAAAAAAGATCAATTTTCTACCAAAAACGGATTATTAAAATTTTCAGTTAAAAAAATTAATTTTCAACCAAAAGGATGAGTTTTCAACAAAAAATGTCATAGTGGATATTTCAACAACAACAAAATAATGTTTGAATTTGGAACAGTTGAATTCAATAAAGAAACGAATTTTCAACAAAATAGTTCAATAAAAAAAGAAAAACTTTCTACTAAAAACGGAATAGTTTAATTTTAAATTGAAAAAATCAATTTTCAACGACAAGAAAAGAATTTTCAACAGAATAATTAAATTTTCAACGATAGAGATGAGTTTTCACATAAAATTGTGAATCTTCAACAAAAAAAGAATTTTTTAAGAAAGTAGTTCGACTTTCATCCAAATAGTTAATTTTTCTACCGAGAAGATTAATTTTTTACCGAAAAAGACGAATTCTCAAAAAAATACATCAACTTTTAACCAAACAGTTCAATTTTCAAGCAAAAAGATTAATTTTCTACCAAAAGAGTCGAATTTTCTACAAAATAAATTTTTAACTGATAGTTGAGATCTTCAACCAAAAACATATTAATTTTCAACAAAATAAATAAATTTTTAACCAAATAGTTGAATCTACAACCAAAAAGCTTAATTTTTTACTAAAGACGACTAATTTTCAATAAATTGCATCAATTTTTATTTAAATAGTTGAATTTTTAAACTAAAAAATATTATTTTTTAACAAAAACTGCAATGGTAAAATTTTAAATTGAAGAAATTAATTTTCAAAAAAAAAAAATAATATTCTACTGATATTGTTGAATTTTCCTACCAAAGAAACTAGTTTTATACAAATAAAAAATGAATTTTCAAGAAAATTCTTAAATTTTTTAACAAACAAAAAATGAATTTTCAACCAAAAGAATCAATTTTCAACTAAAATGATAAATCTTCAACCAAATAAGACAAATATCACGTATATTTTCAATCAAGCAGTTAAATAATTAACCGGCAAGATTAATTTTTTGCCAAAAATGACAAATTTTTTTCAAAATACGTAAATTTCTAACCAAATATCTGAATTTTGAACTAAAAAAGATCAATATTCTACCGAAAATGGAATAGTTGTATTTTCAACGAAAACCCAAATTTTTAAGCAAACATTTGAATTTTCAACCAAATTATTAAATTTTTGATTAAAAAAAATTAATATTTAACAAACAAACAAATTTCCTACAAAATAGTTGAATTTTTAACCTAAGAAGATAAATTTTCAATGAAAAATGAAATATTTAATATTTCAACGAAAAAATATTTTTATTTTAAATAAAAAACAATTGAATTTAACCAAAAATACAAATTTTCAACAAAATACTTGAATCCTAAACTTTAAAAAACTTATTTTCAACCAAACAGTTGTATTTTTTACCAGAAAAATAGGTTGTATACAACAACAAAAATCTGTAACAAAATAATGAATTTTCAACCAAACAGTTAAATTATTATCAACCCACACAGTTCAATTTTTAACCAAGAAGATTAATTTTTTGCCAAAAAAGATGAATTTTTAACAAAATACGTCAATTTCCAACCAAATGGTTGAATTTTCAACTAAAAAAGATCAATTTTCTACCCAAAACGAATAGTTAATTTTTCGGTTTCAAAATTATTTTTCAACCAAAAAGATGAATTTCCAACAAAAAATGTAATAGATGATATTTCAACCAAAAAAAATTTAAATTTTAAATAAAGAACAGTTGAATTTACCAAAAAAGACAGATTTTCACTAAAGTGCTTGAACTTTTAAACTAAAAAACATCAATTTTAACCAAAAATAGTGTAGTCAAATTTTCATTTAAAAAAAATCATTTCTAATAAAAAAACGAATTTTCAGCCCCTAAATATGAATTTTCAACCGAACATTCGGATCTTCAACCAAATCATTAAATTTTCAGTTAGAAAATGAGTACTTAACAACAACAAAAACGAATAGTTGAATTTTCATGAGAAAAAAATTAATTTTGAATAACAAAAAATAATATTCTACTTAATTGTTGAATTTTCCAGCCAAAAAAAAAAACAAGTTTTATACAAAAAAATAAATAAATTTTCAAGAAAATTCTTAAATTTTTTAACAAACAAAAAATGAATTTTCAACCAAAAGGATAAATTTTCATCTAAAATGATGAATCTTCAACCAAATAAGACGACTATAACATATATTTTCAATCAAGCAGTTGAATAATTAACCGGCAAGATTAACTTTTTGCAAAAAAGACAAATTTTTGTCAAAATACGTAAATTTCTAACCCAATAGTTGAATTTTCACCTAAAAAAGATATATTTTCTACCGAAAATAGAATAGTTGTATTTTAAACAAAAAAACCTAATTTTTAAGCAAACTGTTGAATTTTCAACCAAATTATTAAATTTTTATTTAAAAAAATGAATATTTAACAAAAAAACAAACAAAAAATTTCCTACAAAATAGTTGAATTTTTAACCTGAAAAGATAAATTTCCAACGAAAAATGGAATATTTCAACTAAAAATATTTTTATTTTAAATAAAGAACAATTGTTTTTTCGAATTTTTATGAATAACGCCCGGAAATTTGTTCAGATGCACACAAAAATAAATCCATTTAAAAAAATATATATTTAGAGGTGGCGCAAGCCCCATGAAGTTTAACATCTATTTCCCATGAGAAAAAAATACGTTTTTGTAAATTTCATTCAGAATCCTTAATATTGGCTTAATTAAGTTGAAACACAACATTCAAGTTCACAATTAGCCATGGGATACGAATAAAATATTACTTTTTGAATATCACCCCCATAAGTCTGTTTTATCGGGTCCCAAAGAAATCCCATGAGTGAAAAATGGATTTTGATAGTTTTTGGCACTAATTATGATTTTTTACGGGTTTTCAAATAAAAATTGTTACTTATACATAAAACACTACTTTATACTGATAATTAGATGCTTACATAAATTGTTCAAATTTAATATTGGTTATAGAAATTTTCTCTTAGAATAAAGATAGAAAGTAGCGGTTTTTTAAAAAAAAATCCACTTTTTGTCTAATTTCCAATTAATGTTGATAAACATATTTGTTTAAACAATTAATTATCATTGTTAGTAATATTATTTTTGAATAATGCTAGAAATTGCGTTTTTTCTGAAATTTTAAACTTTCCGTTGGATTTTCACTTGGAGTGAGTTGATATTTGATTTCATATAGCGAACATAATTGCTTGAACAAATTATTGTTGTCTATAGCTATCTTCTTCTATATGAATGCTAGATAGTTGCGGTTCTTTTTCTGAATTTTTTAACTTTTGTCCATTTTTCACATAGAGTGAAGTAATACCTAATCCAAGGTAACAGAAATAATTGTTTAAACAATTTGCTATTATTTTCAACAATATTCTCTTCGCTGAATGGTAGAAAGTTGCGGTTTTTTCCAAAATTTCGAAATATTTGTCTATTTTTCACTTGGAGTGATATAATAATTAATGCACGTTGATATAAATAGTTGTTCAAACAAGGTATTGTTGTTTTTAACTATTTTCTCTTAGAAAAGTGCTAGAAAGTTGCAGTTTCTTCCGAAATGTTTAACTTTGCTTTGCCTTTTTAGTTATGAACAAATAAGAAATAAACATTAGAGAGAAACATATTTTAAACAATCTCTTCCTTTTTCGTGGTTAATTTCACAGATTGTCACAGATTGATCAAAAAAAAATTTTTTTGATTTGTTACAATTATTTGAAGATTACCTGCGAGTTCTAAAAAAAATAACATTTTTGTCAAAATTGCAGTATTTTCGGAAACAGCGTAGGTATTAAGGATTTTCTTTTTTGATTCGACTTGGTAATCCGTTTTTTTATTCGAATTTCTAGTTTATAATTTATAATTAGTAGAATTTGAAAATTTGTATAAATAACAAAATGGTGACTGTTTCTTTAAAATTCTTAAAAGTGGACTAATAAGGTATTTTTTAAGAACATTTCCAGATGCAAATTTTTATTAGAGAATGTTTTCATGTAGCTTTAGTTTTTTCAGATAAAAATGCGAAAATCCGATTTTTCAAAATTATTGTTTTTAGTATAAAGCAGTGGTTTATCAAGAATGAAACTAGGAAGATGTGTGATAAATAATTACTATTTATTTATGAAAAAAAATTTTAGTCGAATTTTTGACAAAATCCACTTTAAAGAATTGAAAAAAAACAGTTGCCAATTTATGTTTTATAGGTTCCCAAAAAAAACCCATCAGTAAACGATTTGTTCTAAATCAAAAGGGTGTAAATCAAATTTATACTTGCTACAAAATTATGAGTGAAACAAAAGGTAAATTAATCATTTTAAAGTTTTATTTCAGAAAAAAAATTATACAAAACAAATAGATTGTTCAACACAATACTGGTGTTTATTTATTATTTTTCCAAAACTAAAAAGCCAAAAAAATGTTGAGAATCTCATTAAATACTGGAACTTTCTAGCATTGATCTAATAGAAGGTAGTTATAAACAACAATAAATTATTTACTTTGTTGACTTGCATTAATTATTACCCCAGCAATCTAACCGGAAATTTGAAAATCAAAGAAAAAACCCCATCTTTATAGCATTATTATAAGATAATATTATTATCAATAATAATAAAATGTTAACAAATTATTTGCATCACCTTCATTCAATTATTACCTCGCTCTGAATAAAACGTTTAAAACATGTTCAAAAATTCAGAAAAATACCGCGACTTTCAACCTCTATTTTAAAAGAAAATTGCTGTAAAAAAGCATAAATTGTTTACAAAAATTAAATTAAATTATTATTACATTTTCATTTTAAATAATTAAATTTCAGCCAAGAACATAAAAATTTTCAACGAAATAGTTAAAATTTAAAAAAAACTGATAAATCTTTGATAAATGAATGAATTCTCAACAAAAATATAATAGTTGATATTTGTACAAAAAATATTTTACTTTTCAATAAAAAAACTATTTAAGAACCAAATATATGAATTTTCAACAAGAAAGTTGAATTTTTAATCAACAAAGATTTTTCAATCAACAAAGAAAAAATGCTGATCCAAAATGTTGAATTTTCAAGTAATAAAGACGAATTTTTGAAAACAAGTTGAATTTACAACACAAAAATATGCACTTTCTATCAAAATAATTGAATTTATGACTAAAAAAGACGATTTAAAAAAAAGTGAATGTTTAACTTAAAAATGTTGTAAAGAATTTAACAATTTTGTAAAAATTTCATTTTTTTGTTGTTGAAAATTCATTTTTTTTTAATTTGCATTTTGGGGTTAAAAATTCAACTAATTAGGTAAAAAATTCAACTATTTGGTTGATAATGAACTTTTGTTGAAAATTCTATTTTTTTTATGAGTTCAAATATTTTCGATTTAAAATAAAAATCTTTTCTGATTGGAATATCAAAACTCTTAATGAAAAATGTATATATTTTGTTTAAAAAATTTTGTTGTTGTGAAAGGTTAATTTATTTTAATTGAAAATCTAACTATTCAATTTTAAGTTGAAAATTCATCTTTTTTAGTTGAAAATTTAATTGCTGTGTTAAAAAATTCATGTTGTATATTGAATATTAAATTATTTGGTTAAAAATTGATCTATGTTATAAAAAATTTAACAATTTTGTGAAAGTAATTTTGTTGGTTAAAAATTCGTATTTTTTTTTATGAATTCAACTCTTTTAGATTTAAAATTAAAATCTTTTCTTATTGGAATATCAAAACTATTAGTTGAAAATTTAACAATTTTGTTGAAAATTCTTTTTTTTTTTTGTAAAAAATTAATTTTTCCAATTGAAAATGTAACTTTTCTGTTTTAGGTTAAAAGTTGACCTTTTTTAGTTGAAATTTAAACTAAATTCTTCTTTTTGAGTAGAAAATTATTCTTCTTAGTTAAAAATTAATATTATTGTTTGAAAATTCAATTGTTTGGTTAAAAATTCGCCAGTTTGGTTGAAAATTTGTTTTTTTTTTTGGGTCCAAAATTATTTTTTTCGAATTTTGATGCATTTCGCCCGAAAATTTGTTCGAACCCACAAAAAAAAAAGAAAAAAAGACGTTTTTGTAAATTTTCTTCAGAGTCTACAATATAAACAAAATTTTTAAACAATTTATTATTATTTTTAGCTAGTTTCTCTTAGAATAGAATTAGAAAGTCGCGATTTTTTCAAAAAATGTACACTTTGTCTAATTTTCCATTAGAGTAAGGTAATACTTAATTATTTAAAAAATATATAATTGCTTGAACAATTTATTATTATTGTTAATAATATTCTCTTGGAATAATGCTAGAAAACTGCAGTTTTTACAAAAGTTTCCTTTTTTTTTCTGATTTTTAATTAGAGTAAGGTAAATAACTAATTAAAGTTTAAAAAATTAATTGTTTAAACAATTTATTATTATCTTAAGTAATATTATCTTTGAATAATGTTAGAAAGTTGAGGTTTTGTCTGAAATATTCAACTTTTTGTCCACTTTTCACTTAGAGTTTGATAATAATGATTGAAATTTAACAAACATAATTGTTTAAACAAATTATTATTGTTGTAAACTATCTTCTCCTATAGTAGTGCTAGATAGTTGCTTTTTTTCTGAATATTTTAAACTTTTTGTCAACTTTTTTACTTAATGAGTTAATAAATAATGCAAGTTAGGACAAAATAATAAATAATAATATTAATTTAAACAAAGAGGCTCTCAGTAACTACTTCAAGGAAAATTTACATTTATTGTGATAGAAAATATAAAGAATATTTCAAATATCTGTTTTATTTCTGAGAAATATATTCACAAAAAAGAAAGAGTTTGTTTAAAACATAATTCTCTCTAATGTTTATTTATTATTTGTTCATAACTAAGAAAGCAAATCAAAATTAAACATTTTTGAAAAAACTGCAACTCTCTAGCAATTATCTAAGAAAATATAGTTATAAACAATAATAAATTGTTTAAACAATTATTTTTGTTTACTTGTTATTTTTTGGAAATTCATTTGGAATTCGCCCTGAATTCTTATTAATTTATCCTGAATTTTTTTGAATCCTTTTGAATTGTTCAAAATTCACTCAATTTTACTCAATTCAATGTATTTTTTAAAAGTTTTTGTTTAATTCATCTTGAAGTCTTTAAAACTCACCTTAAATTCTTAGGAATTTCAGCAAATTCTTTTAAATTTTCTTAAATTTTTTCTAAACTTATTTCAAACTTACTCAATTCAATTAATTTTTTCATATTTTTGAAATATTTTGAATTCACTTGATTGTTTTTTAAATTCAGTTTTGATTTTTTATGAATTCATCGAATTATTCTCGTTTCCCTTAAATTGCTCTAAATTCACTTAAAATTTTACTGAAATAAATAGATTTTTTCGATTTTTAAAAATGTTTTCAATTCATTTCAATTTTTTTAAATTGTTTTGTAATCATTAGTCACTTTTTTGGTTAGAAATTAGTAGGGTTTGAAAGATTTGAAGAGATTTGATATTATATTTTGAAACTAAATCTGAATTCTTATTAATTTACCCTGAATTCTTTTCAATTCTTTGGAATTCCCTTGAATTTTTCTATTCACTTCAATTCTTCTAAATTCACTCAATTCTACTTAATTCAGTGGATTTTGTTGATGAATTTTTAACAGTTTTTATTTAATTGATCATAAATTCATTTGAATTTTTGTTAATTCATCTTGAATTTTTATGAATTTTATCGAATTCTTAGCGTTTACCTTAAATTCTTTTAAATTCATTTCAGTTTTACGAAAATCAATGGATTTTTTTATTTTTAACATTGTTTCTAATTCATTTGAATTTTTTGAAACATTTATTTTCTGCTGTTGGAAATTCATGTATTTTATTAAAAATAAAATAAGTTTACAAATAAAAAAAGTGTCGGTAAGGTAGGAAGCCGGTCACGTGACCCATTCGTCACATGGCCTTAAGCCATTTGGCAGATTCTCTGATTTCCTAAAAATATGTGAATTCTCTAAAATCTCTAATTTCTCTCAATTCTGAAATTCAGAGAAATTGGAATCTTTTAAAATATTTTAAAATCTTTGAAATCTTTTGATATTCCTTGAACATTTTCAAAGCTTTTGAATATTCCTTGGATTTTTTTTAAATACTTTAAAAATGTTAAAATCCTTTGAAATCCCTTAAAATCTTTGAAATCCTTTGAAATCCCTTTAAATGATTAAAATCAATTAAAAATTCTTCGAAATCTTTTAAAATACCCGAAAATATTTAAAATCCTTTGAAATCTTTTGAAAATCCTTGAAACTTTTTAAAGCTTTGAATATTCCCTGGCATTTTTAAAAATACTCCAAAATCTTTAAAATCCTTTGGAATGCTTAAAAATATTTCAAATCCATTGAAATCTTTTGAAATACCTTGAAACTTTGTAAAACTTCGAAATATTTCCAGGCTTTTTTAAAAATATTGTAAAATCATTAAAATCCTTTGGAAACCCTTCAATTCATTGAAATTCATTGAAAATTCTTCGGAATTGATTAAAAACCCCGAAAATATTTAAAATCCTTTGAAATCTTTTGAGATCTCTTGAAACTTTTAAAAGCTTTTGAAAGCTTTTAAATATTCCTTGGAATTTTTAAAAATACTCTGAAATCTTTAAAATCTTTTGGAATTCCTTAACATATTTCAAATCCTTTGAAATCTTTTGAAATCCCTTGAAACTTTTTAAAGCTTTCAAATATTTCCAGGCATTTTTAAAAATACTGTAAAATCTTTGAAATCTTATTAAATACCTTAAAATCATTAAAATCCTTTGGTAACCCTTCAATTTATTGAAATCCATTGAAAATTCTTGAAACCTTTAAATTATTGAAATCAATTGAAAATTCTTCGAAATCTCTTAAAATACCTCAAAATATTTAAAATCCTTTGAAATCTTTTGAAATCTCTTGAAACTTTTTAAAGCTTTTGAATATTTCTTTTTTTTAAACTGTAGAATCTTTGAAATCCTTTGAAATCCCTTCAAATTATTAAAATCAATTAAAAATTCTTCGAAATCTTTTAAAATACCTTAAAATATTTAAAATCCTTTGAAATTTTTCAAAAATTCTTTAAAACTTTTAAAGCTTTCGAATATTCATTGACATTTTTAAAAATACTCTAAAATCTTTAAAATCCTTTGGAATGCCTTAAAATATTTCAAATCATTTGAAATCTTTTAAAACCTTAAAATATTTAAAATCTGTTGAAATCTTTTGAAAATCCTCGAAATTTTTTGAAGCTTTTGAATATTCCTTGGCTTTTCTAAAAATACTCTAAAATCTTTGAAATCTTTTGAAATCTCTTAAAATCATTAAAATCGTTTGAAATCTTTCAAAAATCCTTGAAACCTTTTAAAGCTTTTGAATATTCATTAGCATTTTTAAAAATACTCTAAAATCTTTAAAATCCTTTGGAATGCCTTGAAATATTTAAAATCCTTTAAAATCGTTTGAAATCCCTTGAAACTTTTTAAAGTTTTTGAATATCCCTGGGAATTTTTAAAAATACTTAAAAAATTTTTAAATCCTTTGGAACGCCTGAAAACATTTGAAATCCTTTGAAATCTTCTGAAATCCCTTGAAACATTTTAAAGCTTTTTAATATTTCTTGGCTTTTTTAAAAATACAGTCAAATCTTTGAAATTATTTTGAAATATCTTAAAATCATTAAAATCCTTTAAAATCCCTTCAATCTATTGAAATCTATTAAAAATTCTTCAGAATTTTTTAAAAACCCCGAAAATATTAAAAATCATTTTAAATCATTCGAAAATTCTTGAAACTTTTTAAAGCTTTTGAATATTCCTTGGCATTTAAAAAAAATCTTTAAAATCCTGTAAAATTACTTTAAACTATTAACATATATTACAAATTTTTCTGATTCTTTTAAAATACCAGAAAATATTTAGAATCCTTTGAATTTTTTTGAAATCCCTTGAAATCATTAAAGTCCTTTAAAATCCTTTTAAATTATTGAAATCAAGTAAAAATTCTTCGAAATCTTTTAAAATACCTTAAAATATTTAAAATCCTTTGAAATATTTTGAAATCCCTTGAATTTTTTTAAAGCTTTTGAAGATTTCTTGGAATTTTTAAAAATACTCTAAAATATTTGAAATCCTTTGAAAGCCCTTGAAACTTTTTAAAGCTTTCAAATATTTCTAGGCTTTTTTAAAAATACTGTAAAATCTTTGAAATTCTATCAAATCCCTTAAAATCACTAAAATCCTTCTGGAAACCTTTCAATTTATTGAAATCTATTGAAAATTCATCGAAAATTTAAAAAAAAATTCAAAAATATTTTTAATTCTTTGAAATCTTTTGAAATCTCATGAAACTTTTTAATGCTTTTGAATATTTCTGGCTTTTTTTTTAAATACTGTAAAATCTTTGAAATCCTTTTAAATCCCTTGAGGCCATGCGACGAGTGGGTCACGTGACCGTCTTCCTACCTTACCGACACTTTTTTTATTTATAAACTTATTTTCACACGAATAGCCACATCGAGTTGAAAATTTGGGGATAATCCGTTCTGGAGTCATCATTCTCACAGCAAGTGATGATACAAAAAATGTGTTTAGCGGCAGCGGCCATATTTTTCCCACTTTTCAACATTTTGTAATAAAGGAGGGAGTGAAAAAGTACCTAAAAATATGTAGTAATCGATACTCTATAGTCCCTTTCATTAAAATTTTGTCAAAATATCTAAAAAAATCTTGGAAATCCCATTAACATTACTAGATATAACCCCTTGAGAAATTTGGCACGCCACACGTACATTTCCGGTAATTAAACGAAAAATTTGAAAATGATGAACCGATAAGTTTTCAGGAATCGCTCAAAATTTCATCCGTAAACGATAAACAAATTTGAAAGCTTATACATCAGAAATTGCAAAAAGAAAGGTTTTTTTTGCATTATGATGTTTCTTGATGGGCTAATCGCAATTTCAAAAATATTTGAATCCCTAATTATCAGGGCTATCATCGACTGTTATGATTAAGACATTTAAATTTTGTATTATTCAGTATATTCAATAATTTGAAACATAAAGCCATTTAATATGTAAGAATTTGTCATCAAAATTGTTTGATAATTTCCGGTAGAAATTTTGAAATTATCTCATTATAACTTGAAGTCGTTTGAAGTTGCAGGCTCAAAAATAAGATTCTATCGAAATAGTAGATGTGCTTGAAATAATTTAATATGATTAGTTCCGAACACTCTTGGAAAGGGTGCTTTTTCAAGTTTAATTTTTTTTTAAACTGTGGCATCTCACAAATTATTCCTTTTGGTGAGTAAATATCATTTGATGATTGTAAAACTTGAAAAAAAAATAGTTATAGTGGTGGCTTTATATTGCCTATTATTTTGCACTATTGCGCGCTGTTTTGCGTTATCACGCACTTATGACGCCAGGAGTGTACGGAGTGACACGCAAATGACTATCCCCTTGGGGCTGATTTGGGATGGGTTCCAGATGCATTAGACAAATGAAACTTTTTACATTCTCATCATAATTAAATAGTATTATTTTTATATGAAAACTGACTATCACAAATTTCTTCAAATCTCCATGTTTTATGAAATCAATAATCAAAAAAAAACGGGGTGGACGATAGTGTCCATCTGTCGCTGTTGTTGTTGTCTTTGTATTCGTTGTCGTATGTAAACCGGATAGCCTTTAGGAGAATCATTTTTGATTGGGAAGCGAATTTTTTGTTTCCATCATAAAAAATAACATTGAAAATTGAGAAAATAACACACACTGGAATAAAGTTTACTTTGACAACATTAGTGGCCTAAATTATATCTACAAATTTGTTCAGAATCACTTTACGCTAGGACGCGTATTCATGGTTTAAGTCGTGAAGAAGTATTTGAAAATGAGCAAAATGAATTTATCATAAAATCACAGAAGATGCCATCAAATTGTTAGTAACAAAAACAGGGTTTTTACAGGATGCATACTTTCTCACAATTTGACAACGAGACAATAAAAATACATCTGCTTCAATATCCAGGCGTATTATAAATTGTAATATTCTTTAAAAACTTGAACTTTGCTACAGAGGATGGAAAGATTTCAAAATTACCAAAATCACGCTAACAAAGAAATGTGATAGTGATTCAAAAAGAATTAATCATCATAAAACTGAACTTTCCAAAGGAAGATCCAATAATATGGAAGTATGAACCTGTAGACTTTACAGAATATAAAGTAAAGTGAAGTGCACGATAAACGGCACACATATATTGACGCAAGAAAAAACTGCTTTATAGTTATGAATGTATCAACTCTCTGTGAAAAGAAAAATATATATAAATATATTCACCCTAATTATTGATGTTTTAAATTAAGAGTGCATGCAAGTTTAACGCAGGATATTTTGTAGATTCATTCACGATGACAGAGTCTGTAAGCATGCGCAGTATACCAGCACCTAACAGGAAATTCGAACTTTACCTTGCCCCGAAGGTATCTAAGAAGGACTTATACTTTTGAGTGCTGTTTACAAAATTTCTATCTTAATACTGCACAGAGTTCAAATTTTGAAGTTTATTAAAGAAAATCACTGAATTTAAACGAAAAGTGACAATCCCACCGCTGCTACCAAATCAGCTGTCACGACCCGAACAATTTTCGGGCGTAGAATGGAAATTTAAGAAAGAGATATACCAGTTTTGCTGATTACGTCAGGTTGATAAGGCCTGGATAATAATTTCTTGTGAGTTTGTTTTTCACTAGCAATCGTATGGGGATTGTAGTGCCAGTTTACTGTTCAAATAGAAGGTACTATTCAGATTATAAAGTTTACCATAGATAAAGAATAGGTAAATAGTTAATGCAATAAATTAGAAAATTAAATTAACCTTCCTATCCGAGAAAGGATAAGATAGTATCGTTCATTAACCGAGCTTCATCAAATTAACAGTATCCACTGAGTCTGCATCCTCCTGTGGTTTGTACTTTATCGTCAGTAGTGTAGTTATCACAGTTAGATCCACAATTAGATGAGTCCTGCTACCGCGCAGGAGAGATTCTGAGGGACCGGATGGAGGATAGAGACTGGGTGGTTGCTAATGGTATGGTAACAGAGGGTACATATGTAAGCAAGGTAGGGGTATCGATGATAGACTATGTAGTCATGAATATTCAAGGGTGGAAGGAGGTACAGAGATTCGCAGTAAATTTGCAACCAAAACTTGAATGGTTAAACTCTTTAGGCATATGAAAATTCCCTGAATATTTCAGGATTTTCAGGGTTTTCAGGTGAGTAGACCGATTCGGTGAGTAGGTTGGTGCCACGAGACAAATAAATAGAAAAATTATGTATTTTATTGCGATCTTCATCTTTCATCTGAAAATTTTATTAATACAATCAAATATTCGGAAGTTAATAAAAAACGACATGTTCTTTTTTAATTTTCCGGGCGATTTCAACAATTTTCCTTAATTTGTATTTTACGCTAAGCCCTATTCTAGATGCTTTAATGTTGTCATTTCGAATTTTAAATACAAAATGTGAATTTTTAATTTCGTAGATGAATGAGGCGGAAAGATCTCATTGAATCTAGTGAATGAGATTGAATTTTGAAGCATTCTACTGATAGCAGACTAATTTCCCAACAATTTCTCATACAATTATTGATTTCAGCAAACGTAAAGGGCTTTTCAACAAATTTTGGAATTCTCAACAGTTCTCATTAATATCAAGATAAATTCCCATGCAAGTTTGGGAATATTATAATCGAATTATCATAATATCAGGAGGTTTATCACTTAACTTCTGAGTTTACACAAGATTTCAACATTTTAAAAGATTTCAGTGATTACAAAAGATTTCACGAAAATATCAAAGATTTTAGAAAATATCTTAAAGATGTTAACAAACTTCGCAAAGATGTCAAACTATTTTACAAAGACATAAGAGATTTCACAAATATTTAAAGTATTTTGAAGATTTAACAAAGACTTGCAAACATTTCCAGGAAGTTCAAATATGTCAAAAGATTTCAGAAAGATTATAAAGATTCCAATATAATTCAAAATATTTCAAAGATTTCCCAAAGACTTTGAAATTCTCAATTCTATTGGTGCATATAATGTATCCATAATTTTCATGTACATTCTTTAGGCTTTGCGAAATTCAATATTTTCTCGATTCCATCTACATTATATTTTGAATTACTATTTTCTTTCAAATTTTGATTAAGCTTGTCCGAAATGACCACTTTAATCTGAATTTAGTCCAGAGAAGTCCATAATATGTGTGTTAAAAAATGGAATACGAAAACTGAAATAAATGAAACTCAATCTGTTAGACTAAAAGAAAATTTTCTGTTAAAGAAAATGCGTTGCTCATTGCTTGATAGTTTTTTTTAATAATGTGAAAATATTTAACAAATAATTTTGTTCTTGTAGAATTGTTCAAAACTTCTTATTTGATTAACCAAACCAAAAAATTAAGTTTTAACAAAGTAGTTCAACTTTCCATCAATTAGTTAAGTTTTGAAATAAACAGAAAAAAGATTATATTCAATCGCATAAATGGATTAATTAATTGATTTGCAGTCGCATGTATGACCAAAGGGATGAAATATCAAGAAAATAGTTGGAAATACGATCGTAGACATTCCGAACAAAAAAAAAGTTTCAGCCAGAGTAGTTGGAGTTTCCTATTGTGTTCTCCTAATTCAGTTCGCATTTGAGAAAAAAGCGAATTACAAAGGAAAAAAGAACTCTTAAATGAATTGGTGAAGATAGGAATAGGGGAAAGAGTGTGAAATCTATGAAAGAGAATACAAAAGAAAAAATTTTCATTCCTCTTCTTTCCTTTGTTGTACACAGATTTTTGGAGAAATTTATCTCTTATCTGAAGTCTTTTTGTGCAGTTTTGTTACCCAAGTTGACTTTTTGAGCTAATTTAAAAAAAATATGATTTACGGAAAAATACTTCTCCTGTTTAAAGTCTTTGTGTGGTATTGTTTCGCTCAAGTTGACATTTCTTGAGTTTCTGTTTTTCAAGCTTTCTTTTTAAATTGAATCCTCTATTTCTTCTTGCAGATTTAAGTTCGCAATTCGATTGCTTACAAGATTACGCACCTATTCCTGGTATTCCTCGTGACGGACCTTCTGATTCTCCTGAAGAGTCTTCACCTGCTAGATTTTGTCATCCGGGTTCTCCGACCAGGTCGAGCTCTCATGCCGAATCTTCTCTTCGTGCCAGGTCTAGGTCTCCTCCTGCCATCGGTGCTTCATTCCGCCTAGCTGGACTTACAATTGAGTAACTTAGATCAGTTCGACTCATTCCCCACAAGTATCCGAGCCGGCGATTTGAAATTGGAACATACACTCTTCCTCGGGATACCTTGATTAAAGTGAAAGGGAGATCTTATGTCTTCGCGCCCCTGCCGACCGGATAACAATCTGTTTTATGAACGCCCACTGGCGACGTCCTTGCAATTGTAGAGGGAAATAATGCAGTTCTTCTTGAAATGTATAGAATTAGATATGGCGTGCGCAAATGGGTGAAAATGAATATGGGAAGCGGTGAAGTCAAAATCATGACCAAAGAAGAAAGCAAACAATCTCTTTTAACCAAGATTCATCCAATTTTCAAGAATTTTCAAACAATTATTTAATTTTTACATTCTCATTCGTGAGAGTGTAATGTAATCGTCCAAATTTGCGATCTCTGGTTTTCAACGGATGTTTACGTTTTGGAACTCACAAATCACGGAAATCCTTAAATTTGGTCGGTGTCTGCCTGTCTGTATGTCTGTATGTCTGTCTGTATGTCTCTCTGTATGAATGGTTACCTGAATGTTGTAGCCACGCTAACTTTTGAAGGATTATCAATATAATTCATTACATCATTAACTGGAACAGTGTAGAAAATCTTTAATCCCATCTCCTTTGGATTTCGTTCCATTTGAGAGAATAAATAATTTGTACGAAAGATTGTGTTAATGCAAACTATTATTCAAACAATAGATTGATTGCTTAAATGATGAGTCGTCGGACTTAATTGGCCAATCAAAAACGACCACCATCCTACCCTAAATTCAAGGTATCACAGAACTAATTGGAAAAATTCTCAACAAACACAACATCCAAACCATATTTAAACCACCTGCGAAAATAGAAGAACTTCTGAACAACCCTAAAGATAAAAAGGCACCTCTCAGTGATCCGGGAGAATATAAAATCCCTTGCTCTTGTGGTTACGTCTATATTGGAGGAACTGGGAGAGCGGTGAGCCAACGTGTAAAGGAACATGAAAGTGAAGTCAGGCTGGAACATTTTAGGCAATTAGCATTAGCTGAGTATCATATCGAAACAGGACATGGCATTATATTTGACAAAACAACCATAATCGCAAAAACGTCCAATCTTTTTTCAAGAAAACATAGAGAAGCAATCGAAATCTTAGAACACCCTGATAACATCAATGGGGACAATAAGTATAATACCAATTTGGTTTGGCTTCCGTACTCCCGGGTTTTTGAAAAAAGACTTGATTAACCAAACAATTTCGATCAGTCACCACCGTGGGGCGCTTCGACCAATCACAAAGATCGTAGCGAATATATATTAGAACAACCTTGCCTGAAACTTCAAGTTAGCCCTGAAGAAGTCAACTGCAATGTTGAGGAAACGTCGGCAAGATGCGTAGTTTCGTAAACGATTTAAACCTGAAAAACCTGCTTTAAATTTATTATTATTTGAACATTAAGTACAGTTTGATGAGAGTCATTCAAAATTCAATCTTTATTTATTCTCCTTCACGCATCATCAACGTGAAAGAAGACAAACAATTTCATAACTCACCTACTGCATAAATTGTTAGTTGAGAAATATTAAAATTTTCTATACTATCATGCTTGCATTCTATTTGGTGGGACTTTTTATATTTGTCATCTATATTCAATTAGTATATTTTAAATTCAGTCTAAAAAGACGGACAATCTGCGAGCTTTTTTTAATTATAACAAAGCTATTTTTGAATTGGAAAATCTAGATTTTGGAAATTAAAATTACTTTTTAAGGTTGTATCCAAGTCTCATCCCTGTACAAAAAGTAGAGTCCCGTGGGGTGACGTCGAGCCATGCTATATTGAAAAAATTTCATGGGCCCGCATGGTAAAAATTTCATTGCGCTACTGGCTTGAAATTCGCCTTTTTTGTTGAATGAAACTGTTTTTGATTTAAAATTAAAATCGCATTGAATTAAAATACCAACTGCTACATGTTTAGTTGAGAACTCATCTTTCTTGGTTGCGAATTTGGCTAAAACTTCCTTGCATTAGTCTTTTCTTTTTCTTTTAATATAAAAATTGCGTGAGACAAAAGGCAGAGTATAATCGTGTTTATGTTCTAGTCTTCATCAAGTTATAGATATAATATATTATTATATATTTACAAATAGAATCAAGGAAAATGGGCTCTAGTAACTAGCTGACTCGGCCTGTTTAATTGAAGACTCGAAAGCCAAAGCAGTTTAATTGACAAATAAAGCTTCAGGCATATTTTCTATTCTATTTCCACGTATGCCTGTATGCCCTAGAACAAAAAGCGGCAATCAAAAAATCTTATTAACATACAATCACAATTTCAAGTTAGGTTTAAGAAAAACAGATCTCTATTGGTCCAGCTCTATCCCTTCCAAGCTTTAGTTATCGCACATATTTATACGATGGATTAATGTGATAACGCTTTTGAGTTTTCTTGATAATTATTAATTATCAATATTCAGAGACTTAGGATCAGATGATTTTAAGTGCTGCCTCAAAAATATGAAATGTGGATACATTTTTAATTTGAGTTAGTGATGTCTAAAGGCAATTTACCATTGTAGTCTTTTGGCTAATTAGAGGTATCAATGGTTCTAAACAATATATGTTAACTTTCAATTCAAACTAAAAATTCTAACAGAGAAGATTTATTCTCGACCAAAAGAAAAGAAACCATTCAAAAAAAAAAATACATAAATTTTCACTTCAATGGTTGAATGTTTGAGCCAGAACGATCTTTCAGTCTCGAGAAAAAAGCTTGTTGAGCGAGCGGAAATATAGAACCGTTAATGTGGACAAAATCAATAAGAGAATAAATGAAGGATTAATATAGTTAATTTTGTTTTATTAAAAATAAGTAATTACATCGACAAATTTTCTGCGTCACTAGTGCACCTTTCTAACGGGGTCCCCATAGGAAAAGGCTGCTGATTCTACACCCCAGCGGCTGCGCCCGACTTTCAACATATCTGTGCTAGTATTCACCTGCAATATTTTCGCAGAACACAAGAAGCATCAAAGTAAAACCTGTGTATAGTACAGCGGACTTTAGTCTACATAAGTATACGGATTCACCAAGACCTGAACTCTCGTCCGGCCAACGCTGAATACTACAGTTGAATTTACAATTACATTAAAAATTATATTTACAATTACATTTACAATTTTATTTACAAATACATTTACAACTACATTTACAATTACATTGAGAATTATATTGACAATTACATTCAGCGACCCAAAAAACATGAATTATAGTAGTTATCTTCACATAAATGACTTTTCTGTCCATTTGACCTTCAAATGCCCTTGATCCAGATGTGTTGGGGTCAAACGGACCGAGGATTCATGCTCAGTGGGTCAAAATACATAAGAATATATGTGTCGCATCTGTAGAACAGAAAAGTGTTTTTTGTGTGATCCGGTGTTATTTTTTAAAAATAGAAAACTAATTTTCAGCTAGTCACATTCAATCTGAAAGACAAATTTTTAACCAAATAATTGAACTTTCAAACATAAAGATGAATTTTTAACAAAAAAGAATAATTTTCTAACCAAAAATATAAATTTTCAACAAAATACATGAATGTTCCATCCAATTGAATTTTCAACTTATAAAGGATTCTAACAGAAAATAACACAGTGAAATTTATAGATGAAATAACGAATTTTCCGCTAAATAATTGAATCCTCCAAAGAATAGATAGATTTTCATCTAAAAAATATATTTTTAGAACAAAAAATAAAATTGCCAAATTTTTAGTTGGAAGGTAAATAAAAAAAATAAAAGAAAGCTCAAACCATGAGTATAGAGTAGAGGAGAGTAGGCATAAGGAGAAGGAAAAGCTGAGAAAAATAGAACAAAGAATAGAAAAATAGAGAGTGAAGAAAGAAAAAGAAACATAGTGATAAAGGGTCTAAAATTAGAGGGGAAGGAGCTGATGGAAGGAGTAGAAGAACTAAAAAGGATTGATGCTGAGGTAGAGATAGAGGAAGTGGAAAGTGTAGGAAGGGAAGAGCGAAGAGGGGAGAGAAGGGTACTGGTGAAACTAAAAAAATGGGAACATAAGAGGGAAGTTATGACAAAGAAGAGGATGTTATATGGAAACTCTGAGAGAATAGAGGATGATTTGACATGGGTAGAAAGAAATATGCAGGAAAAGTTAAGAAAAATAGCGGAAGAGGAAAGAAAAAAGGGAAGAAGAACATGGGTTAAGTATGGGAGATTACAGATAGAAGGTGTATGGTGCGATTGGGATGAGGACAGGGAAGAGTTAGTAAAAAATGAGGTATTGGAAAACTTGGAGAGAAAGGATAGGGAGATAAAGAAATAAGAAATAGTAGGAAACAAAAGGAGACGAGAAACGAAAGTAGGGAAGATTGGAGGATATGCTACTGGAATATAGCAGGCTTAGAAAGAAAGAATAGGGAGTTTATGAGAAATTTGACACAATGAGATGTAGTAGAAATGATGGAGACGTGGCTAGATGAAAAGAGATGGGACAGAGTAAGGGGAAGATTACCGAGAAGTTACAAATGGCAGGTTCAAAATGTAAAGAGGAAGAATAGAAAAGGCAGAGCAATGGGGGGAATGGTGATGGAAGTAAGGAACGAAGGTATAACAGAGAAGTATAAAAAGGAGATAAAAGAACACAAGGAAGGATTAATAGTAGAATAGATAAATATGGGAGGAGAGAGGTGGGAGATAGTGGGGGTCTATGTGAACGGAGATATTTAGGAGAAATCAGAGGAGATGAGAGAACTGATGGAAGGAGATAAGCAGGAGAGTAGGCTTGTAATAGGAGGAGATTTCAATGCGAAAACAGGAGATAGAAGAGGAAAGGAATGGGGTGGAGAGCGAAGAAGGAAATCCAAAGACAAGATGATGACGAATGACTGAATGATGATGGTAAGAAATTGTTGAAGAGCCTAGGGTAAATGGTATTGTTTATTCTAAATGGAAGTATAGAGGGCGATGAGGAAGGGGAATGAAAGAGGGGCACGGTAATTGATTATGTGGTAGTGGACGACGAGGTAAGGGAGAAGATTAAGAAACTAGAGGTAGGGAATTATATAGATTCAGATCACTTTTCCTTAATAGTGACAGTAGAGGGAGAAATGAGTAATAACAGAAAGGCTAAAAAGGAAACAATAGTAAAAATATCAGGAAAAGGGGATTGGTCAATGGAAGGTAGGGAACAGTTTAAAGAAAAAGTCAGGAATATGAAAATAAGGAAAAGAAATGTAAACAAGGAAATTGAAATGATGATAGGAGAAATAAAAAGAGTATTAAAGTGCACAAGCAAAAAAGTAGTTAGTGAAGGAGGGGATAGAAGTGGATGGGATAAAAATGTAAACAGAAGAAGAAGGAAGTGAAAAGGGAATTGAGAAAATTGAGAAAAGGGACAAGTAGTGGAGAAGAATATAGGGGAAAAAGGAGTATACTGAGTTGTGTGATCAAAAAAAAGAGGAGGAAAATAAATGGTTTGGAGAAAAAGCGGAGAAGGCTAGGAGGGAAGAAGAGGTTCGGAAGGTAGTATATAGAGAGAGAAGAAGAAGGAAGAGAGTAAAACAAGATATTGAGATGGTAGAATGGGAAAAATATTGTATGGAATCACTACGAGGGGTAATGAGGAAAGTTAGCAAAGGAAGAAAAGATGGTAGGGAAACAGATGAGAAGGAGGACATTACAAGGCAAGAAAAAGTCAAGGTATTACGGATGACGAAAGATAGAAAGTCTCTTGGTATAGATGAGATTCCAAATGAAGTCTGGAAATATGGGGGGACAGAATTAAAGGAATGGGCATGGATAATGTGCGATAGAGTATGGAGAGGAGAGGGGTGGCCAGAGCTATGGAAAGAAGGAATAGTGATACCAATAGTCAAGAAAGGCAAAAAAACGTGGACATTTGACAAAAACCGGGGGGGTCAAATTTTACACAAATCTAACACCTTCTCTGGATAAGAATGTAATAATCAAATTTTTAACCAAGCAGTTGAATTTTCAACTGAAATTATGAATCTTCAACAACAAAACAGATTAATTTTTAACCAAAAAAGATAATATTTCTATCGAAAGAGAAAAATTTTCAAACCTAAGAGACGAATTCTCTAGGTAACAGTGGGACTTCCAACCCAAAAATATGAATTTTCAACAAATCAATTAATTTTCAAACAAATGCTTGAATTTTCTGCAAAAGTAATAGAATTTTCAACCAAAAAGAGGAATTTTCAACAAAATAATGAAATTTTCAAGCAATTTTCAACGAATAAAAAGAATAGGTTAATTTTCAGTTGGAAAAAATTAATTTTCAACTGAAAAAAGAACGAATTTTCAACAAATAAATTTACTTTCAACCGAACGGTTGAATTTTCTACATAAATAATAAAATTATCATAAAAAAAAAAGAATTTTCAACAAAACAATGGAATTTATAAGCCAAATACATAAATTTTTAACTAAAAACGATCAATTTTCAACCGAGAAAGGAAAGAATTGTCAACAAAAAAGTAACATTGAAACATAGGTGTTTTCATTGTCTTGTTTTTATATTTAAGAAAAAAATGCTCATCCTCTAAGAAAAAGACAATTTTATTATTGAAAATTTTATTCTATTTTTTGTAATTTTTTCATAAATTTAATTTGTGTATTTTCAATGTTATTTTTTATGATTTGAACTAAAAATACGCATCCTAGCGTAAAGTGGTTCGAGCAAATTTGCAGATATAATTTAGGCGAAAAATTTTGTTAAATAAAATGTTATTATAGGTTGTGTCCTTTTCCCAAAAATGTAATTTTTTATATTTAATATATTTTTATAACAAGAGTTTATAAAAAATTTGTTGTTTCTTTTTATGGTAGAACAACTTTTGTCTTTTCATTTTTTTCGTCTCTTGTGTAGTTTTTCAAAAAGTTTTATTTTTTTATTTTTCATCTTGTTTTTTACGACTAAAAGAAAATCTACTTGTTCTATCTAAAAATTATTGATCACAAATTTGTAGATACTTTTTGGGTGAACAACTTTCGTCTTTTCATTTTTTTCGTACCTTATGTCTTTTTTCAAAAAATTTTATTTTTTTATTTTTAATGTTATTGTTTACGATTAGAACAAAAACTACGCATCCTATCGACAAATTATTTCGGACAAATTTGTAGCTCTTTTTGGGTCAACAACTTTTGTCTCATGATTTTTTTTCGTATTATGTGTTGTTTGTCCAAAAATTTAATTTTTTTATTTTTAATGCAGTTTTTTACGAAGTTATACAAAAACTATACATCCCATCAAAAAGTAATTATTAACAAATTAGTGGATCGTTTTTGAATACATAATTTTTGTTGATTCATCTTTTTTCGTATCTTGTATAGTTTGACCGCAAAATGGAAGTTTTGATTTTTCATTATTTTTTGTGCGATCAAAATTTGAATTTTCGATTTTCAACAAAATTCAAAAAGTCGTTATGGCAATTTTGGAGGGTGTTCAAAAAGCAAAGTTTTTCTCCTCTTGACTTTTTTCATCTCGTACGTTATTTGGTTTAACATTTTCATTTTCGTTTTTTTTTTTTTTTAATTTTGTGAATGCTATAACTCTTGTTTCAAGAAAACAATTGCATTTTCAAGCCAAATAGACAAATTTTTAACTGAAAATGATCAAATTCTGACGAAAAATGGAATAGATAAATTTTCAGAAGACAAAATTAATTTTCAACCAAAAAAATAACGAATTATCAACAAAAACGTTAAATTTTCTACAAAATGAATAAATTTTGAACTAAAATGATGAGTCTTTAACAAAAAAATTCATTTTTAATCAAATAGGTGATTTTTTAACCACAAATTTGAATTTGCAATTAGATAATTAATTTTCTAACAAAAAAGCCGAATTTACAAAAAAAAATCATCAATTTTCAAACTAATTGTGAAAATTTCAACTAAAAAGGATCAATTTTTCACCAATAATAGAGTACTTACATTATCAGTTAAAAAAATAATAATTTTCTACCAGAAATAAGCGGAAGTGTTAATAATATAGTTCAATCTTCAAACAATAAAATGAATTTTTAACTAAGTAATTTAACTTTCAATCAATTAGTTGAATTCTTAAACAAAAAATATGAATTCTTGATGAAAAATTTAATAAATGAATTTTTAATTTAAAGTTTCTTTAAAACAGAGAAAAAAGAGAAATTTCTTTGAAAAGGGGCAAAGAGGGGAATAGGGGATATAGTCGTTATCTAAAAGCTATACCGAATTGAAAAAAAGGTATTATAAATAATGTAAGTCTCAATCTCGATTAAATTTAAAAATTTTGAATGGCAAAACTCTGAACATAAACTATTTCATACAAGAAAACTTTTATTATTAATTATTATTTATAGCGATAATTCAAACCAAAACGATTTCATACAAGAATGATTTTTAAATTAGTTGTCTTTAGAATGGATGATTTTCCGTGAGAAGATTTATAAACTTTTCGTCTTTTAAGACCCTGTGACGAGTGGGTCACGTGACCGGCTTCTTACCTTACCGACACTTTTTTTATTTGTAAACTTATTTTCACACGAATAAAAACTCGCAAAACCCATTTTTTCACTTATGGGGTTTCTTTGGGACCCTATGAAACAGACTTATGGGGGTGATATTCGAAAAGTGATATTTTATTCGTATTCTATGGCTAATTTTGAAGAGAAATGTTGAGTTTCAACTCGAATGAGATAATATTGAGGATTCTGAATAAGATTTACAAAAAAGGCTTTTTTTCTTATGGGAAATGCATGTTAAACTTCATGGGGCTTGCGGCATCCCTAAATATCATTTTTTTTCAAAACAAAACAAATGGACTTATTTTTTGGTGGATTCCAACAAATTTAGTGGGTGTCCCCATAAAAATTGAAAAAAAAAAAAAAATTTTGGACCACCCTACTGTGCACCCTGCGATTCTAAAAAAATGAAATACAGCCAAAATTTGTGGATTCCCTTCATACCTTTAAAATCGCTTCAAATTTGATTTAACCCGATGAAAATCTTTAGGAATCTTGAAACCCCTTGATACCTTGGAAATATTTTTAAATCAATTAAAACATTAGAAGTCTGTTGAAACCCGTAGAAATCCTTTGAAATCTTTAAACCCCTTTCGAGTTCCGTTACAAATTTTGAAATAGTTTGAAATTTGTGGAAATCATTTAAAATCCCTTCAATATAAAAAATTATAACTCAGAAATCCTACAAAATTATTTTTCATACCTTGACATTTTTGTAATTCTTCAAATTCTTTGGAATCTTCAAAAACAACTTAAAATCTTTAGAATACTTTGAAATTTTTGTAATGTTTTGATATTCATTGAAATTGTTTAAGTCCGTAGAAATCCATGGGAATTAAAATTAATTAATTCCTTAAACTTTTCTAGAAATTCGTTGAAATTCCTTACAATCTTGTGAAATCTTTGGAAATACCTTGAAATCCTTCACGATTCAATAAAATTGTTTAAATCTTGTTCAATTCCTTGGAATACTTTAAAATCGCTTCAAATTTTTGAAATCGCTTGCAATCCCTTGAACTGTCATTTAATTTATTTTTCAAAGTTCTCTAGAAATCCTCTGAAATCCTTTAGAATGTTTCGAAATCTTACGAAATTCCTTGAAATTTGTGGAAATATTTTAAAGTCTCTTGAAAGTTGATCAAATACTTTAAAATTAGTTGAAATGTTTGGAAATCCTATAAAATCTTTTTAAACGCCTTAAAATTAGTGGGAGTTCCTTAAAATCACCTGATATCTTTGGGAACCTTTGAAATCTTTTACAAATCCGTAATTTTTGTTTTAAACTGACGAAATCACTTAAAATCGTTGAAATCTATTGATATATTTGAAATCTTTTTATTCTTTTGAAATTCCTTAAAACTACTTGATATCTCTGAAATTCTAAAATCCCTTGAAATCATTTGAAATTCTACGTTAAATAAATAAATTATTACTTAGTAGTTTCTCTATTTCTTGCATAAATTCTTTTAATATTTAAAAAATATTTATTTCTATTATTCTTATAGTGATATTTTATAATGGAGCCTCTAATAAAGTATAATTAATTCAGAGTTGATTGTTATATGGCTTGGTTTTACATTTTAGCAAACTGCGTGTTTTCAAAAAGTGGTTTAACTTCCTAATTTTTTTTTTTTTTTGGTGGATAAAATTTTTTTTTAATTCAGTTTTTTAAATTATTACCTTTTTTACCTGACATTGAAAATGTTTTGAAAATTTGGGAGCTTTCAACTGATAAAAATAGATTAAAATTTCAAAAATTTTAGTGCTTAAACACTTTTTGTTAAATATAAGAAATTAAAAATTCAATAAAATATTTAAGTAACTTCAATTAATTTAATTCATTAATATATTGAAATATTAATTTTTTGTATAACCTAATATTATTAAATAATACATTTGTAATAAACAAATTTGAAAGTCTAAGGGAACAAAAACAGAGAAAGTAAGCTTTTTAAATAGCCATTTTTTATTCTTTTTTTTTAATTATTTATTTCTAGCTTACTTACCAAAATCCATTGAACAACTCAGGGAAAATAATACTGATAAAAATACAGTTAAAAATTCTAAAAGGAGCACTTTTCAGATATATTGTTTATCTTTTTTCCAATATTTGATTTCTTACATTTTTCGCTGATGTATTTAAGGTAAAAATGACCTCGATTTGAAACTCCGACTTGCCTTAAATTTATAAGTCATCTCTTTTTTATATATAGAAAAAAAAATCAGAGTATACTGAAATATTTTTTTTAAGTTCATGTTTTTTGAACCAGCCTCAAAAATGCGTGAATAGAGCAAGTTTTTCACGAAAAAGTAAGAAAAAAGGGGAAAGATTAAACTCATAGTTTTACATGTAGAAAAGCAAAAACAATCTTTTTATAAAAAATATTATATTTTTAAATATTGCTAGATGATTATTTTATGATTTGTGAAATTAAAGAATTTATTTTTAAAAATTGGATATATACGTAGACCGTTGCAAATCCATTCACAGCGATGTAAAAAAGTCCGAAAAAAAAGAAATTAGTTGAATAACACCGGCACACAGAAAAAAAAACTTTTCTGTTCTACAGATGCGACACATATTTTCCCATGTATTTTGACCCGCTGAGCATGAATCTGTGGTCCGTTTGACCCCAGCACATCTGGGTCAAGGGCATTTGAAGGTCAAATGGACAGAAAAGTCATTTATGTGAAATAGATATAGTCATCGCTTGAGGAGAAATGTACGGGTTAAAATAAACATGAAAAGCGGCACGAATACCGAATTGACCTTTTACCTTGATCTTTCAACAATGCTCCAGCCAGTCTTTTTCGGAAACGAATAGAAAAGTTGTTTGTTTGTAATCAAATTATCATACGTTTATAATAAGTTACCTATAATAATTGTCACACAAGGAAGACAATCCCGTTGTAGATCCATACATAGTAAATTGAATGCTCAGTTATTTTTGATGTTATTATTTAATTCTCACAATGAAAACAAAAACTGTACCTCTTATCGAAATGGTCATCAACAAATCTAAGCATCTTTTTCAGGCTTCGAATTTCGTGATTAAACATTTTATCACACATTCAACTTGTTCATAGCCATTCCTATCCAAATTACGACCAAAATATATGAAACATGAGTAGTCCTCGAAGCAAAAAGTTATATCATAAAGAAGTTTGCTTTCAGAAACAAATTATGTCATTTTAGCAAGAGGTTTTTACTAAAATTGCCAAAGTTTTTACATAATTCATAAAAAATGATTATGACAGGTATTAAAGCCACGAGTTATCTTAACTATTCATTTAATAATTACCACTAGCGGTCTACTTACAACTGGTTAAACGTTTGAAAAACTCGAATAATATCTACTTTCAACCGATGTATGTCACTTCGACCCCCCCCCTCACACTCACTTACAAGTAGTAGCAAAAAAAATTCTTTATCTATATTGATAAAATGATTCACAGACCAAAATGCTCTAAAAGCAGGGGAATTAAGAAGCTTTTCTACAAAAATAGGCGAATAAATTCTTTCAAAGAAAATTAATCTAGGTACTATAAGTAATTCAATTCAAAACGCTTTAAGTTCTTGAAATTTACAATGAAAA
Organism: Andricus grossulariae; assembly: GCA_011634705.1. Classification (NCBI taxonomy): domain Eukaryota; kingdom Metazoa; phylum Arthropoda; class Insecta; order Hymenoptera; family Cynipidae; genus Andricus; species Andricus grossulariae. The sequence goes on along the minus strand of JAABKJ010075445.1, from coordinate 79,403,202 downwards.
TATTGCACTTCCAGCAAAATAGATCAATTGTGATCTAAATAGTTTAATTTTAAAACAAAAAGCTGAATTTTCAACCAAGAAGATTAATTTTCTATAAAAAAAGTCAAATTTTCCACAAAATATATGAATTTTTGACCAAATGTTTGAATGATCAAAAAAGAGATTATCTTTCAACTACAGATGAAACAAAAAAGATCAATTTTGAAACCAAAAAGAAGAATTTTCAACTACAACAAAGATAACATTTTTACCAAAAATGAAATAATCAAATTTTCAATCAGTTATTTTTCAACCAAAAATGTAATAGTTGATATTTCTATAAACCCGCCCCTAATAAATTCAAAATAAAAAAGAGTTAAATTCAACCAAAAAACACTAATTTTTAAACAAATAATTGAATTTTCCACTAATAGTTGAATATTCAACCCATAAATAACGTCAAACAAAACAGTTGAATTCTCAACCAAAAATGATAACTTTTTAATAAAATTGTGTAAGTCGTATCGAATTAATTAAATTTGCAAACAAGCAGTTGCATTTTTCACGGAAGAGGTCAAATTTTTACCCAAAGACCAAATTGTCGATTCACAAACTCAAAAGATAAAATTCAACAAAAAATTGCATTTTCAACCATATAGTTGAATTCTCAAGTCGAACAGACTCAAAAAAAAAAACTTTTTAATCATTGAAATATTGATCGCCTCTTGTGGTAAAACAAGATGTGAACAAATCGGCGGGACAAAGAGCTGCTCTCAGAGCCAGAGTCGAGGAGAGCTTGTTCGAAATTGGTGTCCATCCAAGGTACTTACAGCGACTTTTGCTGAAGCGAGCAGAACTCGTCAGAAAGAAGCCGAATAATAGGATTCCGAATACAACAAAATATATCAGTGGTTAAAGTGTCCGAGTCATCAGTCGAAGGCTTTTTACGAGTCATGTTTTCATAAAGTGTGATGTGATGCTGTTTATAGCATAGACGAGAACAAGCCTTCGAAGGACAGTTACGACTCCAATGTTCCATCTAGTGACAATTAAAGCATGAACGTATTTGTATCGCAGTTTGATGCCTAGCAAGAGCATTATGTCTATGCCACTTTTGAAAATGACCGATGAAATTGTTTGGGATACAAACAGCACAAGAGGAATTGACAGACGTAGTTAAAAACCGCAAGTTCATGTTCAAGCCTGGCCTGGCCAGGTTGAGGCGGTGAACGTCCCCCTGGATTCACTTACTAGCGTATACAACATTGCGGTAGCTTTGAGTGCTTCAATTCACTGTTGGTGGAACACTTGAATTTCAGAAATGTGATCGAAATTACCAGTGACAATTCGCGCTTCAAAAGGTCCATGACTCTCATAATGAGACATGTCCACGAATCATTGGGAACTGTGTAACATTTGTAGACCTGCAACCAATAGGGATTTCACTTTGCGAACATAGAACAACAGAAAATGTCATGGCAATTGTAAAACAAGGTCATTGAGATAAGTTATCTATGCCTGAGAGCCTGTCTCATGACGCTTGCAATGTTGCAAGCAGTCCACATTCAGTATATCTGTCATGCCTGAGAGCCAGTCTCGAGGCGTTTGCAGTGTTGCAAACAATCACACAGTAAGTAAGTCAGTTTGTCATGCCTTAGGTTCATGCTCCCCTTTCTAGCCCACTATCCGGCTCGGATGGAAGATTGGCAGAGATGTAGCCTCCGGAAGCTACGACCACGATCGTTCACCGAACGATCGATCCCGACGCGACCGGAAGTAATACGTCAAAAAATGACATCGGCTCCCAGTAGGACCGCGGTAAATCCCATTCATGGCCACGTCTCACAACCGTGATATGGGTGGTCACAGGACACGACGAATATACATATATATATAATAAGTCTTTATAATAAAGACTTTTCAATTGAAAAAAAAAAAAAATAATTTTCAAGCAAAAATAGTTGGATTTTCTTATTGGATTCTATTAATTCAGTTCGCATTTAAGTGGGAAAACGTGGAAAAGGGGGAAAGAGGGGAACAGGCAAATGTCTGTAAAGCCTGCGGTAAACAAATGGGAAGTGTGACGATATATCGACTAAAGAATAATAGTTTAAATGAAAATTAAAGTTATTTCTTAATATTTTTTAAATAATAACATGGAAACTAGAAATTTTGCTCAGAAAATAAAGTTAATTTATCACTGCACAGTTTTTGACTTTGCACTAGGCCCTGTTTCGTGTCACTTGTCTTCTCATATTATCATTATTCAAATAATTATAAAGTTTAACTTTTTACAAAGAATATAAATAAATGTAATATTTCTTGCATTAAATTCGATGTTGTAGGATCATTTACATTAAAAAGGATTGAGAAGTATATTATTATATATTCGGATAGTGCGCGCAATAATTTCTAATTGAATCAGTATATTTTTACTAATTATCAGTGAATGAATTCCAGCTACATCAACTAGTAGAATTTAACTGACAATCAGTTATCTTTTACTGATTCAAATTTAGAGAATAGGAAATTAAATTTTTTAATTACTTACGCAACATTATGAGAAGGAAGATTGCTAACGATAAAGCAACAATGACGAAAATTAGTGAAGTTTCAAATAGACCACATTTCTTCCTTCTTGTTTTGAAACTGAAAAAATTAGACTGAATAAAATTTTGCTAGCGAATTAAAAATCAAATTTATATTAATTTTTGATTCCTTACTAAGTCCTTCTGGATTTCACAGACACTAAATTCTTTTCACTGCCAATGGAATATACAGATTGTGAGTCGACTGAAAAATTCAAAGTAAATAATGGTTTTTAATTTTTAATTAATAATATTTCTTGATAATTCATGATACTAAATTGACAAGTATTAGTATACGTGTATCAATATGGACATACAATAAATTATTATAAGTGCAGCATACAATGTAAAGACCGCTTAGTTCTGAAATCTTTGACCCTCTTCACAATAAATTGTTCAATCAATATAATAATTTCAATTTCATATGAATAATAAAATCAGTACATCAAAAATAAGTTTTCAGCTTGTCGAAATGAGATTCTAAGAATACCATAAACTGCCGACAACAGTAATAATAAAATTATATTTAGGATATTTAAAAAAATATTCCTGGAACACAAAAGAATCGATGGACCTATGCTACTAATTCACTAAGATATTCTTCGAATCAAAAAATATTTGTAACAAAATTTACAACTTTATGGAATGAATGTATAATGTGTTAAACAATTTTAAAAATTTTCTAGGTTTTTCTTACATGCACATTTCTTATTTTTTTCTTTATAGACATGGTAAAAATTGACAAAATAAATAAAAAAAAGACGAATGAGACATTACCTTCATAATCAACTGAATAATTTAAAAATATGTTTCATCATTTTTTAAAAGAGATGAATTAAGACCCCTTCAGTGGTTACATCTTCCAATTTTTAAATTTGAGATTGCAGGGTTCACAATTTTAATAAATGATTGTTTTTAAATCATAAGATAAAGCCCTTAACGCAAAAACTGTTTTGTTTCCCATGTGATATATTTTTAATTAAATTAGTAGTTTTTTAATTTCAATCGTTCAAGAAAAAAAAAGTTGATTTTACTTGAAGAATTATCGGGGAATACACAATAACAATATTTCTCATAATATTAATATTAATTTATTATTATTTTATTTATATCAGAGTTAAACTTTCATTCAAGTATTTAAATTTGTATCCAGAAAAGATGAATTTTTCACAAATTACCAAAATTTTGAACTAAACAGTGGAATTTTCAACTAAAAATATCAATTTAAAGAAAAAACTAATTTAAAAAAAGTTAAACTTTCATCCAAGTAGTTACATTTTAAACCAAAAAAGATGAATTTTAAACGAAATACAAAAATTTTCAAACAAAAGTTGAATTTTCTGCTAAAAGGGGTTAAGTTTCAACAGCAAAAAAAGACTTTTTCACAAAATAGTTAAATTTGCAACGAAACAGATGAATTTTCAACTGAAATGATGAATCATTGAACAAAAGAACTAATTTTTAAAAAAGTTGTTCAACTTTCAACCAAGTATTAAAAGTTTTAATGAAAAAACATAAATTCTTAAAAATTTAATATTTGATATTTCAACCGAACTACACTTGAATTTCAAACAAAAAGCCGCGGATTGCAACAGCAAAGAAAAACGAAATTTCAATATAATAGTTGCATTTATAATTAAAAAGGATCCTCTTTCAATCAAAAATGGAATAGCTCAATTTCCAATTCATAAAATTAATTTTCAACAAAAAATAAACAATTTTTAACAAAATAGTTAACAACTAATAGCTGAAAATCAAAATTATTTTAATTTTTAATCCAAAAGCAGTTAAATTCGACCAAGAAGATGAATTTCAAATCAAGAAGATTTATTTTCTACCAATAAAGACGAATTGATCTAATCAGTATAAAAAATTCGTTTTTAACCAAATTTTCAAATTGTCAGCAGGATATTTTAATTTGCTGTCAAATTGTTGAATTTTCAGACAAGAAAGACAAGTTTTCTACAAAACAGTTGAATTTTCAATTTCAACCACAGCATGAATTTTCAACAGAATAGTTGAATTTTCATGATATGAACAAGTGTCTTCGAATGATGTTTATGGTGATTATTTTTTACTGCATATTGTTTTGGCTCTTTTAAATAGTGACAGTTCGTGAAATGTAATATAAAATTTTTTTTCGGGGTGCTGAATATTTCTGTGGAAATGGTGATATAAACTAGAGTCATGAGAAGGTAGCTGGAGTGGTTACTTTTGATCTGTGGTTTTTTTTAAACTGTTTTAGTTCAAGGCAGCTAAAATGGAGATTGCATGCTGTACTAGGGGTTGTTTTTTGTGGTTTTTGTATATTACTTTGCGAACGAGGAGATGATTTATTATCTTGGGGAACAGTCTGGATGATTATTTTTAATTTCAAATAGTTTTGGCTGTTTTAGTTTAGGGCAGGTTAAACGGGTATGTTTAACCTGTCTAGGTTGACTAATTTTAATTCGATTTTTTTTGCTCTTTTAGATAATGACAGCTGAAACGGGGCTCGTTGAAAGTAAAAAGGGTTGTTTTTTGGGTTTTTTTAAATAATACCTTACTATGAATGAAAGAAAAACAGGATGCCAAGGTGTGTAAACCAGATTTCTATGGGTAAGAATGAAAGTGGGCATATATTTAATATAAACTATAAATTTTGAGTACACTGCTTAATCTGTTACTAAAAATGAGTATAGCTTTCTACATGATTTTTTGTTGAATATATAATGTTCAATTATATATTCATATAATTAAAAATTAGTTTGAATCACCATCCCAATTCAAAATCATGAAATTTAAATGTTTGATTTTGAGAATCGTTTAGTTCTTCTTCTACGATCAAATATTTTCAAGTTTCAAACTGTTATGTCTTAAAAACATGTAATACAAAATTATTCATATTTGAAGATGTTCCGGATAATTCATGTCGGTTTTCTTTATTGCTTTTGCATGGTATGACTGTGTGACCTTGCCTTTTCTACCCTGTTATCTTCTCCCCACGCCGGACGGATTGAGGTGGTCAGGGTCAGTGTCGAACGTTACGAAGTTCGAGTCAGTAACTCTTACGCGTCCTTTTTTAACTAATTGTAAAACTTGTGTAGCCTTTGCGAGAAGGCAAATACTTTGACTCTTTTATAATAAATTATATATTTTTTGTGCTCAACAACTAATCGACATTCGACATCTTCATTCTTAAACTGTATATTGCTTCGCAGTCATACATACAGGGTTGTGATTTTCTTCATCTTTTTCGACTTTCTAACTTCCGTCGGGTTTATTCGAAATTTACTTTTTGATTTTTTGGATGTGACTGTGAAAGTGTATCATTTCTATTTCGAACTTTTTTATATTTTGTACTTCTTGATGACTTTAGAACAGAGGATACTTTGTAGCACTCATCGTAACTTTCTTTTTGTGCACTTGTACTGTGTAGTGTTTCGCTGTCATACCGACAGGGTTGTGTTTTTCTTTGACTTTTTTAAGATGTTTCGATTTTACTCAAATTTTGACTTTTCATCTTTTGATTTAGCTTTTAAAGTGTATCGATTTTATTCGTTTTTTTTTCGTTTTTTATCTTTGTTGACTGTAATTCCGTATCAAAATGAGCGTTAAAAACTGTATTGCTCAGCAGTATGGGATCTACGAACTCATCTGCAATGCAGTTTCCAATTCAAAAAAGTCGGGTAAAACCAAATTTTCCAAGAACGTACTCAACGATCCATACTTTGCGCAAGATTTGTTTATTAAGGAGAAGACAAATATGTTGTTGCGAAGGTGTATACACAGGACGAGTTGAATATACTTAGTGCGTTGAACTCGTTCAACACAAACTTCTTTGAGGCAAGTGAAAAAGATATTTCCACAACTGGAATTACCAAAGTTTTTTGGTGATTTCACTGCATAGTCTACCTTCCGGGATATGTTTTGACGACGAGCTTCAGACATACTGTCTCGACACCGTTCCTTTCGGATTTGCTTCGTCTACTCACTTAGCGACCCGTACTTTACATCAGCTGACAGAGGACGAAGAAATCAACTTACTTTGGCCACGGATATTCTTAAGAACGAAATTTATTTATGTGTTCCTGGTGCGTCTGAGAAAGCTGATTTTTTTAAACTGCTGGTTTCTTGCTGTTTTTGGATATTTAATAACTGCCATTGATCATTCAGAGCATTGAGTTGAGTTTCCACAGTACATAGAAGTGATTTCCAGGAGAGAGCCTGAGGTGCTTGTGTGTTTGAAGTGTGGCTTTCTAACTCTTCTGACAAATGCGAATTTTAACATTTCAAACAAAAAACTTTGATAAACTTTAAAAAGTTCAAGCAGAATTCTTCTGCATAAAATACAAATGGCCAGGCGTGAGCGACATCTCTGCTACAGCCGATGGTAGTTTGTCTGGGAAAACTGCAATTAATATTCGCAAAGCCGTCGGTACGTCCTTCCCTCTCGCCCTTGCCTCCTTAGCAGCAACAACTACCGCCAACAAACCGAATCTCGCTTCTATGATAAGAAAGGCTGTCTTGGAAGGACAAAAGAAAGCGCTTGCGCAAAACGTGCTGAAGCTCCGGGTGTTTTTGGCACCACAGAGTATGCATACGTGCCATAAAGCCTCGGTGAACAGGAATATATATATATATATATATATATATATATCCCTATAAAATACGATTTTTATCCATAACAATATGCAGCAGTAAGAAGCTTTTTAAGAATAATTGTGAAAGATTACAAAATAAAAAGTTTTTCAAGATTTCTATGGAAATTAAAGATTATTTTTTATTTTCAAAAATTAATTTTATAAAAATATTTTGCAAGATTTCAAAAGATTTTCAAAATTGTCAAAAAATAATCTGGATGATTTTAAGGAAATTTGTTCAATATTGTAGAATTTTTGTGATATTTGAGAAATATTTAAATCTGTTAAAAAATATTTAGATGTTTCGAAAAAATTTCAAAATTAGTTTAAAATTAAAAAAATTTCAAACAATATGTAGATTTTTGAAGATTCTTAAATAAATGTTGAAGTTTTTTAAGGATTTGGAAAGGTTTTAAGATAATACAGATTTTTCTTTATATTCTTCCAAAAATTGCGTTTTATTTGGAAACATAATTCTAAGGAAACAATTAAAAATATTTTAAAGCAAAAACAAATTTTGATGTATGAATATAAATTTAACAGTAATTCAATCAATAATTAATAATTATTTGAAACTACTTAGAATATGATGTAATTTTTAACTTAAACTGGAACTTAAAAAGTGTTCAGTTTGAAAACAAAATTCGCAAATTTATTGATTCACTCTTTAATTGACAGAATTGAAAATGATAACATGGATTCATATTTTTTTAACGGAATCTGACTCTTTGAACTGTATAGTTTATAAAAGTTAAAAAAAAGTTATTTTGCAGTATAAATGCATTTAATTAATATTTTGTTAATTAAAGCGTGGTAATAGCCTTCATTTCACACGTTTGAATTATTAAGCTTTTAAATAAGAAAAAAAATTTTCAATTGGAAAAGTTTACAGTTACAGAATTTTAAAATTATATTGACCGTGAAAATGAGACCGAGGAAATAAGTATTATCAGTTTGTTTTTTCAGTTATATAAATATAATTTTTCTAAGATTCTTGAGAAAGTTCAGAAAGATTTTTGAAGATTTCAGATGTATTGAAAAAAAAATCTAGAAAATTTGAATGAATTTTTTGTTTCATTGCTGCATTTTAAAAAATATTAGGAAAAACTCGAGTTCGCTTATAAGCTATTTAGGGCATTTAGGTGTTCAGAAGAAATTGAAAAAGATTTCATAAATTTTCAGAAATCTTTACAAATTTTAAAATATGTCTAATCTCTTCGAAACTTCTGAAATTCCTGATTATATTTTAAACAGACTTAAATTTTTCTAAAAATTTAAAAAATCTGTTGACATTTTCTTTAATAACTAATTTTTTAAATTAATCTTTTCAAATTGAAGATTATTTTGAAGTATTTTCAAAACTTGTGCACATTCATAATATCTTTTAAAATTATACGATTTTTTTTTTAATTTTGCAAAATCGAAAAAATTCCCTCAAAAAATCTTCCGAATGCTTTTTTAACAATTTTTGAAATCTTTCAAAATGTTTTAAATTCTTTTCAAATATTCTCTGAGAATTGATTATTAAAAATAAAAGGTATTCGAAATTCGGCTAGCAATCTTAAGAAATTGTTTCATTCTCTTAAAAGCTTTCAAAATTCTCAAGATTTGAATTATTTTCCAATCTCTTCGAAACTCCTGAATATCTCTTGAAACAATTCATTTTTCCTAACATTTTTGTTTAAATCCTGCAAAATTAAAAAAAATTCTTAATATGTTCCAGATTCTTTTTCGCCATATTGTGAAATCTTCAAAACTTAAAGTTATTCTTTTAAAATAAAACCTAAATGATTTTAAATTTTGCCAGATATCTTATTGTCAGTACCGGTAATTGTTTGTTTACAGCTACCGGCTAGGTAGCAAAATGTTAGGAACATAATCAGTTTGCAATTTTATTAGGTTTTTAACAATTAAAATTTTCTCTTTTATCAATACTGCTTAGAAATATTTAGAAATCTATTTTATTTTTTAAAGGACTTTTAGTCTAAAACATTATAATTTTAAATCTCTCGATTTTAAACTATTCAGATTAAAAATTTTGTGATTTTAGAAATTACACTTATTACACTAACCCTTGTTTGGCACACCTCCCTGGAGTAACGTACTTGGCACATGGGTTCGTCGACGACCCCAGCGTGAAAAAATTGTTATAAATAATAAAGCATTAAATATTTTTACTTGAAAATTTTTTTGTACCCTTTTGAATACTTCTTTTAAAATATCATATCGTTTATATAGCTGAATATTAAAATTAAATAAATAAAAAAAATTTTTGAAATTGCATAAAGTTGAAAAATGCCAATCTTTATAGAAAAATTCATAACTTTTGGTTTCCTCGATAGAATTAGCTTAAAATTTTACTGAGGCTTCTCCTAGTGTATTGGTACAAGAAAAAAATTAGTGTGGAAAAAGTTCTCTTAAAAAAGGTATTTATTCCGGGAAATGAATGTGGGAATTTCTTGAAAAATTGAACTACGTGTTTGTGCCAAAATAACATAAATTTATTATAAAAAAAGGTGAAAAACATTAAAAGCCCGAAGGGTAACAGCTGCAGCTGCGTCGAGAGAAGAGAAGATAGGGGAGATGAACTCTTTTATTGAAAATTCATCTTTTTGAAGATTCATCATTTTAGTTGAAAATTCATCTCTTTTGTTGAAAATTTAACTATTTTGTTGAAAATTCGTTTTTATTTTGAGAAATCATTTTTTAAACTGACAATGTAACTATTCCCTTTTTGGTTGAAAATTTATATTTTTTACTAAAAATTCATCTGTTTGGGTCTAAATTAATCTGGTTTGGTTGTGGATTCAACAATTTGTTATAAAATAAAACTATTTATGTTGGAAATTAACTTTTTTGTTCAAAATTAAACTATTTTTACGATAATTTAACTTTTTTGGTAGAAAGTAAACTTTTTTGTTGAAAAATCACATTTTCGAGTTGAAAATTCAACTGTTTTGTTGTGAATTAATGTATTTTGTTGAAAATTCATGTTTTTTTAGAAAATTCATCTTTTTGGTTCAAAATTTAACTATTTGTTTGAAAATTTATATTTTCTAGGTGAAAACTTAACTACTTTGTTGAAAGTTGAACTATTTTGTTGCAAATTTATATATTTTTTAAGATCCACCTCCTTGTTTGATAATTTAACTATTCCATTTTTAGATAATTAATCTTCCGGGTAAAAAAATCATATTTTAAGATGAACTCTTTTATTGAAAATTCATCTTTTTGAAGATTCATCATTTTAGTTGAAAATTCATCTCTTTTGTTGAAATTGTAACTATTTTGTTAAAAATTCTTTTTTTTTAACAATGTAACTATTCCATATTTGGTTGAAAATGATATTTTTTGTTAAAATTTAATCTATTTTTGCAAAAATTGAACCGTTTTGTAGATAATTCATCCTTTTGGCTTTTAAATTAAACGATTTTGTTGAAAATTCATGTACTTTGTTAAAAATTTGTCTTTTTTGGTCGAAAACTAATCTCCTTGGTTGGAAATTCATCCTTTTCGATAAAAAATGCAACTGTTGGAACTAAGTTATTCTGGTTTAGTAGAAGATTTAATAGTTTGGTATAAAATTAAACTATTCGGTTGGAAATTACCTTTTTTGTTAAAAATTAAAAATTTTACGAAAATTTAACTTTTTGGTAGAAAATTAATCTTCTTTCTGGAAAATTCATCTTTTTTGGTTGAACTTTTAACTATTTGGTTACAAATTCATATTTTTTTTATTCGAAAATTGAACTACTCAGTTGAAAGTTGAACCACGTGGTTACAAATTTGTATTTTTGAAGATTCACATCTTTGGTTTAAAACGGTACTTTTTGTTAAAAATTATTTTTTTTTGTTGATAAAAATTAGTTTTTCATCTGAAAATGTCACTATTCTATTTTTGGTTAGAAATTTATCCTTATAAGTTAAAAAGACAACTATTTGGTATAAAATCCATGTATTTTGTTTAAAATTCGTCTTTTTGGTTATAAAATTGATCTTGTTTTTAAAAAATTCAATATATATTTCAACTTGAAATCTTAGGCGTTTAAAGTGTTTCATATTAAATTCAATATATTTACATTAATTTTATTTATAAGAATTTATTTCTCCATTATTATCCTATTTTCTCCTCCTTGAAAGATTCTTTAAATACAATACACCTATATAATATACCTATACAACAATAAACCCAATACACACATATTTTTAAGCCCTGTAAAGACTGTTGTGTTGATGCAAATTTATGCATGCGACATAATCGAAAAATACAGAATGACCTAACGAAAAGGTGTGCAGTTGAACTCACATTGCAGAATTTTTATGGAAAGCGGCCAATGCCTTTTCGATATGCGATGACTATCTCGCTAAATAAACAAATTCATCTGAAGGCAAATAAAATTGTCACTTTATCAGAATCAGATTATTACCGGAGAAATGCTTTGAGGCACTAAACAGTCTTCCTGATATTTCTTGTTATGTAAAATGTATTTTACAAAAGTGATAGGATTCGCGCTGTCTTTTCTGTCCGAACAACGTTGCATCGCGAATTTATATTCGTTTTACGAGGCCTAAAAATTTTTGTTTTGTGTGATAATCAATAGGTAACGTATCAATTTCTGTCAGACAAGGATGAAATCATTTTCGACCCATAACGGTACGTAAAGTCGAATCAATTGCAGTATATTTTTTAAAAAGAATTCCTCTTTTTCCCCCTGGTTTCAAGAAACTTTTCCTTTTTCTCGTTTTTTGGCAAAATTTTTTGAAACAAGTAAAACATACGAAATAAACAAATAAATTAGCTGCGAATTCGATATCGAATGTTTCCACTTTGTATTCATAATTATATGGTGCTCGTTTCACGAGCACTTTGCTTCCCCACTGTTAGAAATTTCCTGAAATTTTAGTCAGTTTTCAATGACTTATGTCACTGAAATTTCATAAATTTGACTTTTAAAATTAATTTGAGACCATATTCATTAATTTTCAGTGACACGAAACTTAATTTTGATGCAAAAGTTATTGAACTTTCATAAAATTGACTCTGAAACCTGTTTCAATTGATAGTACATAAAATATTATTGGTGGCTGAATAAATTTTACTGTGGATTACGTAAATTTGATAAACATGCATTGAAAATGAAGTAACATTTTCTATTAAATTTAATAATCCTAAATGAAAATATGAACAAAATTTGAAAATAATTCATGAAATTAAATTTAGAAGCTTTGTATGTGATATATTTTTCTATTCATCAAGGCCACCCAGTTCATCACAGCCAGGTAATTTAAAAACTGAAATACAATCTAAACGAAATCTTATATTTATACTATTGAATGCATAATATTAAATTTACAATTTTAGAAAATGTATATTTCCATTATTATTAATTATTTCTAAGTTCTAGGAAATTACTCTCTTGAAATATGATAAACGGGTACAATTTTTGGCAAATTAAAACTTATATTTTTTTTTCTTGACAGAAAAAAAAGATTAACGAAGGCATCTTTATTTTGACCATTAACTTTAAGGTTCGTTGAAAAACTTCGGTAACAAAAGATCCCTTTATCTCAATTCACAGAATCATCCTATAATCCGCCATCATCAAGGCCACCCAGTTCATCACAGCCAGGTAATTTAAAAACTGAAATACAATCTAAACGAAATCTTATATTTATCCTATTGAATGCATAATATTAAATTTACAATTTTAGAAAATGTATATGTCCATTATTATTAATTATTTCTAAGTTCTAGGAAATTACTCAATTGAAATATGATAAACGGGTACAATTTTTGTCAAATTAAAACTTATATTTTTTTTTCGACAGAAAAAAAAGATTAACGAAAGCATCTTTATTTTGACCATTAACATTAAGGTTCGTTGAAAAACTTTGGTAACAAAAGATCCCTTTATTTCAATTCACAGAATTATCATCATCATCCAATCCGTCATCATCAATAACACAGTCTCCACCAGCACCAGGTAATGTAAAGACTAAAATATGACAAACGCGTACACTTTTCGGCAAATTAAATCTTATATATATATATATATATATATAGAGAGAGAGAGAGAGAGAGAGAGAGAGAGAGATTAAAAAAGGCATCTTTATTTTGACCATTAACTTTGAGTTTCGTTGAAAAACTTCGGTAACAAAAGCTCCCTTTACCTCGATTCACAGAATCATCATATAATCCGTCATCATCAAGGCCAACCAGTTCATCAGCACCAGGTAATTTAGAGACTAAAATACAATCTTAAACAAATATTACAGAATTTCACCAAAACACCTAGTTTTTCCCTGCATAAGTTGCTATATAGACTATATAGCTATCTAACATTTTATTGGTATTTTGATAATAATGTAATGAATGAAAGAAACTTTCAATAAATAATTTATTTAAGAATTGATTTTGCAATTCAGTAACGACAAAAATGTAATCCCACAAGTTACAACTTAAAAAAGTAAGATTTATTCCTGAAAATAAATGACTGAGCTCTAATTCAGAGTAGATAATTTCTTGTAAATTATATTAGTTTATTATCTCATTATTTATTTACTATACAAGATTTTTTGTCATTTTCTGTTTTAATGGTTACAGGCTTCGTATTCTGTGACGAATTACCGGATTTTTATGTGAAACTTCTATCATTTGCTTTAAAATTGAATTACTTTGTGGGAAATTGAACAATTTCTTAGAATATTTAAGTTACTGTTTGGTGGAAAATTTGAATGTTTGGTTGAAAATGAATCATTTTTAGCTGAGGACTCAAGCATTTTGTAGAATGTACATTTTTGTTGGTTAAATCTAAATGTTTTTTATTTATACTTAAAATATTTATAATAAGGCTAATCTTTCTTGGCTGAAAATGTCACTACTTCGTTGAAAGTTGCACTACATTCTTAAAAGTAAATTTTTTGTTGTTGAAGATTCATAATTTTAGCTGCTTTTTTTTGTTTACCATTATTTTCTTTAACTGAAAATTTAACTAATTTCGTCAAATAAAAATTTACCTACAGTTCTTATGGTTAGATATTGATCTTGTTCGGTATACAAATATAGTTAATATTCGTCTTCGTTGTTATAAAATGATTCGTCTGTTCTTCTCTTCTAAAGTTCTCTAGAAAATTGTAATGTCTCAAAATCCTTTAGAATCCCTTAAAATCCGCTGAAAATCTAAAGAACCGCTAAGAATCCTCTACAATTTAATAAAATATCATTATTTTTTGAAAGTTTTAGAGCTCCTGTAATTCTTTGAAACCTTTCCAAATTCCTAGAAATCTTTAAAATTCTTTAAAAACCTTGTAGATTTAATAGGATTCTCAAAATCAAGTGAAATCCTCGAAAATACCTTGAAATCCTTTGGAATTTTTGGAAATCATACAAAATTCTTTGAAACCCTTTCACATCATTAAAAGAGGCATAAATCACGTCAAATCCTTTGAGACGTTGAGAAATTTCTATAAATCCGTGAAGATATTTTTAATTTTTTGAAAACCAATAAAATCTTTTAAAATCAGTTGTAATATTTGGGAAACAATCCGCGGCAGTCCCTCGAAATGTTTTGAAATCGTTTGGAAACCCTCAAAACCTAATAATATGTCTGGAAATGTGCGTTAAACACACAAATCATTTTATTGTACTTTATATATTTTTTCCATCGACTCTTTCAATATCTCAACATTCATTATTCCTGTACTGATTTTCTTATGATAATTTGGAATGATCATTTTTCAAGAATCGCGAAAAAATTATAAGAAATTCATTACAGGAAAATCATTATGATCCTATAGTATATTTTTTATAATATTTTTTCGTAAGGAAGGATACAACGTATTGTGAAAAATTGCTTGACATGCAGCTTTCTAGATCAAAACAGAGAATAGAGATTCTAGAGTATGTGATTCTCTTGCGATTGGCACGTAGTCTTGAAATAATGACAATTGATTTCCTATCGAGTTTAGATTTATGAAACCACGGTTTATTGAATTTTGACGAATCAAAAAAGTTCCGAAAGTAATATTGACCTATTCCTGTGGATTCCGAAGCTTTATCCCAAGCTTCCAGAGTAGAGTTCAGATGCAGGGGAAGGATTGCTGACCAAACATCAGTGTGAGGAAGCTTCAGATTATGAAACGTTCCTCCGTTAGTAGCGAGTTTAGCTGAATTGTCCACGATTTCATTACCTGAAATACCCTTATGACCAGGGATCCATACCAAAACTATATTTAGATTATTTTATGTAGCTATTGAATGAAGATTTCGAATCTTGTAAATAAGATATGACGTAGAGGAAGAGGCAATGAAGCTTTGACAAGCTTGTAATACACGTTTTGAATCCGAAAAAATCACTGAATTGGAAATGCAGTTATCTAAAATGTGTTGAATTGTTTCAGTAATCATTAACGCTTCCGCTGTGTATATAGAAGCATGTTCGGAAATCTTAATTTTTATTTCAACATTTAGTTGCGGGGAATATACAGAGGCCCCGAAAAAGGAATCTGGAAACTTCAAACCATCGGTGTAAGTGTGTAAGATTCGAAAATTTATTATTAATAACATTGTTAAAAATTATGTCAGGTGAATTACTATGCTGTATGGCTAAACCTATTTGTAAGTCAATTGCTGGTCGGAAAAACTTCAATGCATTGGAACTTAAAAACTGCAACGGTGTGGCTGAATTTAAAACTCTATCTTTACAACCCTTCACTTTGTAAAAAGATTTTAACAAGAAAAAACTAAAATCCAGGTTGAATTGAGTTAAACAGTTCTTTGTTATATAGTATAAATCATACAAAATAGAATGAACTGGATGATTTACTGGAAGGAAAGTTTCAGTTAGAAATTTATCAGATAATATTTGAAATCTGGACATTATGGAGAGTTCTTTTAATTCAGCTTGCATAACAATTATAGGTGTAGAAATACAGTATCCGGAGATAACACGTAAAAAATCTATTATGTAATTCGTTTAGTTTTCTGAAAAAAAAATATCCCCACTTTAAATGGATAGGACATGACTGCCATAGTCGAAAGAGCTACTCATCAAAGGACGGAATAGCATTTGAAGTATTTGAGGGTGAGAACCCCACCAAGTACCACATAAACACTTCAAAATATTGAGAACCTGATTGCCTCTATTAATTAATTTTAAGATGTGTAACTCCCAAGATAAGGTACAATGGAAAATAATGCCTAAAAATGTAGCTGATTTAGATGGATTAACAATTTCGTTTTCAATAGTGATATATACGTTATCTGGTAAGTTTATGATTGAATTCGGGAAAATTACTAGTTTCGACTTATCTGGAAAGATAGATAATCCCCTTTCCTTCAAAAATGAATCTATATTGTTTAAGCTATGTTGGAGAACAGAAATACGTTCCTCAAATTCATATGACATAAAGTAAAGGACTATGTCATCATCAAATTCTACAATTTTACAACCCGGGTAAATGGTTAAATGTATTTTTCGCGTATAAATGGTATACGAAACGGGACTGAGAATGCAGCCCTGCGGGAGACCTTTTTTGACAGTGAATGGTCCTTTATTCTTGCCATTGATTCTGAAAAAAGAGTTTCCGTTCATGGCTTAGGTTGAATATAAATTTGCAAATCTGTATACAAAGACCAATCTCCAGCAGGTCATTAACTAGAATGCTGGGGATGACATTGTCATACGCGGCTTTAACATCTAAAAACAGACAGGCCGTATATCGATTTTTTGATTGAGATAAATATAATTCAGAAGAGAGAATCGCAAGATTATCAGCACAGGAACGGTTTTTCCTAAATCCATATAGAGATGGAGGAAGGATATTTTGATTTTCCAACCAATAGACTAATCTATTCAAAATAAGTTTTTCTGTTATTTTTGAAAAACAAGACACTAATGCAATTGGTCTAAATTTTATCCTAGTACTCTTTGGAAGAAGGAAGATCAAGAAATCCTTCCACGAGTCAGGGAAAACACTCTTATTCACAATGGAATTTAAGATATGAAGGAAATGTAAAAGGGAAGCTTTTGAAAGGTTTGCTATTACTTGAAAACTAATCTTATCAAGATTAGGAGAGGATTTTAGTTTCAAACTTTTCAAAACAGAACCTATCTCTTGAAAAGAAAATGATTCTTCAAAAATTTCAAATCGCTTCATGCAGCATTGTTATTTTGACGAAGGAGGTGTATCATTTCAAAAGGAAGGATTGCTTTCTAAAAAGAAATCTGGGAGCGGGGGTATCACAACATTAGCGAAATCATTGGACATCGCTGAAAAGCTTTGTATATAAGCATTTATGTCATCTAATGTATCTAAATTTATAGAGGTAGATGTAGACGAAGGCGGATTTGATAATCTGTGTCGAAACCCTCTTATTTTATTCCAAGCATTATTAATAGGAGAATTAAAGGACAAAGATTCACAATATGATCTAAAACTGGTACATTCAATGGTTTTTAACCTTTTCATGGGAAATGCCTGATATTTTTGAACATCGATGAAGTTTTCATAATTGGAAGAGGCAACATAATGCTTAAATTTGGCTAATCTCAAGCGAGAAATTTTATCGCATTCATCATTCCACCCCCCTATATAACGTAGATCAACTTGGCCTTTCGTCGACGCCCACCCCTCCCCCTAAAAAAACCACGTGGTTTATGGAAGCACCCTTATGGGTTTCTATTAATTTAAGGTCGAGTATTCTGTTCCGGCAATATATGCCGGATTTCAATTTTCTTGTCCGGCATATTTTACCGGATTTTAATCTTCTTTTTCGGCATATTTTATTGTGTACTAAATTGAATTCCAATGAATTTATTATGAATTCCAAACGATTTATTATTAATTCTAAACAACTCTGGACTAATTGCAACGAGTTAAAAAATTGATGTTTGCAAAAATATGTCGGACAATAGAAAATTAAAGGGAATCTTGATGACAGGTGGAGGTTATGTGTCATCTGTATATGGGTAATTGTCAAATCGGAGGCAAACTTGAAGTCTCAGTAATATAACTTTAACTTAGAAACTCGTACTGATTTTTTTAAATTTAATAAATAGTTATTATCATCCTCTACAAAATGGTCATTTCTTTTTTTTTATTTCCGTTCCTCTTTACGATAATTTAATCAAAGAACACCTCAAACGTCATTACCGTACGGCGTTCCAACCTCACTTTGCACAAGGATAAACTGTTTTTCTCCTTTCTTTAGACAGTAACCTGAAGAACGCTTGTCGTACCAAGTTTGTAAACTTGAGATGAACATAAATTTAATCTATGCACATTTTTCAAGTCAAATAAATCATATTGTAAAAACCTTAAAGTCTGTCCCTCGGTTGTTGTCATTACAGACGTCATTACCGTACGTCTTTTTTTCTAGTAAAATATTGAAGTTACAATTGAGCAATAAATACAGAAATATTAAGCGTATTGTTTAATACAAGATTCTATAAAATTGAGCTTATAATATTAACTCTTTTTTTTGTGAATCCGATATTAAAACTGAAAAGTGCATTTTGTCAACAAAAACATCATTACCGTACGTGACTTAAAACCCAGTTTCGGAGTGAAAAAAATTATAAAAACCATTCCTTTACTTGCTCAGTCATGTTTTCTTTCATAAGTAGGTGACTTTTTATGATTTAATTCTGTTACTTTTTCTATAAATATTAAAAAAGGCTAAACTTCATCAATTTTCTCGCATCATTCCCGTACGGCACAATAGAGGAGTGTACGAAAAAATCCTAAATAAATTCTAAATGCACCGTTTGCTTAGAATTGAACTAAATAACGACGATTTGAAGTCCCCAAGCGAAAATTTAATTTTTACTTCACCTACATGCAAAAAAGTACCATGTTGGATACCCGGGCACCCGGGTTTGCAGGAAAGGGTTGAAAGAAACTAATCGAAGCAAAATCAATATTTAATTGATTCTGCCTGGAGATTGTAACTGACGCTTCGAATAGAATAGAAATGCAGACCGTGATCGCATTATAAGCGAGTAGTCTATAAATCCCACCCGTATAAATAACGCGATGTCTTCTGCCTATAAATAATGGAGCCGGAGTTTCTATGGGCGAACAAATATATGGCGTTTGTGGGACAACGAACGATGAGACGAGAATCAATTATTTCGATTAGAATGTCGACAAGCGTGTTTTTCATGATACTAGTAGATTGATTAGCAATGAAGAAATTCTTCTATTAGACAGATTTCTGTTGCTGATATTTACCGACATCTCTCGGCCCAGATCCCACAATCATAAAACAGTTTTTGTTAGGCAAATTAGAAACTCAAACATGTTTGCAAATAATTTTTTTAATGAAAAGAAATTATTTGACACAATTAACGTTCACAATAAACACCCTGGTGGAACATTTTTCGCAAAAAAGTACAAACAACTAAAATTATTTTTACAGAAATCTACAAATAAATTCAATAAATTGCAACCAAAATTAGAAGAAAGTACAACTTTTTTTTTATTATTCGGACGAATTTTGTACTTTGTACTGTTTTTAACATTACTATATTTTATTGTAGTTTTAACATCCTACAAGAATTTACAAAAAGTACAACTACAAGAATTAACAACTGTAAGAATTTACAGAAATTTACAGGTTTTGCAGACAAAAAGTTGTTCTTTTTCGACCTAGGATGACAAATATTTAGAATATTACAATGAAGTAATTTTAAATTATGATGTATACATTATAGCTATTAAAAAAAAGTTTCTATGTTTAAACTTTAAAGGAATTTAAAACAACAAATCCTTATGTTTAAAGCTTTTTCCTTCAGATACACTGGAGTCTCGATTGAAGCACGGTTTCGGGCATATATATATATATACACATACATAAATACATAACAAAAAGAATTCTTACCTCGATTCTTACAGTGACCAATTTTTCTTACATATGTAGAACTATATACCTAAAGAATTTATGAAAATACCTATTTGATATTAAAAATATACCAAAGATGAAAAATTGATCAACCATTTTTTTTCAATTTGAATTTTATCTTTTTTGAATTTCGCGAGTAAAATTGCCTAAAAAAATGGCATTGTATTGCTGAAAAAAGAGACGGTTACACAAGGACCATATTTCAATCAAGAGCTGAGATGCCTCATTTCCGAGACAAGGCGGATTTTACTCAAAAATTGTAATGATTAATGATTCTTATTATTATTATTATATCATTAAGCCGTTTCCCTTTCGGGGTAGGCGTGAATTGCTCGGTGGTAAAGTAGTGTTCGCCGGCCTGTCGTTGTGATTTCGTCGTGTCCTGTGACCACCCATCTCACGATTGTGAGACGTGGCCATGAGTGGAATTGACCGCGGTCCTATACTGGGAGCTGATGTCATTTTTTAGATGGCAGTTGCTCCCAGTGGGACCGTGCGGTGGTTGTTAACCTTTAGTCGTTTTTTATTTAGTTAAAAAGGGAAAATACCAGGAGCATTTGCCAAAACTGGTTTCAACTAGTCAAAAGGTGGAGTAACCAAGTGCTTTTGTAAAATCCGAGGAAATTTTAAATTCCACCTGATTTCGTGTTTTAAGGGTGTTGCTTAAATCTGACTTGGACTATTTTTTTATAGGCAGTTAAATATCTGGGGTTTTGCGAGATCCTCCATTCAATAAAATGTAGAAAAATGAAGTCTTTTGCTGAGGTAATTGTTATTTTTACTGAAATTATAAATTTTGCGAAAAAAAGCAATCTGCAGGCAGCAGAAGATAGCATTTGGACGGCGAGAACCGTTCGCAAATTTCTTTTTTTACTAACAATTCTGACATCACAGAAGCATTTTCAGTCGTCATCCTATATCCGAAGACCCACTACTTGATGATGGTGAACCTCATTTTTGCCGAATACGTCGCGAAATGGTGAAAAGTGGGTACTAATTTGAGATGTCCTGTGTATGTGAACACCATAAGACTAGCTGTGAGCAACAAAGCAAACATGGCATGCAGACAACCTGTCAAAATCGTGCTCCGATGCTCTGCAGACCGAAATCAGTGATGCCATTGTGGGCGCCTTTTGCTACTGCGCTTGCGTTTGGGCCGTGCACCGGGTGGCCGTAATTGGCGCGCAATTCAAAATTGGATCTATTTAAAATACATAAAAAATATTAAAATCATTATAAAAAATTATTTTGAATTACTTTTTCAACAAATTTCTTCTGAAATTAAATGTTTTGTGAAATATAAGTTTTTCTTCGGAAGTCAAAAAAATGAACTGTTATAAATATATGTGTTATAATTTTTTTTCTTGTCTAAAATCAGAAGTTGTACAATTTATATACATTTTTCTGCATTTTTCAATAATTATTTATTTAAATTACAAGAATTGATTTTAATTTCAATTTTGAATTGTATCACTGATCCGAAACACACATTGCCAATCCCGAAATCGGGACGCCCGTCCTTATCAGCGCGAGTCCAGGCTTCGAGTTTCAGCGGCAGTTTTGAATTGAGAAATAAAAATATATAATGTGAAGGAAATTGACTACAAAATATTGAAATGGTTTTTGCAGACAGCATCTGCAAATTCAACAATTTTATGGATAAACCAATTCATGATTGTATATAAATTTGTAAATTTATCCAGTTTCAAATTAGAATTTGAAAATATTGAAATTATAACTTTCAAATTATACACTTTAAATTTATCAAGTCATCCAGCAACAAATTCAATAACCATAAATTTCAAGTTCTGAAATTTCCAAATTAGGCCCTCTGCAAATTCATTTATAAACTCCAAGTTTATCAAATCGCCCAACTATGCTTAGGATATTACGAAATTTTCCACATTCATAATTCCAAAATTACAAAACTGGCAAGCGTTCACTTTTCTTTATAATTTAAAAATTTTCCATGTCACCCAGCAATAAATATCAAAACCATCAATTTTGAATTCTGAAATTTTCAAATTAGGCCCTCTGCAAATTTATTTATAAATTCCAAGCTTATCAAATCACCCAGCTATAAATTTCGATAGTACAAAATATTCCCGATTTATAATTCCAACATTACAAAACTGACAAGCGTTCACTTTTCTTTATAATTTATAAATTTATCAGGACACCCAGTAATAAATTTCAAAACCACCAATCTCGAATTCCGAAATTTTCAAATTAGGCCCTCTGCAAATTTATTTATAAAGTCCAGGTTTATCAAATCGCTCAAATATGAATTAGGATATTACGAAATTTTCCGCATTTATAATTCCAACATTACAAAACTGGCAAGCGTTCACTTTTTTTATAAATTAAAAAATTCATCAAGTCCCCCAGAAATAAATTCCAAAACGATCAAGTTCGAATTCTGAAATTTCGAAATGAGGCCCTCTCCAAATTTATTTATAAATTCCATGTTTATCAAGTTGCCCATGTATAAATTGCGATATTACAAAATTTTCCTTATTCATAATTCCAATATTACAAAACTGGCAAGCGTTCATTTTCCTTTCTAATTTATAAATTTATCAAGTCACCCAGAAATAAATTTCATAACCATCAATTTCGAATTCTGAAAATTCGAAATGAGGCCCTCTGCAAATTTATTTATAAATTCCAAGTTTATCAAGTTGCCCAAGTATAAATTGCGATATTACAATGTTTACCACATTCAGAATTCCAACATTACAAAGCTAGCAAGCGTTCACTTTTTTTATAAATTAAAAAATTGATCAAGTCACCCAGCAATTAATTTCAAAACCATAAATTTGGAACTCTGAAATTTCGAAATGAGGCCCTCTGCAAATTTATTTATAAATTCCAAGTTTATCAAGTTACCCAAGTATAAGTTGCGATATTGGAAAAATTTTTCACATTGATAATTCCAACATTACAAAACTGGCAAGCGTTCACTTTTCTTTATAATTTAAAAATTTTCCATGTCACCCAGCAATAAATATCAAAACTCTCCGAATACAGTTTTTAAATTTTTTAATTTTTGTGGACAAAAACCCGGGGGAACTGATGTATCACATGCCCTTAAGTGTGAAAAATTGTCAAACTTTAGTTTTTTCACTTAAATAGGTGTCTGAAAACGAGAAAGTATGTTTTTAGAAGAAAACTCAATTTCCTCGAAAAATGAAGTTAGCACCGTTTATATTGCCTGCTTCAATTACATTTTATTTATAAATTAAATGTTATGAGGATTAAAGTATCTCAATTTCTTCTGCTGCTCTGTTGATGCAATCATTCCACATTTTTCTATTTTGTACACAAATTGTTAACATTTTTTTCTTTGGTTCGTAACTTTTCTAAGCTACTCATAATTTCTTTGATTGCGTGATAAATGACATATTATAAGAATAAAAGTATCCCAATATTCCCAATTAAGTGTGGAATGTGTATAGACTTTTTCAGATGGAACTTTAAAAAAGCAACTGAAGTTTTTTTTTCATTATTTTACACCCAAAATGGAACGGAAATACCAATTTCAGAGATGAAGCATCATAGTATTATACATAACATTTAAAAAATATTAGGAGTGAACTTAAAAAATTGTTTAAATACTGAAAAACTTGTTTTCCTCTTTCTATATGAGAGTCTATCTACATTTTCAATTTTCTTCTTGTTTTAGTAGGAATCATTTTAAAAAAGTTACATTTCTCACACAGGAATAAAATTAATGATTTTTTAAAGATGTTTTAAAGTGTTTTTTTTAGTTCTATCCTAAAATATAAGTGTCACCGAGTGGAAAAAATTTCGGGACAGACTTTTAAGCATAGTCAAGCATCTGTAGATCTAAAATATTTTTCTGCATTCATCATTTTCGGGTTCGTCAACTTAATACAAATGATTCGTACCAGCATAAATCATTCAAAAACTTACTTCATCAATAAAATTTCTCAATTTTTGTGTGAGAATTTCTATTTGGGACATGTCACCCGGTGGAGATCTGAGTTATATTTTAATTTGCCACTTCTAAATAGAAGGAACTAAAAATTTTAAACTTTGCTAAAAACTATTTTGATTGAAGTATTATTCCAAAAATCTGTATTAATTTTTATTCTCAGCTATCCTAAAAAATGTATCATTTCAATAAATGTATATTTTTACAATTCATAAGATGCATTGATATTGAAACAAATGTATTTTCATGGTCTTGTTTTCATAATTTAAAAAAGTGTGCTACCTATAAAAAAACAATTTTGTTAATTAGTATTTTATTGCACCTTGTGTCGTCTTCCCAAAAAATTTATTTATTTATTTTCAATGTTACTTTTTTACGATTTGAACCAAAAATACGCATCCTTCCAAAACATAATTAATAAAAAATTTTGTAGATCTTTTCGGGTAAACAACTTCTATCTATTAATTTTTTTCTCATCTTGTGTCGTTTTTAACAATTTTTTTAAAATTGTTTACTGTTCTTTTTTACGATTAAAACAAAAACTACGCATTCTATCAAAAAATGATTGGTGCACCATTTTTGCCTATTCATCTTTTTTCGTAGCTTGTGTCGTTTGTCCAAAGATTTTTGTTTTTTATTTTTAATGTTGTTTTTATGTATACAAAAAACTACCTATCCTATCAGAGAGCGATTAATAACAAATTTGTCGCTCTTCTTACGGTGCACAAATTTTGTCCATTTATTTTTTTCTTAGCTTGTGTCGTTTTTCCAAAAAAAAATTTATTTTTCTATTTTTATTGTTGTTTTTTGTTAATAAAACAAAAACTGCGCGTCCTATCAAAAAGAAATTCATAAGAAGTTTGTAGATCTTTTTTGGGTCCACAATTTTGGTCTTCGTATCTTTTTTTGTGACTTGCATAGTTTGACCGAAAAATGAAATTTTTTATTTTCATTATTTTTTGTGCGATCAAAATTTGAATTTTTGATTTTGAAAGAAAATTCAAAAAGCTGTTATGACAATCATGTAGGGCTTTCAAAAATTAACATTTTCCTTCTCTTGACTTTTTTTCATTTCATGCGTTGTCCTGCTTAAAATCTGCATTTTCCTTTGATTTTTTGAATTTTGAAAATGCTATAACTCTGATCATTTTCTTTTTATCAAAAAAGTCACAAAGGTAAATTGTTCAACTTTTCGAGTACTATAAATAACCATACCTAGAATTTTTAAATCTCGAGAAAAATGGTCTCAAAAATTTGTAAAATTCTCTAACTTTTCGAATTTTTATCCAAAATAGGTAGCTAACAAACTTGACCTTCAGTTTCTGACACTAAAAATGTGTACCAAAGGCGAATCTGATACATTAATTTTTTCAAAAGTTATCGTGCTCATAGGCAGACATACAGACAGACATACAAACAGACACATTCGTAAAAACCTGTTTTTCGGGTTCAGAGGGTCTCAAAACGTGAACATCTGAAAAAAACTAGGGGGGAGGGGGGGGGTCACATTTTACACAAATCTAATACCTTCTCTGATGAGAATGTAAAAAATTTATTAAATCATGAGCAATATTATTATTATATCATTAAGCCGTTTCCCTTTCTGGGTAGGCGTGAATTGCTCGGTTGGAGAGTAGTGATGTGTGGATAGGTATATAGGTATAGGGTAGATAGGTATATAGGTTTAAGATATAGATATTTTAGATTGATCTAGAATTCTCGTGTTATCATGAATTATATGAAATTCCGTGAAAAACTTACCTCGATTTTTTACAAGAGAAACCGAGAGAAAAGAACTTTTGGCACAACAGTATTCCGTTGTTTTTTGTGGCACTACTTATAAGGAGCGGCACTAAACACGACGGACGGAAACGCGAAGCTAGAGTGGGGGCATAGCTCGACCGCAACAGTTACTCCCCTACTCCCCCGATGCGGTCTTACTCGGAAAGAGCAGTGTATATTAGCAGAATAGTACCAACTAGGGGTCGGAACCTTTTAGGTTGAACCCGAGCTTAAAAGATTCCCCACGAATTCGGGTCCGGACTGGACCCTTTAATTTCTTAAGGGTCCGGGTACGAACCCGGACACTTATGGAACCCTGTAATATTGGATCCAACCTAAAAAGTTTCTTTAATTATATTTGAGAAATTAATAAAGGCTATTTGAGAGGGAAAAAATAGCAGTTTAGTTGGAGGTATTGCAATTATTGAGATATCTTGAGATTGCGCAAAAGAGCTCGATGGGAACTAAAGATGCGCAGAAGATTTACATGGCACATGCAGTTGCGCAGTGTAGTTAAATGACACTCACGGAGGCGAAGTGCAGTTACATGGCACTTACGGATGCGCAGTATAGTTACATGGAATTTTCGGCTGCGCATCAGAGTTCAATGTCACATATGGCTGCTCAGAAAAGTTAAAATGAAATTACAGCTACGCAGTAGCATTAGATGGAAAATACGGCCGCGTAGTACAGTTAAATGGCTTTTACGGCTGCGCAGTACCGTACACGGCACTTATGGCTGAGCAGCAAGATTTGAGGTTACTTATTGATGCGCAGTACAGTAACATATCGCTAAACTCGGCACAGTGTAGTTCCATGGCACTTACAAATGCGCAGTAGAGGACCATGGAACAACACTTATGTTAGCGCAGTAAAGTTAGGTGTACTTATAGATATGGAACGTTCCGAGGCCAAAACGCAAGCGGAAGCAAAAGCAAAACAAATCCACTTCGGTTCTGGACCACGCAATGCAATGTTAAATTACTTTAGATTTACTGTATGAATTATTTTATTTGACTTTTCTCTAATACAATTATGAGTTCAAAATTTAAAAATCAAAGAGTTTACTCAAATTAAAAAAAAATTTTAAGTTGGTACATTTATATGAAACTCAGTTCAAGGCTGGGTTTTGGGGGATTAGAACACAAACACAGAAGACAAATTTAGGGTCAAACATCCAAAACTTTACTTCATTTCTATGAAACTCAGTAAGAGGTGGGTGTTCGGAGATTAGAACAGGAATTTGGTGTCAAAATTCAATAGTTCAAAAATTTTACTCAAAATTAGAATTTTTTATACTTTGGTGATTTTCATGAAACTTAATAAAAGGGAGGTTTTTGGGATAAATAACACCAATTTGGTATCAAATTTACTCAAATTTTGAAAATTGTATCAATTTTGTAGATTTCTATGTAACTCAGTACGAGGGAGGTTTTCGTGGTACAGAACACGAATTTGGGGCAAAAATTTCAAAATATTACTGAATTTTTAAAACTTTGTATAAATTTGGCAGATTTCTATGAATGTCAGTACGAGGGGGGTTTTCGGGGTACAGAGAAGGAATTTGGCGTCAAAATTGAGGAATTATAAAAAGCGACTTAAATGTTGTAAACCTTAATTCCTTTTAACGACATAATACTTAACTTTCCACAAAAGTAAGTAAGAGGGTGTTTTTCGAAGTACAGAACACAAATTTAAGGTAGACATTCTAAAATTTGACTGAAATTTTGAACATTTTATTAAATTGGTAAATTGTTATATTTCCATGATAGTCCGTACTAGGGGGGTTTTCGAGTTTCAGAATACAAATTTGGGGGAAACATTCGTATTTTGAGACTCGAAAATCTTTCTCGTTATGGAAGTCACGGAAATCTACCATTTTTATACAATTTTCGAAGTTTTAAGTCAAATTTCTGTGTTCTGTAACTCGATAAAACACTCGTACTCGACTTTTATGTAAATCTACCAATTTAATAACATTTTCCAAAATTAAGACCACTTTTAGAATTTAGACCCCAAATTTGTGCGCTGTGACTGAAAAACCCTCTCGTTCTGACTTTCATAGAAATTCACTAATTTAATCAAATTAAAAAAAATTAAGGTCCTTTTTATGATATTTTAAATTTTGAACCCAAATTCATGATCTGTGACTTGATTCCCAAAATTTCGGTTGCTTTTTTGAATTTCCGATTTTTCAACTCAAATTCACATTCTGATATTTTAAAAACTCCTGGTACTAACTTTCATAAAAATCTTCCAGATTAATGAAATTTCTAAAATTGATGTCAACTTTTTGATTTTTGAACACATAATTGTATTCTACAATCGATAGATTCAATTAATTCATAAAGTAATTCTAAAGTAATTTAACATTGCATTTCTTGCGTGGTCCAGAACCGCAGCAGATTTTCTTCTGTTTTGTTTTCGGTTGCGTTTTCGTCGCGGAACGATTCGTATCTATAAATACCCCTGACATTACTGCGCAGTCATATGTACTATCCCATATACCTTGTTATAATAATATCATTTAGACAAAGAGAATTAATATACCTTCGGCACCGTAATCTCAATCTTACTTATTCTACTATATATATGTTGGGCGCCAGACCTTTCAATTGTCCGCGACTGCTTATTAATTATTGTAACCATATTCAGCAGAAACCCTCGGTACAGGGACCCTCTATCCGCAATCCGAGGACGCGTTTTGTGGCTTTGTCATAGGCCCTTCAGTTCCATTCCAAAGGAATAGAAACCGAAACCGAATATATATAAAAAAAATATATATATATTAAAATATGTTTGGGAAGTTTATTCAAGCAGTTTTGTGGTTAACTTGAGAACTCTTTAAACATTATATTTATGTATTTATTTTTTAATATCGCGGTGTTTCTAGCGTCAAAAAATAATTAAAAATTGTTTAATAAATAAATAATATAAAAATTGATTTTTCGATCAATATTTTTTAATTTCCTCTAATTTCAAAGCTTCCTGCGCATTGATTAATTTGATCAATATACAATTAAATTAAATAGGGATTCATATTTATCACTTATGTTTAGTTTAGGTGATAATGATAATTTTTATTAGAGGAAAAGTTCTTGAAATGTATTCCTCACGCAACTCCATAGTGATTCGTGCGTGTCGATCTATCGATACTAATCGACGCCATCCTCACAGATCAGTCGAGATAACGCCCGTACTCTGCGAATCTTTATCGGCCATTAAGAGCATGATCAATGATTGACCGATACTGTTTGGCTCACTACGAACTGACACACGCGGATTCTCGCTGATAAAAGGATTATGGACAAATCCCCATTTCATTTGCAACGCGCAAAATAGGCGCCATACATTTTAACGTCCTCTTTATTTCATGCGCTGTGAATGGAAACAGGTGGCAACAAAATAGCATCCGACGAGTTGTTTAATTGACGGAATAAACAATCAGACTGAAATTATTATCCTAAATTCTCATAAAGCTACAGGTTTGTATTTTCCATTTTTTTAAATCAAGGCTCTATTTACTGTTGTTTAAACTCCGGAATAAAGAGCTCTATTTACATTTTTTTTTGTTCTTAATTATTCGCTTCCATCAATTCATTTTTGTGTATCTCATAATCTTATCTCTTCACTAAATCATCGGTAAAACTTTCGAAATCTTCACATGTTACGAGTTACAAATTCAAAAACTGCTTACATATTACAAGTACATAAAAGGCTCAGTAAACGGAATTCAGTCGAAATCCAATTTTGAGAAGACGTTAATATTTTTAATTAATATTTTAAGACGTTAATATTTTTAAGACGATAATATTCTGCTCTCAATAAAGAAATCTTGATTCTTCCGCGAACTTTGAGATTACACCCGGAAAAAAATATTCTCTATTTATCAAAATATTTTGTTGGAAGCATGTTAAAAGCCAGGGACGCATGCGCTCTTGGTGCGATCGCATACTCCAATGTAAGATGACAGTCCACGTGCGAGAGTTCGTAGCGGCGCGAAAAAAAAAGTAAAAATTTATCCCGTATAACACGTGATAGCGCAAACAGCACTGCGCATGTGCACGGGACAGCTCGCGGGTTTACATTCGTGTAAAACATTAACGAATTCTTGGACGTTGCTCGTTCCACCTCTGCTCACTTAACACATAGGGTGATACCGCACTCCTTACTATTCCTTCGTGAATTAAACAAATGATCCTACACAATTTATGTTGCAAATGGCTTGATGATGGCTGGCCGTGGAATTGTCTTATCGTGTGTTATTCAGCAGTTAAATAATCCACTAAATAATTCGCGAAAAACGATGATACACTTCCATTGGTAAGCCATTCACAGTGTAAATTGTGCTGGGTTCTTTATGGTTAGACGATGAACTACATGTCCAGATATGATATAATGAACCAAATTTCACTAAATAAGCAATTTTCTTGAGTCAACCAATTATTTTTTGTCTATATAATAACGATATTCTGGGGTCGATTCAAGCAAAAATTTTTTTATTCTACCAAATGTTTTTTTGGGTGATATGAGCACCAGATCTAGAGGCAATCGGAAGATCTGGGAGTGATTCCCAACGGATCTGAAGAGGATATTTTTTCACAGAATTATTAAATTACTTAAAAATTAATTAATAAATTAATTTAATTAAATTTGTTTGATCCAAATAAAATTTATTTGATTCAAATTCACCACTGCTTAACTCGAGCAAATTTTATTTGAATCAAGGAAATTCTATGTTTGATATAAGTTCAAACAAATGTTTTATTGATTCAAACAAACTTTTTCCTGAGTGAACGACTTTAGAAATTAGAAAAATGTATCGTATCACAAAAACATTAACTTTGTATAATCAACTATAGAAAATCCTTGCTTGCATCATGCGGTTAAGTAAATGTGTATAACCTTAGTTTGACGTAATCAATGTCAATGAGGTTTGAATAAAAGCTCATTAAATAGTAGCTTTATTGACATTTTTACATTTAAATTAATTAATGTATATTTCTTAAATAAGGTAAAGAAGGGCAGCGCCGACCAGTGGAGCAAAGGCGACTTTGCTTATAACATCGCTATTATTTAACAATTTTAATTTTACTTTGCATTATATAAATCTATTTTATTAAGGGATAGTGCTACTTACTAAAAGCTTGAAAATTGACGTTGTAAAAGAAAAATTATGCAGAAAACAGTTTTGACAACAAAATAATGGAAGATTCGCTGGCAGAAATATAAAGTTTTCAACATTAATGGCAATACTTACAGTATAAAAATTTGTTATTTTGCAATAAAAATGGGAATTTTCGATTTTTCAAGAAAATTCAAAAAGTCGTTATGATAATCCTATAGGGCGTGCAAAAAGAAACACTTTTTTCGCCGTGAATTTTTTTCGTGTAGTGCGTAGTTTGGCTGAAAATGGTAATTTTCGTTTCCTCTTTTGGATTTTGAAAATGCTGCAAGTCTGAAAATTTTCATTCTATCGAAAAATGTCATGAAAATCAATTTTTAGAATTTTTGATCACTATGAACGGACGCACATATAGTTTCCAAATTGTGAACAAAATGGCCTAACAAATTTTCAAAATGCGCTCACTTTTTGAATTTTCATCCAAAATGGCTGGCTAACGATCTTGACCTTTCGTTTGCAAGACTAAAAGAGTATACCAAAGGCCAATCTGATAGGTCAATTATTTCGAAAGTTATCGTGGTCACAGACAGACATGCATACATACATACAGACAGACACATTCATAAAAACCTGTTTTTTGGGTTCAGGGGGTCTCAAAACGTGAACATATGACAAAAACCGGGGGGGTCCAATTTTACACAAATCTAACACCTTCTCTGGATGAGAATGTAAAAAGCAGCATGCTGAACAGGTTAATAAAAAATTAGAAAATTCAGGGCTGGTGGAATGAATGGGTCGAAGATTTTATATTATTATAAAAAGATATTAAAGCATTAGAAGGCGAGGTAAAGGAACCAAAATAAGGACCAAAGAAAACGGAAGACATATAGAGAGAAACGGCAGGAGCAAATTAAGGAGTAGGATTAATCATGGAAGAGTTAAAAAAGTGTGGTGACAAATGGTAAAAAGAGGTTAAGAGGATGAATGAAATAAAGGAAATGATGGATAAGGAATTAGAAAAGATGGAAGCAGAGAAAGTGCAGATCGATTAGAGGATAGATGGGTTAGAAAAAACAGATGAAAAAGTGGATAGAAGGAAATGGAGCGGAAAGAGAGTGTGAAAGAAGCGATAGATGGGACAGGGGAAACAATTTTAAAATAGTTGGTCTAAATGCGGTATAGGGGAACAGAAGGGTAAAGATAGAGGAGTTTCTCGAGAGAGGAAAGTGGGATCATGACCGAACATACAAAGAAAGAGAGATCCAAAGGAAGATACAAGAAATAGCTAAGGAAGAAAGGAAATGAGTAAATAATTTCAGGGTAGGGTATCATAAAGTTTGTACACAAGGCGTATAGTATAAGTAGAATGAAGAAAAAGAAATATCAGAGAAGGGAGAGAGACCTTTTTTAAATGCAGGAAATTGGGGGTAGAGAGTGAAGAATGTAGCAGGAATGAGGAAATGGGACAGAGAGTTTTCAAACTGCATTGGGAAAGTGCAACCCGTAAATTACCAGAAGGCTTTAAATGATAACTATAAGGAACAGTAAAAGAAAAGGAAAAAGTTAGGGCTAGTGGAGGAATTATGACAAGAGCCTGGGAGAGCATAGAATAAAAAGGGGTAATTAATGGTACTTTGGATGGATAACAGGAAGGGAATGGAAAAGACAGAAAAATAAGGCTTCTGTTCATAATTTTCCTACTGTTAGTACTTGGCTTGTTTCTTTTGTTATTCCAGAACGTTGATGCCTTTCAATATAAAGAAATAAAATATTGATAATCAATTACATTTGGTGGGATTATATGAAACCCTTTAATAAATAAAAAGCATTAAATGACGATTTTTAAAAGCTGAATACGCTTTGCATGAAAGCTTTTCTGACGCATTGATGCGTGCATTTCCGTATGGAGCTGGCAGTAGCATAAATGTGGATTCCATGGAGAGTGTGTTAATGGAAAGTAGCAAACATTCATTTATGTAAATCGATGTCGATCGACTAATCCGGCACGTTGAAAGGGTTCAGGTCGATGTAATAAGAGTCAAATTCAAATTTGATTTCCTATTACCGGTCGCTCGCGACTATGTGAAGGATCAATACGGTCCGAGGAACGTATCGAATCGTTCAATTAGTGCGTTCATCGAACCGTTGAAACGCGTGATTAATAGCGCTCTATAAATGATCGTATCAAACGTGCCACGTAACGTGCATCGTGGCCTGCTGCATTATGCCAGGATATGAAGTGCACATCGCATAACCGACCCACCTCATCTACATAGGGCTGGTTATATAATTTATACGAAGTTCTCCTCCCTTCTTCCTTGTTTCTGGTAGCCATCAGCAAATCGTTACTTTTTACCATAAATTACAAGGTTTATATAACATCTACACCGAAGAAGAGAGTGAATTGAATTATACGGGAAAGAATATAAAATTTGGTATAGTGTCCCTTAAAAAATATAAAACATTTAAGTTGAGAATTTGTTATGTTGGAACCATGTAAATACACAGAAAAAATGTTTCTTTTAAAAAGTGTAGAGATAGTCATCGAATCTTGGACGGGTACCAAAATCTTATAAATCTTCACTGATTTTTGGTAAAATATTTCAAACTCTTCAATACTAAATGCAAACGAGCAGTGAATTTGTCGATAATAGTCTCGGGGAAAATTTAGTTGTTTGGTATAAAAAACTGAAGTAAGAAACCAAACTCAGATGCATTTTTATATTAACAGAATTTTTTTTCGAAATTGGAAGAAATAAAAGAGTTGCTCTGGAATTCCCATCCCATCCCATCCCATCCCATCCCATCCCATCCCATCCCATCCTGCCTTTACCAGAGGCATAGATCTTCAGGTCATCCATATAAAATACATGAGTGACCTTATGCTCGCGCTGGTTAGTGCCGCCACAAAGGTATCCAGAAGAACTTCGTAGTGCGAGAGATAGAGGCAGAAGTGTGATGCAAAAAAGCAAAGGGCTCATAGTATCGCCCTGAAAGACGCCCCTCTGGAAGGTGACGTTGTTCGTTGTCACACTACAATTTCCAGATGAGATAGTAAATCTTGCTCTTCAAAGAGGCTTCAATCTCCCTTTGCATTTCATTCTGTGTGGATGCACCTTCAAGCTTTCCAACAGACAGATGATGAGTCTATGAGAGGTTGAATCGAAACCTTTCCGGTAGTCAATCCAGGCCATTGACAGGACGCATGGATGGGCGGCAGCGTCTTTACAGACACACCTGTCAATTAGCAGGTTCTCTCGACAGCCTGCTACACCATTTTTCGAGCAGCGTTGTTCGTACATCTCACGCCACATAGGCTCAATTCGTTGAGCAATCTTGTTGTTTAGGGCAGCTGTAAAGACCTTATACAGTATGTTCAAACAAGTTATTGACCTGTAATTTTCTAGGTTGTACATGTTGCCTTTTTCCGGGAGGAGTATAGTGCGTCCTAACACCAGCCACTGCGAAATGGGCGTCTCCAACTGTAAATATGAGGTGAATATGCGGGCAAAATGTTGGTGTGTAGAAGTAAACTTCTTACACCAGCAGTTCTTGATACAATCTGGTCGAGCACCAGAAAAGTTCTTCGTGCCTCTAAGTGCTTTTTTCACCTCTTCGGCATTGATTACTAGACTTTCCTTCTCAGATTTTATCAGGTTGTTGCAAAATTCCTTGAAGCCTGATCCATCTCTTCCTCTTCTGTATTCTGCTCCTTGCCTCAGATAGCAGCCGCATTTAGTCAACAATATGCTGCTTGATAGTCAGCAGCTTTGGCTTGTAAGGTGTGTGATTCAAGATCGTCAGTTCTCAGGCGAACTTTCGAACCCTTTCCGTGAATGGTCTACCAGATGTTATGTAGTCAATAACTCACTGAATACGGGACGCATTTTGTATGTCCATCCAATCTTCTTGTTCAGTTGATGCAAGCGTATATATATTAGCTATATATATATATATATGTTAGCTAAAACTTTTTTCTGCAACATTTTTCGAAATTCTGCGCATTTACTGAGATAAACGCAAAAAACATTATTTTTATGATGTTCTTCTTGGTTTTCACCATGAAAATCGCTTAGTCGCCAATTTTCACTACCATATTCGTAATCGGCGCATCAAAATACATAAGCATACGAAGTTTCAATAAAATCGGAAAATTCAGCTATTCGGAACTGCACCCAAAGTTTGTTTCTAGTTCAGTAAAAATGTTAAATCAAACGCTAGTTTAGTCTATTTTTATCGATTATTCCTATTTTTTGGAAAAATTGTTCAAAAAACACTAGATAAACATCTGGTAGGAGTATACTTTTATAGATTTCAAGAAGTAGAACAATTTATAATTATAAATTACTATTCATATTTTGCGTCGTTTTCGAGAAAACTGCGATTTTTAATCGATACAAATTATGTTTCTTCCATTTTATAAATAAAAACTAATTGTTCTTTACTTTGAAGCTCGGGAACCTTTATATTCTCATGAAACATATTTTTAACATTTTTATTGAGCTAGAGACAAGCATTTGAAAAAAAATTATATTTTTTTGGGAAAATTGATTGAAACGCAAAAAATACAAATCTAGTTTGAGTATATTCTAACAGAATTTAGAAAGAGGAACAATTTTCAACTATTAGCTGCTATTCATGTTTTGTGTTATTTACGTGAAATATGTATGATTTTTTTCCTTGGCTTCAAATAACCGAGGGGCATCACCGAAACACATAAAAAAAACTCGGTGTGCAAGCACTTTTGAGTTGCACCTAATCGAGGCTAGCCGTCGGGAACTTACCACTCGAAAAATAGGTGACGTAAAGTGCCCATAATATTTGTCTTTAAGACTGCAAAGAAGCTCGAAAAGTATTTTGTACAAACTACATAATTTACAACTTACATGTATAACTACAGATAATGTAAGAAATTTATAGATATTAAGCGATTAGAAGCAAGACTAGAATAATATATTACAATAGTTTTTAATACAGCGGAGAAGGTCGAGAAGTATTATGTACCAACTACATAATTTACAACTTACATGTATAACCATATATTCTTCAGGAAATTATAATTGTAAGTTGAGCAAAGCGAATATAGGATAAGATACTAGAATGGGGGGTTAGGTTGGAGTCCGGCGCCGATTATTTTTTTACTTTGCAGGTGAAAAGAGGATCCCAGAGAATGAAAAAACAAATTTTCGGCAAACGTTCACATTTAGGCGTTGAAATCACCCCTTCTACATTTTTGAGTCTTTTAGAGTTTTAAGAGGTAACATTGTTTTTTGTTTATTGTTTTTACACAACATTGTTCTAATTGATGCTGTACTACAATATTAGCGTGAGTTGTAAAAACATTTTTAATATTAAATTCTATAAGGAATCATCAGTGTTATTCTAAATAAACACTAAACTACATGTCATCCACCTCTATAATATTATCAATGAATAAGAAATATATTTATTAATATAACATTTCTGTAAGTAAAGGATTAAAATATTTGGTTTTTTTTAGATGACAGTTGCTCCCAGTGGGACCCTGCGGTGGTTGTTAACCTTTAGTTTTTAATTATATATATAATTTGATTACGCAAATTACTTCTAAATTTAAATTAATAATTAAATTTGTATATACATCATATTACAAGTTGAAGAAAAAAAACAGTATTTTCTTGAGATCATAACCTACAAGATACGAAGTACACACTTTAGCTCTTATGAATAACATTAATGGAATTTTTATCAAAAATAACTTAAAATACTACTAACTATTATTTTTAAATTATTGCTTAATAAATGTGACACATGTTCAATGTAATTTGTCAATTTATAAAGTGTCCGTTTGAAATTCCCCTTGAAACTCGCGCGAAACTGTCAAAAGTGTCGTCTGGTATGCTCAACTTTTTGGCATTTTTATTATTTAGAGAATAACTGGGACATTTAGAACCGGAAGACTTCTTGTACAAGTTTAGCATAGGGTATGCCCTATCAACTAAACCACTTTTCTCTATAAGAAAACCTTTCCTGGTGGAGATGTTTGTTCTGACCGCGTTTTACCAACATTTACCGTCATGACCGGTCAGATTTGGTTATGACTGTGAAATACCGAGCAGAGCGCATCACTAGGCACACCACATCTCGAAGCCTTCCGACAGATGACTTCTGGAGGGGTAATTTCGAAGGCACCCTCTATATCCAAGAAAGTTCCCATAGCATACTCTAGGTCAGTGGTCGGCAAACTTTTTGTTCACTTTTCAGGTATGGTCAGACTCGTCCCGGAATAATTTTTTCTACTACTTTTCGTTCTGCTCATGAACCTCAGTGTGAGTGAGCTTACTCCAGCAAGAGCCTTTTTTCCACAGGCAGGTCAATGTAAGGAAATTTAAAAACTTTCAATTTTTCAACCAGCGATTTCAAAATTGCATTATCAGCATCTACGAATTTTTCCGATTCCAATGATATTTTACTTACCTAGAAAAGTTAAAAATTTGAAGGAGTTTAATATTAAGAAAATTTAGCTCAATATTCAATTTAATACTAAATACTTCTCAAATTTTCAACCTTTATAGACAAATTACAGGTAATTATAATGGGAAAAATATGTAGATTCCAAATACATTACTTTCAAATCGCGGATTGCAGAATTAAGAAACTTTTAATTCAAATTTTTCTCCCATTTTGCAACAAAGGACCACTGAGGAAAGGGATGTTCTGCTCAAGCTTGCAGGTACCTGACTGGAAAGTAGGTCGTTGGTCAGGCTGGTCAGGGTACCCTGACTTGCTCAAGAGAGTGCCGACCACTGCTCTAGGTGCGCAGTTTCTACAGAGCAGCCTGCCTAAAAGACCTCTGAGCAGCGGAGAGGTGAAAAGCACCAGTTTGGGAATAAAGGTCACTCTGCTGTTTATCCATGCAGATGGCACGTGTTTTAGGGCAACGCTTGCCCCTAATAGTTCGTCAGTGGAGACGACGACGAAATCCATGCCCTTCTGTAAGAGCATCGGATAAACGTCATCTGCCCCGTGATTTAAAGTAGCAGAAGGACTCAAGGGTCTATTCCACCTTCTTGATATCAACGACCTTGGCAGAGATATTCCAGTTGCCTGTCTTCCTCTCTTGGCCTCAGCTTTCCCCTCTCGGACGGTTTGAGTTCGCTGAAAACTCGGGAAGTGGACTTCTATCAGGTGAATCAGCGTTTCTTCTTCGTCTTCGGCAAACTCGCCATCATCGAGCCTTATGAGTCCGAGGCGAGCCTTCGGATTTTTTGCCAGAATCTTGTGGAGCCTTGCTGTGCCAGGAATGTTATTAGATTTCTCACAGAAACCCCTCCAATCTTCCTATTTGTAATTTACTCTTATTGTATTGTATTCATACTGAGCCGTCTTATAGGTGTCCCAGTCTGAAAGCAATTTAGATCTGTTTGCTCTATTGTACAACGCTCTAGTCTTTCTACAGAGTTTCTCCAGGTGAGTGTTCCACTATTCTGCTCATGTCCTAAACTCAATTCTAAACCTAGGGTTTCTGATATTTGAAAATGTCTGTTTTCCTAGGGCTGAATGGAACAAGATATATGTGTGGTCCGAGAGAGACTGCTTGTCGGAGACCCTCCAGCTCACTATCTTGCTCCTCAGTTCGTCCAAGTATTGAGTTGAATAAAAAACCCTGTTCCTCTAGCAGTGGTGAATTAGAGCCTACACATCTCTAGGAGTTAGGAGCCCCTCAGCAGCATCCGGGAAATAAGCCGAGGCGATATACACTTCAAGTCCTTCTCCGCTTTTGCCCCTAAATCTCACCTTAATTTCGGTGAGGTACCTGAAGCAGAGCTGAGGAACCAAAACCACATCCATATCCTTGACGTCTATAGATGCTCTTGGTGAATTTTCGCGTGGTGCCTTATCAAGGTGTTTTTTTTTAAATTTGAGACAACGAAATATCTCAAAAAATACGCATCCTATAAAAAAATATCCGTTATAAAAACTTTTTACTTTCGAGGGGGAAAAGCAACTTTGAGAAAATTTATTCCACCCCACCCAATAAGTGCTCAAAATGTTGTCCTCGCACTTCGATGCACTTGTTAGTCCGAGCTTCGAAAGACCCCTAACAACTGCGAAGTGTGCCTCTCACAAACTTCTGTTGACAGTTGCTTTCTAATTACCCTTTGAAGCAGGCATCAGTACAATGCGCTCACTTTTCGAATTTTTATCCAAAATGGCTGACTAACGAACTTGACCTTCATTTTAGGACACTTGAAGAGCATACCAAAGCCCAATCAAATCTGTAAATTCTTTCGAAAGTTATCGTGCTAACATACTAAAAATCTACATACATACATACATACGCACATACATACACACAGTCAGACATATTCGCAAAAACCTGTTTATTGGGTTCAGGAGCTCTCAAAACGTGGTCATTTGACAAAAACCGGGGGGGGGGGTCAAATTTTACAAAAATCTAATACCTTCTCTGGATGAGAATGTAAAAAAAAAATTTGTAATAAAAAGTTTCAAAAAAAATTTGTAATGAAACAGAATTTGAAGAAAAAATAACGGATTTTTTAAATATTATCCAATAAAGATAAGTTTTATGTATAGTATAATATAAAAGTAGATGCAAAATTTATGAATGCAGATAATTCGATGGTTGTTCCTTGTAATGAAATACTTTGAGAAAAATATACATGTCATGTAAATGTTGAGTATTGCGCTTCAATTATGAGTACTAAATATATTTACAAATATTTACATGAAGGTCATGATAGAGCTTATATACCACTGAAGACAAATAATACAAAAGATTGTAATGAAAGAGAAATTTACGATGAAATTACAGAACACATTGATATTCGTTACGTCAGTCCCATGGAAGCTGCATAGCGAATAGAAGAATTACCTTTATCAGGACGATCACATGCAGTAATTTGACTAGCAGCTCATACACCAAAACAACAACAAATAATTTTTCATGAAAATAAAGAACATGAAGCTTTAAAAAAAAAATAGTACAACTCTTACAGCGTGGTTTCAATTAAATAGGAAAAATGAAGCAGCTAAAAAAATTAAATATTCAAATTTACCAAAATCTTATTATTTTAATTCTTCTTAAAAAAATGTGAATCAAACGAAATTTTTTTTCAAAATCTCTTAATAGAATGAATAGTGTTAGTCCAAAAGATATCGAAACATTTTATTTAAAATTAATTTTGAACCGTGCTAAAGGTGCAAAAAGTTTTATCGATTTAAAAACACACGAAATTGTAATATCTATAATTAACTATACTTGCATTTTATCTATCACTCTCATAATGGAAACTTTAAATATTTGTTACGTTAACGCTCAGTCTTTACCTGCCCATTACCTTGAATTTAAACATCCCTTTATGTCCTATTCCTATCATATCATAGCCGTATCCGAGACCTGGCTCACGCCTAACATTTCTTCGAGCCTCGTAGCACTTGACATAGGACAGTGTGTTGGTGGGTGTAATTTACAAAGCTCCTAACGCCTCCTACGACAGCGAACTTGAGACTGACATTTTTGACCTTGTACCCAATTATAATACCATTGTACTCACCCGTGACCTAAACACAAATCTTAGTGCTACCAAAATTTAACTCACTATTTAAAATCAGTAGTGTTCTCTCTCGGATCATCTATAGTTCCCCATGATACCACCCACCACACTGATAATACTAGTTCATGGATTGCCTTGATGATTGTTGACGATTTAGACAAGGTGATTTCTTCTAGTCAACACTCAATCTCATTCCTCTCCAACCATGATCTTATCAGCTTCCAGTACCAGTTCTCCTTTAATCCCTCCTCTAGTGTAACTCCTCTCTTGAAAATATAAATAAAACTGAATTTCTTGAGCACCTCTCTACTTGCGAATGGAATAGAATTTTTACTGAAAAGGATATAAATAGAAAGGTGGCTTGTCTGTCTACATTTTTGTCTTCAGCCTTTGACAAATTTGCACCTCTCGATACCCTTTTAGCAAAGAAGAAGTCCACTCCTTGGATCACTTCTTATATCATAGATTTAATAAAAGAAAGAGAGAAAAAACGCAGATTGGCTGAAAGTGGA
This sequence comes from Andricus grossulariae, assembly GCA_011634705.1. Classification (NCBI taxonomy): domain Eukaryota; kingdom Metazoa; phylum Arthropoda; class Insecta; order Hymenoptera; family Cynipidae; genus Andricus; species Andricus grossulariae. The sequence continues at coordinate 79,362,175 of JAABKJ010075445.1, read as the reverse complement.
ATAAAAGGGAAAACATCTGGCTTCTCTTAAGCCGGCTTGGACTTATTCCTTCTAAACACTTGGCTCCTGATAACAATTTCTCTCCTGCAGATCTTTTGACAGCTTTTATCACAAAATCCACACTCCTTGCAAACAGCACTCCTTCCCCGTCCTCAGTTCCCTCTACTTTTGATGATAATAAATTATTCTTTTCTGACATATCGCAAGAAATCCTAAAATAAAAACTCTTGGAGGTAAAATCAGATTCTCAAGGATCTGATGGCATTTCAATTAAACAAATTCGCCTTGCTTTACCAGTCATTTGCTCTGTTCTCTTGCACATCTACAATGCATCTCTGCAGATGGGGATATTTCCTGATGGCTGGAAAGAGACAATTATTCGCCCTGTTCCTAAAATAACAAACCCTACTTCTCCCAAAGACTTCCATCCTATATCCATCCTATGTGCTTTGTCTAAATCTTTCGAACGTATTGTCCATCAGCAACTTACTGCACACATTGAAACAAACAATTTAATGGACCCCATTCAATGTGAGTTCCGAGCAAGGCATAGTACTTAGTACTTACATAGTACTTACAGCTACACTTAAAGTAACTTTTGACCTTAAACTGGCAATTGATAGAAGGGAAATAACTGTTGTTGTCCATTTTGACTTTTCTAAGGCGTTTGATACAGTTAATCATAATTTACTATTGACTAGGCTCAAATCACTTCACCTCTCAAATATGGCTGTTAAATGGTTTGAATCTTATCTTAGTCGCAGAAACGTTTCTCCTCCTCACGCATCAGCTCGCGTGAAGCTCTTTGAAGCTGCCTGGCGGTGAATATCTATCTGGGAGCAGAAGTAGGCGGCCGCGAGTGGTGAATACGAACACGTTTGCTCATATCTGTTCTGATCTGCTGGCCTAACCGTTCTCTACTCGTTCACGTGGTCCGCTCGAATGCATAATGCCCACTTTTCGGGCAGCCACGACCATTCACTCTCCGTTCACGACACGACTCTTCCTACCTCGGGTAGCGTAAACGGACCTCTCAGTTCGTAACACTCGGAAGATCGGAACAGGGGAGGAGCACGTTTGGAACGCATCGAGCGTTCACCCAGCATTTCGCTCCCAATCCCTGGTAAATTTAATGTTTGCATGACGGAATTTTAATTATTTAATGTTGTTGAATTTTTAGTTTGCAAGTGAAACTTTTGAATTTTTATGTATAAATAACAATTGATCGCCCGGATTCCATAACGACCTTAGCGCTCAGGCTCTCTCTCCAAGTACCCCATGAGTTGCCGAAACGCAGAAAAATTTCCCAAAATGATCGACTTGGGAAATTCACCGCACAAAAAATATGACAATGTGTGGCTCGACGAGCCGTACAACTTTTACTCCGTATTTTTTTAAATATAAAATTGATAGTTTTTTGTACTGATAGTCTAAAAACCGGAAATTTTCATTGCATGGAAATCAATGACTTTTTAAACTAAACTCACGAAAACTCCCTCATATTACGGAAAAAGGTTTGCAGGGAAGTTTCTCGGACGGAAAACACAGATCGTATTTCTTAACCGATCTTGATGTTCTTTTTTTAGAAATGCTCAGCATTAAATTTTTCAGAGAATTCTGGTTTGGGATTTTTTTATTTTTGTCACAGAGCAACAATATATAAGCAAATAAAATGAAAAAATTAGCTATTTCGGCTTTGTGAATTTTTATCTCATGAAAAAATACAGAAAGAGAATCACTATCAGCTGGAATTATTGAAACTCAACATTTCTCTTCATAATTAGCTATAAAATACGAATGAAATATTACTTTCGAATGAAATATTACCCTATAAGTCTGTTTTATAGGATCCTAAAAAGACCCCATAAGTGCAAAAATGGGTTTTGCTAGTTTTTGACGCTAGTTACGATTTTTTTTTGGTTTTTTAAATACAAATTGTTTCTAATACATAAAATACTAATTTATACTGATTATTAGATGCTTACCTAATTGCTTAAGCGAATTATTATTGTTTATAACTATGTTCTCTTAGGTAAGTGCTAGAAATGTGCTGTTTTTTCTTAAATGTTCAACTCTGCTTTGCCTTTGTAGTTATCAACAAATAATAAATAAACATTAAAGAGAATCATATTTTAAACAATCTCTTTTTTGTGAATATATTTTTCTGAAATAGAACAGATATTTGAAATATGCTTCAAATTTTCTATATGTATCCCAGAGATTCCACAGGGAATCTCCAGGATAGGAGGGGGAGGGGGGAGATATTAAAATATGTGCAATACCAAATTTTTCTTTTACGCTTTGTAATAAACTGCTTATTGTAATTTAAAACAAAACTTTTACAAGTCATTTACAGACCTAGTCCTGCCACCTTCTAATAGTATTCCATTCTTTGTTTTCGTCTCTTTTGTAAGATAGCTTTGTTGTTTAAATTAATTTTTTTTAAACATTGGGAAAAGAGAAAAAATAATTCACTTAAAGCAATACGATACTGCTTAAAACATAATTCTTGTTGAGGTTCTTTTATTATTTGTTCCTAACTGAAAAGTCAAAGCAAAACTAAAGATTTCAGAAAAAAAAACAACTTTCTAGCATTACTCATATTACTAGTTTGTAATTACAAGTTCTTGTATTTTGTGTTTAACAAGAGTTTTACGTCCACTTGTAATTACAAGTAATATCTCCAACAATTTACAAGCGCTGTTACAAGTGCGCACAGGCGCACTTAACGCATCATGACAGCCAACCTCCTAGAGCGACTGCGTATTACAGGATCGCCGTTTATACCTTTAAAAAGATAAAATAAAAAAATAATTTAATTTCATGCCATCATTAAAAAAAAAAATTCATATATATTGTAAAAGTTGGTACAAGGAGCATTCCGATACTTTCCGGTGGTAGATAATAAAATATTTAAAAAGAAATTATTATGACATTAATATAAGTTTGCATATCAGTACTATATTTCAATTACGTTAGTAGTAACCTCTATTTCCCTGTATCCTTTTGGTGTGTCACTCAAATCACAAACAATTAATGTACCCTGCCGATGAAACGGCACTGGGCCGCCAGTGCCGTCTGAGTGCCTGTTTGTGCTGATTTCGGCACCTAAGCGGCACTCAAAGTGATGCGACGGTCATATAATGGTTCTATTGCATTCGTCACGTACCGGGCGGGCAGAGTGATTTACAGTAGTTGTCCGCCATCAACCGAATCCCTTTTTAAAATTTTCTTTAAATTATTAACACTTTTTTTAATTTATGAATTTTCTCATTTTACATATTTTATTATTATATCATTAAGCCGTTTCCCTTTCGGGGTAGGCGTGAATTGCTCGGTGGTAAAGTCACGATGTGTGGATGGGTATATAGGTGAAGGATAGATAGGTATATAGGTTTAAGGTATAGATATTTTAGATTGATCTAGAATTTAGAAAACATAAAACTTGTGCTGCGTTGTGCTCGACAAATGCAGTATTTATTTCCTTTAACAAAAGTACGTGAGATCAACAGTTCTCGTATTAAAACTCAAAATGTGAAACTCAAAAAACGTAAAAGATCCAAAGATAGTCAAATTTAGAAAACATAAAACTTGTGCCGCGTTGTGCTCGACAAATGCAGTATTTATTTCTCCTAACAAAAGTACGTGTGATGAACAGTTCTCATATTAAAACTGAATACGTAAAACCCAAAAAATATGAAATATCAAAAAATAGTCAAATTGAGAAAAAATGAAACTTGTGCTGCGTTGTGCTTGACAAATGCAGTATTTATTTCCTCTAACAAAATTACGTGAGATGAACAGTTCTCATATTAAAGCTGAAAACGTAAAACTCAAAAAACATAAAAGATCCAAAAATAGACAAATTTGGCAAAAATAATACTTGTTCTTGGTAGTGCTCGACAAATGCAGTCTTTATTTCCTGTATCAAAAGTACGTGAGATCAACAGTTATCATATTAAAACCCAGGACGTAAAACTCAAAAAACATAAAAGATCCAAAAATAGTCAAATTTCGAAAACATAAAATTTGTGCTGCGTTGTGCTTGACAAACGCAGTCTTTCTTCCCACTGACAAAATTACGTGATATAAACAGTTCTCATATTAAAACTGAAAACGTAAAACTAAAAAATATAAAAGATCCAAAAATAATCAATTGTGGAAAAATGAAAGCTTGTTCTGGGTTGTGCTTGACAAATGCAGTATTTATTTTCTCTAACAAAATTACATGAGATGAACAGTTCTCATATTAAAACTGCAAACGTAAAACTAAAAAAACATAAAAGATCCAAAAATAGTCCATTGTGGAAAAATGAAAACTTGTCTTGGGTTGTGCTCGACAAATGCAGCCTTTATTACTCTTGACAAAATTACGTGAGCTGAATAGTTCTCATATTAAAACTGAAAACGTAAAACTCAAAAAACCATAAATGATCCAAAAATAGACAAATTTGTCTAAAATAATACATGTTCTGGATTTTGCTCGATAAATGCAGTCTTTATTCCCTCCGACAAAATTACTTGAGTTGAACAGTTCTTATATTAAAACTGAAAACGTAAAACTCAAAAAACATAAAAGATCGAAAAATAGACAAATTTGGCAAAAATAATACTTGTTCTGGGTATTGCTCGACAAATGAAGTCTTTATTTCCTCCGACAAAATTACGCGAGATCAATAGTTCTCATATTGAAAACTCAAAACGTAAAACTCAAAACTCAAAAAACAGGAAAGATCCAAAAATACTCAAATTTGGAAAAAATCAAATTTGTGCTGGATTGTGCTCGACAAACGCAGTCTTTTTTCCCCTTTGACAAACTTAAGTGAGAATAAGTGTGATTTAAGTGTGATTCTGCTCGACCAATTCAGTCTTTATTTCATTTAATAAAAGTACGAGAGATCAACAGTTCTCATATTAAAACTCAAAGCGTAAAACTAAAAAAACATAAAAGATCCAAAAATAGTCAAATTTCGAAAACATAAAACTTATGCTGCGTTGTGCTCGACAAATACAGTATTTATTTCTCCTAACGAAAGTACGTGAGATGAACAGTTCTCATATTAAAACTGAAAACGTAAAACCCAAAAAAAAGAAAAGATCCAAAAATAGACAAATTTGGCAAAAATAATACTTGTTCTGAGTTGTGCGTGACAAATGCAGTCTTTGTTTCCTCTAACAAAAGTACGTGAGATCAACAGTTCTCATAACAAAACTCAAAACGTAAAACTCAAAATATATAAAAGATCCAAAAATAGTCAAATTTGGAAAAAATAAAATTTGCGCTGGATTGTACTCGAAAAACGCAGTCTTTATTCCGCTTTGACCAATTTGCGTGAGATAAACAGTTCTCATATTAAAACGTAAAACTCAAAACTCAAAAAACAGGAAAGATCCAAAAAGAGTCAAATTTCGAGAACATAAAACCTGTGCTGCGTTGTGCTCGACGAACGCAGTCTTTATTTCCTCTGACAAAATTACGTGAGATCAACAGTTCTTATATTAAAACTCAAAACGTAAATTCAAAAAACATAAAATATAAAAAAATAGTCAAATTTAGAAAACATAAAACTTGTGCTGCGTTGTGCTTGACAAATGCGGTCTTTATTTTCTCTAACAAAAGTACGTGAGATCAACAGTTCTCATATTGAAAACTCAAAACGTAAAACTCAAAACTCAAAAAACAGCAAAGATCCAAAAATAGTCAAATTTGGAAAAAATCAAATTTGTGATGGATTGTGCTCAACAAAAGCAGTATTTATTTCTCGTAACAAAAGTACGTGAGATGAACAGTTCTCATATTAAAACTGAAAACGTAAAACTCATAAAACATAGAAGATCCAAAAATAGACAAATATGGCAAAAATAATACTTGTTCTGGGTTGTGCTTGGCAAACGCAGTCTTTATTTCCCCTGACAAAAGTACGTGAGATCAACAGTTCTTATATTAAAATTCAAAATGTAAAACTCAAAAAACATAAAAGATCCAAAAATAGTCAAATTTAGAGAACAAAACTGGTGCTGCGTTGTGCTCGACAAATGCACTATTTATATATTCTAACAAAAGTACGTGAGGTTAACAGTTCTCATATTAAAACATAGAATTCTGAGATTATACATATCAACAAAAAGACCCACAAAGAAACTGCAAGTATTAGTTGAATACTTACTCACATTAAACGTACCTCAGTTGTTCCACATCAGACGGGATAAGGCTATCGCTGATGTCAGTCGGCACCTCTTCCAAGCAATCAAATTGTCAAGGTTTCTTCCTCTGAAGTACCGAAATTTGTTAAACACTTCGATTCAGACAAACGGCTTCTGTACCATCCCAGAAAATACACTTCTTGGAATGGTAACCGACCCTAGGCTTACCGTTCGCCAAGATGCATTCACCAAAATCCTGGAAGAAAAATATAAGCAAGAGACAACTGTTAGATACAATATTGTGCCAAAAATTAATTTTGGAGATAATGATTACACAAGAATGTTTGATTGGGAACAGACAGATCTTTCACTTACCGTACCTACAGTTTTAATTCCTATAACAGAGGATGAACTTACCGCTAAGCTATTTATGGCCGATGGCTTTGTACCAGACTGGGACTTTACATCTTTCCCTTGTCACACAGTAGCGATGGAAAGAACTGTTAGACTGGTAACCAGGTGTCCAGACAAGGCATCTGTCCCGACACTCGGGACCGACAGATACGCGCCAGACTTCTTTCTCGAAAGACTGTCAACTTATTTGACACTAAGAAAGACTTTGTGGGTGTGATTAATAACTCTGAGACTTAAATAAGCACGTTCTACATACGGTTGGTTTGTTGGGTAGGGCGTGGGTGGAGCCCGATGTACAGCCACCTCCACGTGGTGGGCTCTGGGTACTCGAAGTAGTAGAACTCAGTCAGCTAGGAGCTGCACAAGTATTTAAGCGTTTTACTCGAAAATACGCAATTTTGAGCAATTTCCCCGTCCATGATGATTGGCATGGGGTGACTTTGGCGACTCAGTATGCACATCTAAGTACCCTCTGATGACTTTTTATCGTAAAGTCACCCTTGGAAGATATCGGTATCGATTTTAAGTCGATTTTTGCAAAACCTTAAATTTTAGTGTTTTTTAGTGAAATTTCGAGATTTCACCCACAAAGAACAGACTGAAGATATTATCCGATTTCAAAATTTCAAAGTGCGCTGAGTTTCGGATTAGATTGGGCCACTTTTCTGCACCCAGGCGTTCCCTGGACGCACAATGTTGGTTTTTCGCCCCAGCCTAATATGTAGCATTGGTTGTTTAAAATATGTAAGGTGTTTTAAGGCTTTTCAATCCGTCGTTGATTCTTGTTTTTCTTCAACATTAAACCCGAAATACGTAGATTATATATCTGAGTTTCAGCGAAGAAACTGTGATTTGGAAATTTCAATTACACCTAAAGTAAACGCGGTTTTGTTCATGTCCCTGATTTTTGTCTAATATAATATAAAAATAAATATAAAGTTTCGAGCACACACCCTCATTACCCAAGTAACTTACTAAAAGCTGTATAAGAATACAATGCCCGAAATTTGTAAAAATAAATTATTTTTAGTTTCAGTATTGATATGGACTGATATTATGTTTATTTACCATATTTCGTCAAGTAAAGTGAAAACAATGAAAACGCATCACATTTTTTTGAAAATTTTTATTTTTAACACATAAAAAAACACTTTTCTCAAAAACGGCTCGCGGGATTTGACTCAAATTTTTTTGCACACTATTTGTAAGTCCCTTAATCGAACCCAAAAAAATTGGATGTGGATCTTATTGACCGTCTTGCCAATTGCCCAGGGGGAACTCGAGTCCGTTGTGGAGAATGATCAGTGTAAGATATAGTGGAATTTTTCATTCTCCATTACTCAACGTATCAGTGCTACGAAGCCTGATATTGTCCTCCAAGACCTGAAGACCAAGATCATTTACGTGATTGAATTCTCGGCACCAGTCGATGCTAATATCACGGCAAAGGACGAAGAAAAACCGGCGAAATATCAAGCACTTCTTATCGAGCTGAGCAGGCTGTACCAAAGCTGCAAAGTCCATCTCGTAGTTCTCATAATCGGCTGTCTTGGAGGTATGAGAGCTTCATTTCTTAGCCAACTCAACAAGATTCCGGCTTGCCAGCGTCAGGCTCATTCCATCGCAAATCAGATGCAACAGGCTGTTCTTCTGGGATCACTTCATCTGTCTGTCAACACTGTTCCTCATAACATTCTACAAAGATGGGTAGTTCTGAAAAGTATCCAGAGTTGAAACCTTCATCTCCGACTGTCCCGTCTGCCGCGTAAGGTCATCCGCGGCTAGAGACCCGACTCCAAGGAACAGTGCTGCCCGATGTTGTCTCGCAAAAATTTCCCGCTCTTGCTTACCTTCTGGGACAGAAGAAGCAGAAGTGGATGACGTACACGTTCCAGTTGCGTCGGGATTGGTTGATTTAAGGAACCATGATCGTAGCTTCCGGAGCCTACAACTTCTTATAACGTAAATAATATTAATAATGTTTTAATAAAAATAGAGCATCCGTACGTAGAAAATGTCTTGTTCCCTTCTTTTTTTTAAGAAAAGGGGAGGGGCGGCGGAAATTTTTTTTTGCACGCGGGCGGTATAATGTATAGTGCCGGCCCTGCGTACATGGACAACGCGGCAGTTCAGTAAATGTTACAATTATAGGCAACTGAATATGACTATCATTGATGGTTACCAGTGCCAATTCTCAAGTGGTGCGTCCTTTGATCCCTCTAGTGGCTCAGTGGTTAGAGAACCTGACCGGAAATGAGTTGAACTGGTGTTCAAATCCCTGCGGAGTGAACGGAGATCTTTTTTCTGAATAAAATTTAATCAAAAAGTTTTCAATTCATATGTTCATCTTGTCTGGAATCACGTTAAAATATTTTCTGCATAGGAGAATAAAGTATGGTCGATATTGTAGATTTCCATTTTATGTGTGGATTTCTCTTCTCAATCCGTTATCTTCTCCAATGATAATACAGATTTACATTAAAAATTAATGCGTAACATTTTGCCAAATAAAGCGTGATTTAGAAAGAAGAATTCTTCCTCTGATCTCTCTAGTAGCTCAGTGTTTAGAGTACCTGACCGAAAATCAGTTTACCTGGTGTTCTAATCTCAGCAGAGTGAAAGGAGGAGATCCTTTGTCTTCATACAATTTATTAAAAAAGTTTTTAATTTATATGTCCATCTTGTCTGAATGACGTTAAAACATTTCCTTCATAGGAGAATATAACCTTGGTCGATATTGTAGATTTCCTTTTAACTGTAGATTTCTCTTCTCGATCTGTTACCTTCTCCGATGATAATACAGCTTTCTATTAAAAGTTGATATGTAACATCTTGCTGAATAAAGCGTGATTCAGAAAAAAGTATCATTTCTCTGATCTCACTATTCGCTCATTGGTTAGAGCACCTGTCCGGAAATCAGTTGACCTGGTGTTCGAATCCCAGCCGACTGAAAGGAGATCTTTTTTCTGAATAAAATTCAATTAAAATTTTTCAATTTATATTTCCATCTTGTCTGAAATGACGTCAAAATATTTTCTGTATAGGAGAATATAAGTTTGGTCCATATTGTAGTTTTCCATTTTATGTGTGGATTTAGAAATAAGAATTCTTCCTCTGATCTCTCTAGTAGCTCAGCGGTTAGAGTACCTGACGGGAAATCAGTTGACCTGTCGTTCGAATCCCAGCAGGGTGAAAGAAGAAGTTCCTTAGACTGAATGAAATTTGATGAAAAAGTTTTAAATTTATATTTCCATCTTGTCTGAAATGACGATAAAAGATCTCCTGTATGCGAGAATATAACTTTGGTCGATATTGAATATTTCCTTTTATGTGTGGATTTCTCTTCTCGTTCCGTTAACTTCTCCGATGATAATACAGATTTCTATTAAAAGTTGATATGTAACATCTTGCTGAATAAAGCATGATTCAGACAAAAAATTCTTTCTCTGATCTCAATAGTAGCTCAGCGGTTAGAGCACTGGCCCGGAAATCAGTTGACCTAGTGTTCGAATCCCAGCCGAGTGAAAGGAGATCTTTTTTCTGAATAAAATTCATTTAAAATTTTTCAATTTATGTTTCCATCTTGTCTGAAATGACGTCAAAATATTTTCTGTACAGAAGAATAAAAGTTTGGTCGATATTGTAGATTTCCATTTTATGTGTAAATTTCTCTACTCGATCAGTTACCTTCTCCAATGATAATACAGATTTTCATTAAAAATTGATGTGTAACATCTTGCTAAGTGAAGCGTGATTTAAAAAGAAGAATTCTCCCTCTGATCTCTCTAGTAGCTCAGTGATTAGATTACCTGTCCGGAAATCAGTTGACCTAGTCTTCGAATCCAAGCAGAGTGAAAGAAGAAAATCCTTTATCTGAATATAATTTACTTAAAAAGTTCTTAATTTATATTTCCATCTTATCTGAAATGACGTTGAAATATTTTCTATAAAGGAGGACATAACTTTGGTCGATATTGTAGATTTCCATTTTATGTGTGGATTTCTCTTCTCGATCCGTTACCTTTTCCGATGATAATACAGATTTCGATTAAAAATTGATACGTAACACCTTGCTGCATAAAGCGTGATTCAGAAAAAGCATTCTTCCTCTGATCTCAGTAGTAGCTCAGTGGTTAGTGTACCTGACCGGTAGTCAGTTGACCTGGTGTTGGAATTCCAGCCGAGTGAAAGGAGAAGATCTTTCTTCTGAATATAATTTACTTAAAATGTTCTTAATTTATATTTCCATCTTGTCTAAAATGACGTCAAAATATTTTCTGTATAGGAGAATATAACTTTTGTCAATATTGTGAATTTCCATTTTATGTGTGGATTTCTCTTCTCGATCCGTTACCTTCTCCGATAATAATACAGCTTTCTATTAGAATTTGATATGTAACATCTTGCTGAATAAAGCGTGATTCAGAAAAAAGAAATCTTCTTCTGATCTCACTTGTAGCTCAATGGTTAGAGCACCTGACCGGAAATCTGTTAACCTGGTGTTCGAATTCCAGCGGAGTGAAAGGAGATATTTTTCTGCATAAAATTTAATTGAAAAGTTTTAATTTACATTTCCATCTTGTCCGAAATGATGTTGAAATATTTTCTGTAAAGGAGGAAATAACTTGGATCGATATTGTAGATTTCCATTTCATGTGTGGATTTCTCTTCTCGTTCCAATACCTTCGCCGATTATAATACAGATTTCTATTAAAAATTTATATGTAACATCTTGCTGAATAGAGAATGATTCAGTGAAAAGCAATCTTCCACTGATCTCACTAGTAGCTCAGTGGTTAGAGCACCTGACCGGAAATCAGTTGACCTGGTGTTCGAATCCCAGCCGAGTGAAAGGAGAAGATCTTTTTTCTGACCTTACTATATGCACTCCTAGAATGTTAAAAATGACAAGTTTGATTGTGGATATTTGAAAATGTAAAAACGTCAAAAATCTTCTTTTTTTATCCCACGAATCATAAACCAGATGAAAATTCCCGGCAGGACCCCTGAAAAGCACCCTTACTATATGCACTCCTAGAATGTTAAAAATGACAAGTTTGATTGTGGATATTTGAAAATGTAAAAACGTCAAAATTCTTCTTTTTTTATCCCACGAATTAGAAACCAGATGAGAATTCCCGGCAGGACCTCTAAAAACCATCCTTTCTATATGCACATCTAGAATGTTAAAAGTCACAAGTTTGATTATCGATGTTTGAAAATATAAAAACGTCAACAATCTTTTTTTATCTCACGAATTATAAGCTAGATGAGAATTCTCGGCAGAACCTCTAACAGACACCCTTACTATATCCATACCAAGAATGTAAAAAATGGCAAGTTTGATTGTCGAAATTTAAAAATATAAAAACGTCAAAAATATTTGTTTAGCCCGCGAATTATAAACCAGATAAGAATCCTCGACAGGAACCCTAAAAAACACCCTTGCTATATGCACACCTGGAATGTTAAAAACGACAAGCTTGATTTTCGATATTTGAGAATATAAAAGTCAAAAATCTTCTTCTTTTATCCCACGTATTATAGATCAGGTGACAATTTCCGGAAAGACCCCTAAAAACCACCCTTACTATATGCACTCCTAGAATGTTAAAAATGACAAGTTTGATTGTGGATACTTGAAAATGTAAAAACGACAAAAATCTTCTTTTTTTATCCCACGAATCATAAGTCAGATGAAAATTCCCTGCAGGAACCCTAAAAACCACCCTTACTATATGCACAACTAGAATGTTAAAAATGAGAAGTTTGATTGTCGATATTTGTAAATATAAAAAAAGTGAAAAATCTTTGTTTTTTATCCCACGAATTATAAGCCAGATGAGAATTCTCAGCAGGACCTCCAAAAACCACCCTTACTATATCCATACCAAGAATGTTAAAAATGGCAAGTTTGATTGTCGATACTTAAAAATATAAAAACGTCAAAAATATTTTTTTATCCGACGAATTATAAACCAGATAAGAATCCTCGACAGGAACTCTAAAAAACACCCTTACTATATGCACACCTGGAATGTTAAAAATGACAAGTTTCATTTTCGATATTTGAAAATATAAAAAAGTCAAAAATCTTCTTGTTTTATCCCACAAATTATAGATCAGGCGACAATTTTCGGCAAGGCCCTTAAAAACTACACTTACGATATGCACACCTAGAATGATAAAAATGACAAGTTTTGATTGCCGATATTTGAAAATATAACAACGTCAACAATCTTCTTTTTTTATCGCACGAATTACGGATCACATAAGACATTTTCGGCAAGGCCCCTAAAAATACCCTGACTATATGCACACCTTGAATCTTAAAAATGACAAGTTTGATTGTCGATATATGAAAATATAAAAACGTGAACAATCTTCTTTTTTTCATACCTCCACATTCAATAAATCCAAGCCCACAATCACTGGTCCAGAGATACTCGAAAGCAGGATCAAAATCAAAATACCTGAAATAAGAATTAGGGAGACCTCTGAGGAATCAACTGAGGAATCAACAGAATAATTAACTGAGGATGAATCAAAAAGTCTGAAACGCAAGGAGCAGGATTCCAATCTAATTGATGATTACTTAGAGTGTAAATCAAATCCGGTGACAAATGAAAGGGTAAAGGTTAAATCAAATGCAGCCGGAAAATTTTGGAAATAATTTGAAAGGGATAATATGCACAATTACAACGAGGAAGAATGGCTAAGGCACTTAGGTTGGATGGTAGACGACTTCAAGAACAAGAAATTAACTATAATACGACTACAGTTTGGAGACCCTTCGTTCATTCCCATCAGAACGAAAGAAATAGCAGAAGTGATCGACTATTTGTCCAACTTCTACGCAGACTCCAGTTTCCATTTGGGTTTCAATAAAGCTCGCCAACTAAATAAACAAGAAAAGGAAAAGGCCATGAGAGAATCTCATGCTGATCACTTGGGAGAAGACAATAATATTAGCAAAGCAAGAGCAAAAGCAGACTGGACAGGAATGGACGAAGAAAGAAAAAGGTACGTCAAAACATACGCTATATGTCAACTACAAGAAGCAGTTAGGACAACAAACCAGGCCACATGTATTATACCTAATATTCCCCTAATCCAGCATGAGAAAGTAGCCAGGAACATTTTCTCCACATTACCAGAGACGAAGAGAGGAAATAAGTATAAAAAACAATAACGAGTGGGATGAAAATATCAAGTTCATAAATTTCGCGATAAACACCACCAGGAATGAGACCACGGGACTCTCGCCCTTGGAGAGAACCTTTGGAAGTGACCCAAACCTTCCCTTGACACTAGCCCGACCAGCCACTCACATACAGCCACCTTATAAGGAAATGGAAAGCCAAACATGAGAAATACCTGCAAAAGGCTAAGGAGAGGATCCAACTACAACAAGATAAGTATAAAAGAAGATTGGATAAAAATATAACGCGTATCTATCTGATCTGGGGCATAATTTCTTAAGTGTACCCACCTCCAAAATGAAAGTTGTCCGATCGGGCTAAAAATTGGCCTAATTGTAGGATTAGTTTTTAACCAAAAAAGATGAATTTTAGAGAATCATAAAAGATGAATAGAATTATTCCTCAAATTAGAAAAATCTTTAAAAGTGAAAAACTGGCCCTTCACTGCCAGTGACACATATATGGGCAAAAAAAAGTAGTGCCACTTTTGTATCATGACACATATGTGGGCATTTCAAGCGAAAATTATTTAACGTAATCCGACTGTTTTGTGCTTGAGTATCTTAAGATTTATAGGGATACTGAATTTAAATCTGACGCTGGATTTTCAAAATTCAAAATGGCGGACATAAATTGTTATAAATATTTGGAGCTTGACACAATTGGTGATACTTAGGTTTTTGGGGTCACTGAATTGCAATCTGATGAAATCTGATATATATAATAAGAATTTTTTGGCAGAAAATTAGTCTTCTCTGTTGAAAATTAATCTTTTTGGGTTAAAAATTTAAATACTTAGATAAAACTAAATCTGATTTTTTGAACATTAATTTTTTTTTGGATCATCTTCTGTTCCTTAAAAAAAAGATGAATATTTCTTACATTCATTCAAGATAATCCAAGAAGATATATTTCATTCAAAAAGAACAAGTTTTCAGCATAATAGTTGCAAACTTGACCGAAATAGAATAATTTTCCACCAAACATTTAAATTTTTACCCAAAAAAGAATTAATTTCTATTGAAAGAGATCAATTTTCATAAATCTTTGAAGCTGACTCCAATTATTCCTTAAATTTTAAAGAGTCTATCGAATTGAGAAAAATTAGCAGAAAATCTTCCCATTTTTTTATAATTTTGGAAATCTTTTGAAACAGGTTGAAATATTTCCAAATATCCTATTAGAATTATTTGAATTGAAGAATTTTAAATTATGAATCTGACAACATCCATAATTTTTCATTGCAAATTTTTAAAGTAAACACTCAGTCATTTCGATGGTTCACAATATCAATTTAAAAATTTTGAAACATTAGAATAGAGAGCTCTTGAATTTTAAAGACGGACAAATAAAAATTCTTAATCTTTGACGATTTTGGAAATCAAAAGTCAAGTTCTCAATGTTAAATCTTCCAAATTGAAGCAATTTTAAAAGCAAATCATCAAAATTTAAACAAAATTTTTTAATTTAAAGGCGGATAAATGAAAATGATCAAATTCAAATGATTTTGAAGATCAAAAGTAAAGTTTTCAACCCATTATCTTCTAAAGTGAAGAAATTACAATTGAAACATCTTGTTTTTATGATCTTGAAGATTACAATTTGGAACTTTTTCGTTTTGACGATTTATAATCTAAGATTTTTAAATTTTGAAGATGCATAAATAAAATGTTCTAAACTATGATGATTTCAATGATTTTTAAGATTATATTCAAGAGTTTTAGATTATAAATCTTCTACACGTATGAAATTTTAAATGTTATTCATCAAATTTGCAAAATTTTTGATTGAAAAACTTGAAACTTGGATCACTTTTATTTTTAAGTTTCAAAACTGAAAATTCTTTAATTATTAAGATTTAGCATTATAGATTATATGATCATGAAGAGCTACAGTTATAAATTCTTGAATTTTCGAAATATAGAATTACAAACTATTCAATTTTCAATCATATGTGTCTGTATTTAAAGAAGAAACTTTGCAAGAAATTCAAGTTACTTAAATCAGTGACTGTACATGTTAGAAGCCACTATTTCTATGTTTTTTATCAAGTAACTGCAGCTTTGATTAGATTTTCTTTCCAAAGCTTCCACAACACTGCGCCTAATTTCAAATTCTCATAAAGTCAGGTGAAAGTGATACTAAATTTAATCTCACTTGATGGAAATTTTTAATTCTAATTCAAACTACGGAATTTTTATTGAATGGCAACAACTCCAAGCGAAAATTGAATTTTATGAGATGCCAAACTGACGTGTACTAATAAACCGTCAAACTGGGTGTCAGAAAAAAATCGAGACAAATTTCTTTATTTTTCCTTTTCGTCTTTTTTGTTTTCACGCGAAAAGTGTTCAAACAATAATCTTGAATGTAGACAAAGTTAATAAATGAATTGCAAGATTATTTAATATTTTTATTTGAAAATTGCATGAGACTAAAAAAATGTCTTTCTTTTTTTTTTTTTTCTCTCTTGTTCTTTTCCCTACTTGATCGTCATAATGGATATTACGTCTATGACATAAACATTCACCTATTGCTGTTTTTCCTTACAGAATTGATAAATTCAGAACCGAGGACTTTGGAGGATTTATTTCCTGGATACAACGGCGTCATGCCTCCGGTCGAAGAATTGTATTTTGCACATCAGTTTCCCAATTTCGAAACATTTCGTGGTGAACGTATGAGCTCCAATACCGTAAATCTCTTAAAAAGAGATCATATCATATTTGGATGGCAGTGGGGAAATTTAATTCATGATGCATGTCGTTTATTCGTTTCTTGCAAAAATGTATTTATTATATTTGACACGACTAAAAACGAGTGGGTTACTCTGCCTGGTGAATTATCTCGGAGACTGGGTTCAAACCGACTTTTGTGTCTTGTTGTTGCGCGTGACCAAGTTGCTGCTACACACGTATCAACATCGAACGATTTAGTATACAAACAAGCACACATTAGAGCATGCAAGCACGCAAACGATCGAGTAGATATTGTAGAACAAGAGCAAAGAAATCCAATCACACATACTGTGAATAATGGAAATCTACATTATCGACCAAAGCTAAATCCTCTAATACAGAAAAAGTATTTTCGTCATGCAGACTAGATGGAGGTATAAATTAAAATTTATTGAATTCAAAATGATTCCGACAAAAAGGATCTCTCACCTCTCGTTCTACTGGGATTCGAACACCAGATCAACTGATTTCCGGTTAGGTGCTCTAACCAATTGAGCTACAGAGAGATCAGGGAAAGATACTGTTTTTCGGATATACGCTAATTTTAGAAAGCTGTAACACAATCAATATTTTGGAATGTGAATCTGTATCATCATCGCAGATAGTAATTATTGATCCGTTGAGATATCCAATCACACATACTGTGAATATTGTAAATCTACATTACCGACCAAACTTAAATCCTCTAATACAGAAAATTTTTTTTCAACATACAGGCTAGATGGAGGTTTAAATTTAAATTCATTAAATTACCATCGGAGATAGTAATTATTGATCCGTTGAGATATCCAATCACACATACTGTGAATAATGTAAATCTACATTACCGACCAAACTTAAATCCTCTAATACAGAAAAATTATTTTCGTCATGCAGACTAGATGGAGGTATAAATTAAAAATGAATTAATTCAAATTTATTCAGAGAAAAAGGATCTATCTTCTCTCGCCTCACTGGAATTCGAACACCAGATCAACTGATTTCCGGTCAGGTGCTCTAACCAATCGAGCTACAGAGAGATCAGAGAAAGATACAGTTTTTCTGATATACGCTAATCTTAGAAAGTTGTTACACAATCAATATTTTTGAATGGGAATCTGTTTTATCATCGGAGATAGTAATTATTGATTCGTTGAGAAATCCAATCGCACATACTGTGAATAATGAAAATCTACATTATCGACCAAACCTAAATCCTCTGGTACAGAAAAATTATTTTCTTCATACAGACTAGATGGAGGTATAAATTAAAATTAAGTTATTCAAATTAATTCAGAAAAAAAGGATCTCTCTTATTGCGCTCCACTGGTATTCGAACACCCGATCATCTGATTTCCGGTGAGGTGCTCTAACCAATTGAGCTACAGAGAGATCAGGGATAGATACTGTTTTTCTGATATACGATAATTTTTGAAAGCTGTTACACAATCGATATTTTTAAATAGGAATCTGTATTATCATCGGAAATAGTAATTATCGATTCGCTGCGAAATCCAATCACACATACTGTGAATAATGGAAATATACATTATCGACCAAACCTAAATCCTCTAATACAGGGAAATTATTTCCTTCATACAGACTAGATGGAGGTATAAATTAAAATTAAGTTAATTCAAATTTATTCAGAAAAAAGGATCTCTTTCCTCTCGCCTCACTGGAATTCGAACACCAGATCAACTGCTTCCCGGTTAGGTGCTCTAACCAATTGAGCTACAGAGAGATCAGAGAAAGATAGTGTTTTTCTGATACACGCTAATTTTAGCAAGTTGTTACACAATCAATGATTTTAAATAGGAATCTGTATTATCATCGGAGATAGTAACTATCGATCCGTTGATAAATCCAATCACACATAATGTGAATAGTGGAAATCTACATTATCGGCCAAACTTAAATCCTCTTGTAAGGAAAAATTATTTTCGACATACAGACTATGGTGGTATAAGATAAAATTCATTTAATTCAAATTTATTCAGAAAAAAAGCATCTCTCTCCTCTCGCTCCACTTGAATTCGAACACCAGATCAACTGATTTCTGGTCAGGTGCTCTAACCAATTGAGCTACAGAAAGATCAGGGAAAGACACTGTTTTCCTGATATACGCTAATTTCAGCAAGTTATAACACAATCAATATTTTTATATAGGAACCTGTATTATCATCGGAGATAGTAATTATCGATCTATCGAGAAATCCAATCAGACCTACTGTGAATAATGGAAATCTACATTATCGACCAAACTTAAATCCTCCAATACAGAAAAATTATTTCCGACATACAGACTAGATGAAGGTTTAAATTAAAATTCATTAAATTCAAATTTATTCAGAAAAAAAGGATCTCTCTCCTTTCGCCTCGCTGGGATTCGAACACCAGATCAACTGTTTTCCGGTTAGGTGCTCTAACCAATTGAGCTACAGAGAGATCAGAGAAAGATAGTGTTTTTCTGATATACGCTAATCTTAGCAATTTGCTACACAATCAATATTTTTAAATAGGTATCTGTATTATCATCGGAGATAGTAATTATCGATCCGTTAAGAAATGCAATCACACATACTGTGAATAATAGAAATCTACATTATCGACGAAACTTAATTCCTCTAATAAAGAAAAATTATTTTCGTCATACAGACTAGGTGGAGGTATAAAATAAAATTTATTAAATTCAAATTTATTCAGAAAAAAAGGATCTCTCTTCTCTCGCCTCACTGGAATTCGAACAATAGATCAACTGATTTCCGGTCAGGTACTCTAACCAATTGAACTACAGAGAGATCAGAGAAAGATAGTGTTTCTCTGATATACGGTAATTTTAGCAAGTTGTTACACAATCAGTATTTTTAAATAGGCATCCGTATTATCATCGGAGATAGTAACTATCGATCCGTTGAGAAATCCAATCACACATACTGTGAATAATGGAAATCTACAAAAAAGCCATAAACATTTTATGTGTTTTTTAATCTATTCTGCAACATGAAGAGGACTTTATTTTCGTATTTTACTCGGCTTGATCCGGAATCCGAACCGGAAAATAAAAGAAAAGAGAGATCGGTAAGATGAAAATTAGGTTAGGGCCAAAATGAACTTTGAAAGTCATGTTCAAACCTAATTTAATTTTTTCATATTCCGTTGATCAAGAATGTAGCGATTCCCGATAATCAAGAGACTCCGAAAAATGCATCGACTCATCTTCAAGACAATATTTTGCTTCCGCCCAAAAATGATATAGGAATCATTGCCAGTAGATTCCTGGGTCCAAGAAACTCACGTGAAATACTTGAAATAATTAACAATTCATGGATACCAACGGCCAAACTTAAATTTCCAAAATCAGGCGTCAAGAATTTGTCTTTCCAAATGAAATGGTTAGAAGAATTCAGCCGGTTATCATATTCTGCCAAAGATGATGGTGGATATTGTAAGTATTGCGTAGCTTTTAGTGTGCAAACGGGTGGAATAGGTGATACAAAGCTAGGAAAGCTTGTTACTGAGCCTTTTAATGTTTGGAAGCATGCGAAAGAAACCTTCAGAAAACACGAGAACAATGATTATCATAAAAAAATCAATTTTGGGTATTGAAAACTTACGCGATATTGAGCTTGGAAAAAGTAAAGCAATTGATTTGCATTTGGACCTCCAAAAAGAAAAAGCGGAAAGAGAAAAATATGAGATACTGAAACCCATAGTTAGTACTATTGTTTTATGTGGACGGCAAGGAATTGCTCTTCGTGGCCATAGAGACGATGGCTCTTTGTATCAAGATAAGCCTAGCACCAGCAACGAAGCTGATGAGAGAGGTAAGTTAAACGAAGGCAATTTTCGTGCTATCCTACGGTATCGAGCTGAAAATGATGAATTTTTGAAGAAAAATATTATGTCATTGCCCAAAAATGCGACATATTTGAGTAAAATAATCCAAAACGAAATCACTCAGATTTGTCATGAACTGATAAGAGCAAAAATAGTGGAAAAAGTGAATAAATCTGAAGGATTCTCAGTTTTAGCAGATGAATCGACCGATATTTCCAGCATAGAACAATTTTCCATTTGCATTAGATACTTGGACTCAAAATTGAATATCTGCGAAGATTTTATTGGATTTGTGCCAGTTACCGACGTAACTGGGAAAGGTTTGGCAAATTCAATCAGAAATTATTTACATGACGTTGGCGTTGATTGCTCATTTATGTATCGTCAAGGATACGATGGAGCTCCAGCAATGAGTGGCAAATCCAATGGAGTACAGGCTCATCTTAAATCGTATTTCCCCCTGGCAATTTATGTACATTGTGCTGCACATAGCTTTAGTTTGGCTGTTAATGCAGCTTGTGACGTATGTGGAATTAAAAACGCATTAGGAATTGTCGGATCTATTGAAGCATTTTTTCACTGGCCTAAAAGACAAGATATTCTGAAACAAGAAATTTCCAGAATGGTTAAGAAAAGTGAGCAAAAGAAACAAAAATTGAAGTCAATTTGCCCTACAAGATGGGCTCAGTCTCCTGATGCCATTGGAACGTACGTCGAATTGCAACCGGCTGTTTTTGAGGCTTTGGAAGAAATAAAAACATGGAAGGATCGAGAAACTTCACAGAAGGCGTTGCAACTTTTAACTGCGATTTCGACGTCTGATTTTCAAGTCGCCTGTCACATTATAGAATCAGTTAATTCGATCGTTTTGCCTTTGAGTCAGGAATTACAATAAAAAAACCAAGATTTGAGCGAAGCCACCAAATTAGCAGATGACGCATTGAATGATTACAAGGAGAAGCGAGAAAATGCGAATTCATTTTTTCAAATTATTTATGAACATGTTGCTAAAATTTGTTCCGAATATGAAATCGCAATGAAATTGCCACGTCGTTGCAATAAACAACAAAATCGCTGCAACGTTGAAGCACAAAATGTTGAAGATTATTACAGAATTGCTTTTTACATTCCGTTCCTCGATACATTCATTTTCCAACTTAAAAGTCGTTTCAAAGAACATAAATCAATATTCGAAAGTTTCGGACAATTGTTCCTAAAAGAAGAATTCGATCAAAAGAAATGCGCAGACCTTTATAAATTTTATGAAGAAATATTGGATTGTTCAGAGGGGAATTTTATGTCAGAAGTTAAGATGTGGAGACAACGAATTCACGATCGGAACATCCAAAATGCGCTAGATGCCTTATCAGTAAGTTTCTTTTGATTAGAATTTCCACATGTAGAAAAAGTCGATATACAAACCCCAATCTTATGGTATTTTTCAGGTGATCCATAGTGAATCATTCAAAAACGTGAATAAAATTCTGAGGGTTTTGGCGGTATTGCCCGTAACAACTGCAACTCCGGAACGATCATTTTCGACATTGAGAAGGATTAAAAATTACTTGAGAAATACGATGGGCCAGGAGCGGTTGAATGGCCTTGCTTCTTTGAATGTCCATACTCGCATTGGACTTACTGAGGACGAAATTCTACAAGAATTTTTCAAAAAACCGCGAAAATTCACGCATGTTTGAAAGTTTTGTAGCGTTTTTGTAATTATCAAATTCTCATATTTCCTATCGAAAATATACATACAATCATAATTTTATGTGGCTTTAATATAATTTATGGCCACAGTGAAGCAAAACATGAACCCATTCAGCGCAAATATCGAAAAGAGTCTTCTATTCAACATTGCAATAGGAAGAGGAGCTAAAGAACCTATAGCTGATTTTCTTCCTAATACACAAATAAACGGCGATCATTTGCGTAAAAAATTAATTTCTGAATGTTGCGAAGATCTTCAAAGATTTGAAAGACCAATAAAAAGAAATTTTATTAGGAATTTTTCCTCACAAGCTATGAGAAAAAAAACCAAAGTTGCTGGTAAAGTTCAAGAACTTCAAATGCAGAGAGATCTATTTGAACTAATGCTGTCATTTTCAGTGGACCATAATATTGATTTCGAAAAAGTAATGACTTATCCCGTGACTCCAGTGCCAATTTCCATGTGTCACTTTGATGGAAAAATGTGTAAAACTGTAAAGTCTGTTCTTACTAAAATCTCAGAAGTAAGAGTAGAAAGTCTGGCCACTAAGAGCAGGATTACAGAATAGCTTCTACGTAATTAGTGGGCCTGACCAGGTAAGGCCAGCTGATTTCATAAAGGAGCTCAGGAACAGCATATTCAAGGAAGCACTTGTGAAATTTTTGATCAACCATTGGGCTACAGATGAAATGGCTCCATTCATTGGAAAGAAAACAATTTATTTAAATCATGAAGGCTGTTATTCTTATTATGTCTCGGAAGAAAAAGTGATTCGGATAATAGAAAGAGAATTTGAATGCAAAAATCAAGAGAAAGCAGACACGAAAATGGTGTTTCATGTGTCACAAATAAGTTCTCCTTCTAAAATTGGTGATGTGAGCTCAACTGAAGCAACGAACGAAACTTTTCGCATTTTAGAGAAATTCATTTGTGAAATGTATGGCCTAAAACATAATCATTAAGTGAATGCTGCAAGATATCATCTATTTTCAATCACCTACAAACCATCAGGCGATAAAAAGAAATTCCAGACAAAATTAAGGAACTTTGATGCATCTAATTTACCACCTTGCCAGGCTGAGGTGCATCAACAACTGCTACGAACTCGTTACATTACTAGCGTTTGGAAAAATGCTCATCTGCAAATCCTCTCAACTTTGAAACCCAATGAAAGTGGGTGGGTTGAAAATGGCGGGAAATATGATTTTCTGTAGTTCCAAGGGGATCAACTACCTGAATTCACCGATGACGTCGTAATTGAGTCTGATGAAGCCGATGAGGAAGAAAATGTTGCGGGTATGTTTGTAAATACTTTTGTTCATTATACCGACGTACGTCCTTTGTTCACCTTTTTATATATCATATTCATACGCATGTAAGCCGCACCTTTCTTTTGACCTGGACAATCGGGGTGTTAGTTATAATCGTGTGTAACTTATAAACTTTTTTCTCTATTTTGAGCTTATAAAATGGGGATGCGGCTTATGATCGTGTGCGGCTTATATGCGTGTAAATATGGTATTATGGATTCTGCTAGGTCTTTTGTAAGTATTCTTGTGAAAGGATATGACCCCGGGCCCAAAACTTGAGTTACTTGTTACGTCAAGTTTTTAAGAAAATCAGGGTGAAAGCACCCAAACGAGCATTTTTGACATATTCATAATTTTTAACATATCAACCCGCTGCACGAAAAAAGTGTATACCTCACACACGAAAATATATAATTACCAAAATTTTGTCTGGAAGTAAGCTTTTATTAGATTGTATACTGCAAAGAGATGAAATCATTCCCCCTGAAATAGGGGCTTGCAATAATAATACAGTAAGAATGATAATATGACTGAAGTTAAATCCATCTGGCGTACATCTTAAAAAGAAGTTTGTCTTACGGCATAATCATGTAAGTGCCATTTTTATGAAAACGCGTTCCATTCGCTCAAAAATTCTCTGAAATTTCGCCGGACATTGTGGTAAAAGGATATATCTAAATTGGAACGGTAAATGGGATTTTAAAACTGAAAACACTGTTTCTGATATCGTAAAATGAATTTTGTTTCAAAAACGATGTTTAAAAATAAATTTTCTACTTTAAAGCCTCCTACTTGTCTTTTAATGCGCTTATAATGTTTCATGCGTATATTTTATGATAACTGGGTTCTGAAAAAAAATAATTTCATGGACTTGGACGGTTCGAACATCAGTCGATGTTGAACGGTCTGCATCTCGAAAAATATGAACTTGTTTAAAATTGTATTTATTGAAATCTCCAAAGCTCCATAAAATGTCGAATGTACTTTCATATTTTTTTATTAATTTTTTTTCAAGAATTTTATATTTGAGAATGTTTCTTTTCTCCTGAAAAATTTGTCTCGATGGACTTCATGCTTTTGCTGCGTAACTCTTCAACTGTTTTTCTTATATTGATGCAATGTTAAATATACACACTCCATGCTCTTATTTTCAGTCGCATTATTATTACTATTATTATGAGAGAAGTTTTAGGCTCCGGAAGCTACGATCATGGTTCCTTAAAACAACCAATCCCTACGCAACTGGAACGTGTACGTCATCCACTTCTGTTCCTTCTGTCTTAGAAGGTAAGCAAGAGCGGGAAGTTTACGCGAGAAAAGATCGTTGAACACTGTACCTTGGAGTCAGGTCTCCATCCGCGGATGACCTTACGCGGCAGACGGGACAGTTGGAGATAAAAATTTCACCTCTGGATACTTTTTTAGAGCTACCATTAAATTACCTTGTCATAGAAAAAGTTTTTTCAGTGGGGTAAGTGCCGCCGGAAACGATATTTAAAACCACCCTTAGTGTATGAAAATTACAAAATCCTCAAAATGACCGCATTTATACACTTTTTTCCAGTTAAAAATAGTATTAAATTACCTTGTCATGGAACAAGTTTTTTCAGTGGGGTAGGTGCCGCCGGAAACGATATTTAAAACCACCCTTAGTGTATGACAATCACAAAATCCTCTAAATGTCCGCATTTATACACTTTTTTCCAGTTAAAAATAGTATTAAATTACATTGTCATAGAACAAGTTTTTTCAGTGAGGTAAGTGCTGCATGAAACGATATTTAAAACCACCCTTGGTGTATGACAATCAAAAATCCTCAAAATGACGGCCTTTGTACACTTTTTTCGACTTAAAAATAGTATTAAATTACCTTGTCATAGAACCAGTTTTTTCAGTGGGATAAGTACAGCCGTAAACGATATTTAAAACCACCCTGAAGTGTATGACAATCACAGAATCCTCAAAATGACCGCTTTAGAGACTTTTTTTCCAGTTAAAAATAGTATGAAATCACCTTGTCACAGAATAAGTTTTTTCAGTTGGGTAAGTGCCCCCGCAAACGATGTTTCAAACCACCCTTAAGTGTATGAAAATCAAAAAATCCTCAAAATGGCGGCCTGTATACACTTTTTCTCGACTTAAAAATAGTATTAAATTACCTTGTCATAGAACAAGCTTTTTCAGTGGGATAAGTGCCGCTGGAAACGATATTTAAAACCACCCTTAGTGAATGACAATCACAAAATCCTCTAAATGACCGCATTTATACACTTTTTTTCGACTTGCAAATAGTATTAAATTACCTTGTCATAAAACAAGTTTTTTCAGTGCGGTAAGTGTTGCCGGAAATGATATTTAAAACCACCCTTAGTGTATGACAATCACAAAATCCACAAATTGACGGCCTTTATACACTTTTTTTCGACTAATAATTAGTATTAAATTACCTTGTCATAGAACAACTTTTTTCCGTGGGGTAAGTGCCGCAGGAAACAATATTTAAAACCACCCTTAGTGTATGACAATAACAAAATCCTCAAAATGACCGCATTTATATACTTTTTTTCCAGTTGACAATAGTATTAAATTACCTTGTCATAGAACAAGTTTTTTCAGTGGGGTAAGTGCCGCCGGAAACATTATTTAAAACCACCCTTAGTGCATGACAAACACAAAATCCTCAAAATGACGGCATTTGTACACTTTTTTCGACTTAAAAATAGTATTAAATTACCTTGTCATAGAACAAGTTTTTTCAGTGGGATAATTACAGCCGTAAACGATATTTAAAACCACCCTTAAGTGTATGACAATCACAGAATCCTGAAAATGACCGCTTTATAGACTTTTTTCCAGTTAAAAATAGTATTAAATTACCTTGTCATAGAATAAGTTTTTTCAGTGGGGTAAGTGCCCCCGGAAACGATGTTTAAAACCACCCTTAAGTGTATGAAAATCACAAAATCCTCAAATTGACGGCCTGTATACACTTTTTTTCGACTTAAAAATAGTATTAAATTACCTTGTCATAGAACAAGTTTTTTCCGTGGGGTAAGTGCCGCAGGAAACGATATTTAAGGCCACCCTTAGTGTATGACAATCAGAAAATCCTCTAAATGACCGCATTTATATACTTTTTTCGACTTAAAAATAGTATTAAATTACCTTGTCATAGAACAAGTTTTTTCGGTGAGGTAAGTGCCGCAGGAATCGATATTTAAAACCACCCTTAGCGTATGACAATCACAAAATCCTCTAAGTGACCGCATTTATATACTTTTTTTCCTGTTGACAATAGTATTAAATTACCTTGTCATAGAACAAGTTTTTTCAGTGGGGTAAGTGCCGACGGAAACGATATTTAAAACCACCCTTAGTTTATGACAATCACAAAATCCTCAAAATGACAGCCTTTATACACTTTTTTTCGACTTAAAATTAGTATTAAATTACCTTGTCATAGAACAAATTTTTTCAGTGGGGTAAGTGCCGCCGGAAACGATATTTAACACCCTCCTTAAATGTATGGCAATCACAAAATCCTGAAAATGACCGCCTTTATACACTTTTTTCGACTTAAAAATCGTGGTAAATCACCTTGTCATAGAACAAGTTTTTTCAGTGGGGTAAGTGCCGCCGGAAACGATATTTAAAACCACCCTTAGCGTATGACAATCACAAAATCCTCTAAATGACCGCATTTATATACTTTTTTCGACTTAAAAATAGTAGTAAATTCCCTTGTCATAGAAAAAGTTTTTTCAGTGGGGTAAGTGCCGACGGAAACGATATTTAAAACCACCCTTAGTGTATGACAATCACAAAATCCTCAAAATGACAGACTTTATACACTTTTTTTCGACTTAAAAATAGTATTAAATTACCTTGTCATAGAACAAGTTTTTTCAGTGGGATAAGTACCGCCGGAAAAGATATTTAAAACCACCCTTAAGTGTATGACAATGACAGAATCCTCAAAATGACCGCTTTATAGACTTTTTTTCCATTTGAAAATAGTATTAAATTACCTTGTCATAGAATAAGTTTTTTCAGTGGGGTAAGTGCCGCCGGAAACGATGTTTAAAACCACCCTTAAGTGTACTCTTAAATCGTCGCGAGGGGGGGGGGGGGAGACTTGACGAAAGACGAAGAAAAAATTGAACATAAAGGCCCAATAGAAAAAGAAAATTTACAGGTAGATGAAATGCGTAAAATGATAATAGAAGTAATGGGGACATATGGAGAAACGCAGGAGAAAAGGGTACAGGAAATAAGGAAAGAAACTAGGCAGGAAGTGGCCGAACTTATGACAGAAATGAGGGAATGGGAAGAAGTTAGGGGAAATTTAGAAAAAAGGATGCAGATTTAGAACAAAGATTGGAAAAACAGGATGAGCATATTAAAAAGGTAGCACAGTTAGGAGGTAAGATAGTGAAGATCGAAAAATCAAAACGGAATTTTGATGTAGGGGAGAGTGGGAATAATGAGAGGGAAAGGATAAGGGTAATAGGAACAAGATCAGGAAGGAAAGAAAGAGATGCAAGAAAAAGAAACATAGTAATAAAGGGTCTAAGATTAGAAGGGAAGGAATTGAAGGAAGGGGTGGAAATGTGTTAAAAAGGATAGATGCTAAAGTAGAGATAGAGGAAATGCGAAGTGTAGGAAAGGAAACGCGAAGAGGAGACAAAATGTTACTAGTGAAACTGAAGAAATGGGAACATAAGGGGAAAGTGATAACAAAGAAGAGGTTGTTATATGGAAGCTCGGAGAGAATAGAGGATGATTTGACACGGGTAGAAACGGATATGCAGTTTAAGTTGAGGCAAATAGCAGAAGAGGAAAGAAGTAAGGGAAAAAGAACGTGTGTTAAATATAGCAGAATACAGCTAGAAGGAGTGTGGCGGGATTGGGATGAAGAAAGGGAAGAGATAGTAAGAAATGAGGTGCCAGGAAACCAGAAGAGAAAGGAACGGGAGATAGAAAAATAAGAAAGAGTAAGAAGCAAAGAGAGACGAGAAACGAATGTAGAGAAGAGTGGAGGATATGTTACTGGAATACAGCAGGATTGGAGAGAAGGGATAGGGAGTTTATGAGAAATTTAATACAATGGGATGTAGTAGTAATGATGGAGACGTGGCTAGATGGAAAGGGATGGGAAAGAGTAACTAGAAGATTACCAAGAGGTTACAAATGGCAAGTTCAAAATGCAAAGAGGAAGAATAAAAAAGGCAGAGCAATGGGAGGAATGGTGATGGGAGTAAGGAACGAATGTATAACAGAGAACGATAAAAAAGAGATGAAAGAACACAAAGAAGGATTAATAGTAGAAGAGATAAATATGGGAGGAGAGAGGTGGAAGATAGTGGGGGTCTATGTGAACGGAGATATGCAGGAGAAAGCAGACGAGATGATAGAACTGATGGAAGAAAATAAGCAAGAGAGTAGGCTGATAATAGGAGGAGATTTTAATGCGAGAACAGGAGATAGAGGAGGAAGGGAATGGGGTGGAGAGCGAGGAAGGAAATCCAAAGACAGGATACTGAATGGGGAGGGTAAGAAATTGTTAAAGAGCTTAGGGGAAATGGGATGGTTTATTCTAAATGAAAGTATAGAGGGGGATGAGGAAGGGGAATATACACGTTCAGGAGGAAAGAGGGGAACGGTAATTGATTTTATGGTAGTGAACGACGACGTAAGGAAGAAGGTTAAGAAACTAGAGGTAGGGAACTATATAGATTCGGATTACTTTCCCTTAATAGTGACAGTGGAGGGAGAAATGAGTAATAACAAAAAGGCTGAAAAGAAAGCAAAAGCAAAAAGAGCAGGAAGAGGGGATTGGTCAATGGAAGGTGAGGAACAGTTTGAAGAAACAGTCAGGAATATTAAAATGGGAAAAGGAAATGTAAACGAGGAAAAGGAAATAATTACAGGAGAAATAAAAAGAGTACTGGAGTGCACAAACAAAAAAGAAGTTAGTGAAGGAGAGGATAGAAGTGGATGTGATGAGGAATTTAAACAGAAGAAGAAGGAAGTGAGAAGGGAATTAAGAAAATGGAGAAAAGGGACAAGTAGTGGAGGAGAATATAGGAGAAAAAAAAGGATTATACTGAGTTGTGTGATAAAAAAAAAGGAGGAGGAAAATAAATGGTTTGAAGAAGAAGCGGAGAAGGCTAGGACGGAAGAAGAGGTTTGGTAGGTAGTATATACAGAGAGAAGAAGAAGGAAAAGAGTAAATCAGGATATTGAAGTGGTAGAATGGGAAAAATATTTTATGGAATTACTAGGAGGGGCAGAGAGGAAAGTTAGGAAAGAAGGAAAAGATGGCAGCGAAACAAATGAAGAGGAGGACATTACAAGGGAGGAAACAGTCAAGGTATTAGGGATGATGAAAGATGGAAAGGCTCCTGGTAAAGATGAGATTCCAAATGAAGTCTGGAAATATGGGGGGACAGAATTAAAGAAATGGGCATGGATAATGTACAATAGAGTATGGACAGGAGAGGGGTGGCCAGAGCTATGAAAAGAAAGAATAGTGATACCAATAGTCAAGAAAGGAAAAGGGGAAGATGTTAAGGATTATAGAGGAGTCACACTAATGCCAACACTGTATAAAGTATATGTGACAGTTTCATCGGAGAGGTTAAAAAAAGAAGTTGTGGAGAAATAGATAGAGCCACTGAATCAGACAGGGGTTAGAAAAGGGATGGGGGTGATGGACAATATATATGTTCTGAACTATCTAGTAAATAAGAGGATTAAAAGGGAGAAAATATTACCAACTATATTTTTAAAATATTTCACATATTTCTAAAAATTTTAATGATTCATCAAAGATTACACAAAGATTTCAAATATTTCGCAAAGATTTCAAAAGGATTTCAAATAATTCGATTTCACAAATATTACCAAATATATTTCAAAAATATTTCAAAGATTTCCAAAGATTACAATGATTTTTCAACGAATTCAAATACTTCGAAAAGATTTAAAACATTTCACAAAGGTTTCAATGATTTTCCAAATATTTCAATAATTTCAATAAATATTACCAAATATATTTTTTAAATATTTCACATATTTCCAAAAATTGCAATGATTTATCCAAGATTTCACAAAGATTGAAAATATTTCGCTACCATTTCACAAAGATTTTAATGATTTCCCAAAGATATAAATAAATATTACCCAATATATTTTTTAAATATTGCAAATATTTCGAAAGATTTCAAATATCTCGCAAAGATTTCACACAGATTTCAAATAATTCGATTTCACAAATATTACCAAATATATTAAAAAACGATTTCCAAAGATTTCAATGATTTTTCATAGATTTCAACTTTTTTGCAAAGATTTCGAATAGATTTAAAAGAATTCACAAAGGTTTCAATTATTTTCCAAAGATTTCAATAAATTCACAAATATTACCAGAAAAGATTTTAAAAATATTTCAAACATTTCCAAAAATTTCAATAATTTCGCAAATATTACCAAATAGATTAAAAAAATATTTCAAAGATTTCGATAATTACGTAAATATGATCAAATATATTAAAAAAAATATTTCAAAGATTTCCAAAGATTTGAATGATTTTCCAATAAATTCACAAAGATTTCAAATATTTTACAAAGATTTCGGATAAATTAAAAAGAATTCACAATGATTTCAATGATTTTCCAAAGATTTCATTAATTTCACAAATATTAACAAATACTTTAAAAATTATATCAAAGATTTCAATAATTTCGCAAATATTTCTAAATATATTAAAAAAATATTTCAAAGATTTCAATGATTCTTCAAAGATTTCACAAATATTTCAAATATTTCACAAAGATTTCACAAATGTTTGAATGATTTCGCAAATATTTCAATAATTTCACAAATATGACCAAATATATTTTTAAAATATTTCCAAAAATTTTAATGTTTTTTCAAAAACTTCACAAAGATTTCAAATATTTTGCAAAGATTTCGGAAAGATTTGAAAAAATTCACAAAGATTTCTATAATTAAACAAATATTAACAAATATTACAAAACTTATAGCAAAGGTTTCCGAAGATTTCCCAAAGATTTCAATATTTTCACAAATATTACCAAATATATAAATTTTTTTTTAATATTTCCAAAGATTTCAAAGATTTTTCAAAGATTTCAAATATTTCACAAAGATGTCAGATAGGTTTAAAATATTTCACAAATGTTTCAATGATTTTCCAAATTTTTCAATAATTTCACAAATATTACCAAATATATTTAAAACATTTTTTTTTTATATTTCCAAAGATTACAATGATTTTTAAAAAATTTCACAAAGATTTCAAATATTTTGCAAAGATTTCGGATAGATTTAGAAAAATTCACAAAGATTTCAATAATTTCACAAATATTAACAAATATTTTAAAAGTTATATCAAAGGTTTCCAAAGATTGCACAATGATTTTAATGATTTCTCGAAGATTTCAATCATTTTACCAATATTACCAAATATATTTAAAAAATATTTTCAAAGATTTCAATAATTTTTCAAACATTTCACAAAGATTTCAAATATTTTGCAAAGATTTCGGATAGATTTAGAAAAATTCACAAAGATTTCAATAACTTCACAAATATTAACAAATATTTTAAAAATTATATGAAAGATTTCTAAAGATGTCAATAATTTCGCAAAAACTACCAAATATATTTAAAAAATATTTCAAGGATTTCAGTGATTTTTCAAAGATTTCACAAGGATTTCAAATATTTCACAAAGATTTCAAATATTTCGCAAAGATTTCAAAAATGTTTCAATGATTTCGCAAATATTTAAGCAATTCCACAAATATTACCAAATATATTTTCAAAATATTTCAAATCTTTCCAAAAAGTTTCAATGATTTTTCAAAAATTTCACAAAGATTTCAAATATTTTGCAAAGATTTCGGATAGATTTAAAAAAATTCACAAATGTTAAATTTCAATGATTTCAATAAATTCACAAATATTACCAAATATATTTTTAAACAAATTTAATATTTCCAAAGATTTCAATGATTTTTCAAAGATTTCATAAAGATTTTAAATATTTCACAAAGATTTCGAAAAGATTTAAAAGATTTCACAAAGTTTTCAATGATTTCCAAAGTTTTCAATAATTTCACAAATATTACCAAATATATTTTTTAAATTTTTTAAACATTTTCAAAGATTTTAACAATTTCGCGAATATTACAAAATATATATAAAAAATATTACAAATATTTTCAAAGATTTCAATGATTTTTCAAAAATTTCACAAAGATTTCAAATGTTTTGCAAAAATTTCGGTTAAATTAAAAAGAATTCACAAAGATTTCAATGATTTTCCAAAGATTCAATTAATTTCACAAAAATATTGACAAATATTAAAAAAATTATATCAATGATTTCTAATGATTTCAATAATTTAAATTGTGTAATAATTGGAAATAATTCTGTTCCTAACATTTCGCTGTCTATAATTTGTTAACTTTCTTACATTTTTAAAGGGATATCCAAAATGAATTTCAAAATTTGACAGATTTTTATAAATATAGATTTTTCAAGACAACTTTCGAAGCTTTAATAGAATTTCGAAAGGTTTCAAGAAAATAAACAAATTTTCTTCAAATTCCTGGGAAAAGTTAGAAGATTATGAGGCAATTTTTTAATATTTAAATGATTTTTCGAAATTTGAAGAAAAATTAGAGTCAATTAAAAATATTTCTAGAAATTCAAAACATTTTGAATAAATTAAAAATATTCAAAAGCTTGGAAACATATCTAAAAATTTATGAAATATTATTAATTTCTTTTGAACTTCTAAAAGTATTAAACATCTTTCAAAAATACTCGAATTTTTCCTAATATTTCTTAAAATCCTATGAAATAAAACTTCATCAAAATCTTCTAGATTCTTTTTTGACATATCTGAAATGTTAAAAAATCTTTTTTAAATTTTTTCAGGAATCTTATAAAAATTACATTTATATAAATTTAAAAACAAAGTGATAATATTTATTTTCTTCTTCTCAATTCTCAGAATTTAATTTCAACTCAAATTTAAGTGTTCAAAAACTTTTTAATAAATGAATATTTAATTGAAATTTTTATTTTACATTAATAATAATATTATTTTATATTTTTTATGGTATGGATTAACTAAAAAGTTGAAGCAAAACTAAAGATTTCAGAAGAAAAAAAGTTTTTTAGTATTACTCTAAGAGAATATAGTTATAAACAATAATCAATTGTTTAAATACCAATGTTTAAAATTATGTAGGTTAACTTGCATTATTTATCACTCTACTAAGTAAATAGTAGGTAAAAAGTTAAACATTTCAGAAGAAACCGAAACTATATTGCATTAATGGAGAAAAAGATAGTTAGAAACAATAATAATTTCTTTAAATAATTATTTGTGCTGAGTTGAATTAATTGTCAACATACCCTATGTGAAAAGTAGACAAGTAGTTGTCAATTTCAGAAAAAATCGCAACTTTCTAGCATTATTTAAATTTAATATTAATAATAATAATAATAAATTGTTGAAATTAACAATTTTGGTTACTTTAATTAATTATTCAACTCACTCCAAGTGAAAAGTGAAAAAAGTTGAAAATTTAAGAAAAAACTGCAATTTTCCAGCGTTATTCCAAGAGAATATTATTAACAATAATAAAAAATTGTTAAAAAAATTATGTTTGTTAATATTAATGCACTTTTACCTCTCTCTAATTGAAAATTGGACAAAAAGTGGATTTTTTGTTAAACCGCGACTCTCTCCATTCTAAGAGAAAATTGTTAAAAACAATAGTAAATTGCTTACAAAATTTATTTAAACATTTGGTCATCAGTTGAAACTAGTATTTAATGTATTAGAAATAATTTGCATTTAGAAAAATGTAAAAAAATCATAATTAGCGCCAAATCGCGTAAAACCCATTTTTTCACTTTTGGGGTTTTTTGAGACCCTATAAAACAGACTTATGGGGGTGATTTTTGAAAAGTAATATTTTATTCGTATTCTAGGTCCAACTGTGAAAAGAAATGTTGAGTTTCAACTCGAGTTAGCTAATATTGAGGATTCTGAATAAAATCTACAAAAATGTATTTTTTTCTTGTGGGAAATACTTATGGATTCCTTAAAAAATGTTCAAAATCTAAAAAATTTCTGTGAACCAAAAATGTCTCTTATATTTTACCGAATTTCATTAAAATCAAACGACCACTTAAAAATTCTGATATTCCTGACATTTAATGGCTTTTTTTATAATTATCATACATAATAATTTCAATAAAATATTTCACTTACGTTTAAAATGTATTAAACTGACGAAAGTTAGCAATAGAGTTTCAATACAAATCTTCATGTCTCCTCAGTAGAAAAATTTACAGAGAAAATAAATCTAATTTTTTAAGAAGTTTATGGACAACTGACTCGATAAGGGGCCTCTATATATACTGAAGTTCAATGCCAAAAAATACGGATGTTATATTGCCGCTGATGACAAATTTTCCATTGTCATGTTCAAGCGGATTGTTATAAACAGCAAAGTCACATATGATT
Organism: Andricus grossulariae; assembly: GCA_011634705.1. Classification (NCBI taxonomy): domain Eukaryota; kingdom Metazoa; phylum Arthropoda; class Insecta; order Hymenoptera; family Cynipidae; genus Andricus; species Andricus grossulariae. Next base: position 79,327,261 of record JAABKJ010075445.1, on the reverse strand, counting down.
TTAATTGAAAATTCGACTATTATATTCTTGGTAAAAAATTTATATTTTTGGTCAGAAATTTTATTATATTGTGGACTACTTAATTATTTTGTTGAAAATTCCACTGTTTTGTTAAAAATTGAATAATTTTATAAAAAATTCAACTATAGTGAAACCTGGACTTAGCTCCTCTGGATTTTGCCCTTCCGAGAATTGACGCCGCGCGTTGGGGATATGTGAGAGGCGATTGCGGCGGGATGTGCGGTGTGCACTCAGGCGTGACAACACAGAGAGAGAAACAGGAGAGAGATAAAACAGGAGAAACAAAATAGTTCCGAGTCTCTGGATTTAACGTCCAGGTCAGCCCCAAAACTGGCGCTAAATCCAGGTTCGACTCCATGTGTTTAAAAATTTATTATATCGATGATAATTCTTATTTTCGGGTAGAAAATTTAAGTATTTTGTTGGGAAATGGTTTTTTTTCGGGTAGAAAATTAATTTGCTTGAAATATTTTCTCTTTTAGGACTGAAAAATCATTCATGGTTAAACATTTGCTAAATAAAGCGTATTTCAGAAAAAAGAATTCTTCCTCTGATATCTCTGTAGCTCAGTGGTTAGAGCACCTGACTGGAAATCAGTTGACCTGGTGTTCGAATCCTAGCGGAGTGAAAGGAGGAGATCTTTTTTCTGAATGAAATTCACTTAAATAAATTTGATTTTTTAATTGTTTTGAATTCTTTCGAATTTTTTTGAATTATCGTAAATTCGTTTGAAATATCTTGAATTCTTTGAAATTACCTTGCATTCTCTTGAATTCGCTTGAATGGTTTTGAATTCAGTTGAAACTTTCTGAATTTTCTGAAATTGTTTTAAAGTTTCTTGAATTGCTTTACATTTTCTTGAATTCTTTCGAATTACCATGAATTCTTTTGAGCTGTGTTGAATGCTTTTGAATGACGTTTAATTATATTGAAACATCTTGAATTCTTTTGAATTATCTTGAATTCGCTTGACCTCTTTTCAATTATCTTGCATTCTCTTGAATTAGCTCGAATTGTTTTTAATTTACTTAAATTGTTTTGAATTCTCACACATTATTTTAAATCATCGTGAATTCTTTTTAATTATTTTGAAATCTTTATAAATATTCTTAATTCATTTAAATTCACTTGAATTCTTCTAAGTTCAATTGAATTATTTTTAATTGAATTGAATTCTTTTGAATTGTTTGATATCTTTCAAATTATCTTCAATTCTATTAAATTATCATGAATTCTTTGGAATGACGTTGAATTCTTTATTGGAATTATGTTTGATTCTTTGGAGTTATGTTGAATTCTTTTTTATTCTGTTGCATTCTCCCAATTCTTATAATTTCTCTTGAATTTTTAGGAATGCTTTTCAATTCTGCGAAATTTTTTTAATTCTGTGAATTCTCCAGAATCATACTGAACTCGATTGAATTCTCTTGAATTCTTTTTAATTTTCTCAAATTCTTTTAAATTCTCTGACATTCTTTTGATTTCTTTTTAATTATTTTAAATTATTTTGAAATATTTTGAATTGTTCAGAATTATGTTGAATTGTTTGGATTTATGTTGAATTCTTTTTAATTCTGCTGCATTCTGCCAATTCTTATAAATTCTCTTGAATTTTCATGAATTTGTGAAATGAAAATTGTGAAGGAATTCTGTGAAGTTTCTGTAATTCTTTTGAATTCTGTGAATTCTTTAGAATTATATTGAACTCGCTTGAATTCTTTCTTAATTTTCTTAAATTCTTTTGAATTCTCTGAAATTCTTATGATTTCCTTTTACTTCTTTTGAATTATTTTGAATTCATTGGAAATATTTTTAATTGTTTATAATTATGTTGAATTCGTTGGAGTTATATTGAATTCTTTTTAATTCATTCTGCGAATTTATTTGAATTTTTTTTAATTCTTTTGATTTCTGTGAACTCTCGTGAATTATAGTGAATTCTTTTGAATTCTTTAGAACTTTCTTGAATTCTCTTAATTTTCACTTAATTTTCTCGAGGCCCTTTGAATTCTTTGATATTATTCAAATTGTTTGAAATCTTCGAATTCTTTTCAATTCTATAGAATTATCTGGAATTCGGCTAATTATCTTGAATTCTTTTGAATACGGTGAATCTTCTGAATCGTCGTGAATTCCGAAAATTCTGTGACTTCTCTTGAATTCTGAGAATTCTGTGACTTCTCTTGAATTCTGAGAATTCTGTGACTTCTCTTGAATTCTGAGAATTATGTGACTTCTCTTGAATTCTGAGAATTCTGTGACTTCTCTTGAATTCTGAGAATTCGGTGACTTCTCTTGAATTCTGAGAATAGTTAAATTTGCAATCAAAGTGCTGAATTTTTAACTAAAATGATGAATCTTTAACTGCAATAGTTGAATTTTAAACTAAAAAAGACGAATTTTCAACTAAAAAAGATAATTTTGAAACCAAAATTGAATAGGTTAATTTTCAGTTTCAAAAAGTATTTTTCGACGAAAAAGATGAATTTTTAAACAATGTGATGAAATATTCAACTGGAATAATTATACTTTCAGTTTACGAAAAAATAATTTTTAACCGACAAAAATTTTGTTCAACAAAATAGTTAAAGTTTCAACTATAATAATAATTAAATTCTCAGTGAAGAAAAATTAATTTTCAGACAATGAAAAAACGAATGTTCAACAAAGCAGCTCATTTTTCAACCAAAGAGATCAATTTTTAATTAAAATGATGAACCTTCAATCAGAAAAACTAATTTTCAACAAAAGGGTTTAACCTTTAAATAAGTAATAACATTTTCATTCAAAAAAATATGAATTCTAAACGAAAAATGTAGTAGTTGATATTTCAACCAAAAAAGATTTTAATTTTTAATCAAAAGCAGTTCAATTCAAGCAAAAAAAACGTCTTTTCATGAGATGAATTTTTAACTAAGAAAGATTTTTCTCTCAAGGGACAGAAAATATTGCAAACTGGTAAATTTTCAACAAAATACATGCATTTTCAACGAGATTCTTGAGTTTTCAACTAAAAACGATCAATTTTGAACCAAAAATAGAATAGTTACATTTTCACTTTAAAAAATTAGTTTCAAACCACAAACAAAACGAATTTTCAACAAAATAGTTAAATGCAGTACTATAAAGCTACTTTTACAAATAAAGAATCATTGTTATTCAATTTTATATTGCAATTTGAGAGTCTTACAAAATTGTTATGTGTGGTTCTCCACTTGGGCCCATTAGTATCCAAGGTCTTTGTTTCAGGCTTCATCAATTCATGTCACTTAATAGAAAAAATTAAAATATAATCTTTGTATAATTTAATATTGTTAAAAAAAAGAATTAGCAGATAATTAATTAATCTGTTCACAAACCCTTATCTGAATTAAATTCAGATACTCATTTCACAGCATCAAAAATATTTGAAAAATCATGTAATTGGAATAGGGGTATTTCAAATAAAAACAAACTTTTATTATACAAGTTATATCCAGTATTTAATTATATCACAATTATATAAGTTAATATTTAATTATTAGTTCACAACATAAAAAGCATTACACATTGATTTTCATTGAAACATTTTAATAATGTCTACGTTATATGTTGCTTTAAATTTCATTTCTGTACAATTGAATTTATAAATAACCTTTTAAATTAATTTCAAAAAATTAAAATACATGTATATATAATTTTGAAAATTGAATTCAGATACTCGTTTCACAACATCACCACCATTTAAAAAAATTATATAATTGTAATAGATGTATATTAAATGAAAAATAATCTTTTATTATACAAATGGTAGTCAATATTCAATTAAATAATCTCAAAGTAAATAATCGATTATAAACTGATTTCATAACGAATCAAAACAAATACTAATTCAAACTAAAATTTTAAAATCAGAATGAAGATACTCATTTCACGTCGCAAAAATTATATAATTAGCATAGAGATATTTTAAACGCAAATAAACTTTCATTATAAAAATTATAGTTAATATTCAATTACATAACCTTAAAATAAGTAATCAATTTATGTCACTTAATAGAAAAAAAAATTAAAATATAATCTTTATATAATTTATTATTGTTGAAAAAAAGAATTAGCTAATAATTAATGAATCTGTTCACAAACCCTTATCTGAATTAAATTCAGATACTCATTTCACAACATCAAGAACATTTGAAAAATCATGTAATTGGAATAGGGGTATTTCAAATAAAAATAAACTTTTATTATATAAATTATAACCAATATTTAATTATATAATAATTATGTAAGCTAATAATTAATTATTCAGTTCACAAAATAAAAAGCATTTCACAATGATTTTCATTAAAACATTCTAATAATGTCTACATTATATGTTGCTTTAAATTCGAAATTTCATTTCTGTACATTTAGTTTATTAATAACCTTTGGAATTATTTCCAAAAAATTAAAATATATGTATATATAATTTTGAAAATTGAATCAAGATACTCATTTCACAACATTATAATCATTTAAAAAAATGATATAATTGTAATGGATGTATTTCAAATAAAAAATAAACTTTTATTATGCAAATAATAGTCAATATTCAATCAAATAATCTCAACGTATATAATCAATTATAAACTAATTTCATAACAAATTAAAACTAAAATACATATAATTTTGAAACAAGAATGAAGATACTCATTTCACGTCCAAAAAATTATATAATTAGAATAAAGATATTTTGAAAACAATTAAACTTTCATAATGCAAATCATAGCCAATATTTAATTACATAACCTTAAAATAAATAATTAATTTATGTCACTCAATAGAAAAAAATGAAAATATAATCTTTATATAATTTATTATTGTTAAAAAAAAGAATTAGCTAATAATTAGTTAATATGTTCTCAACCCCTCATCTGAATTGAATTCAGATACTCATTTCACAGCATCAAAAAAATTCGAAAAATCATGTAATTGGAATAGGGTTATTTTGAATAAAAATAAACTTTTATTATACAAATTATATCCAATATTTAGTTATATAACAATTATGTGAGTTAATAATTATTCAATCAGCTCACAACATAAAAAGCGTTACACAATGATTTTCATTCAAACATTCTGATGATGTTTACATTATATGCTTACTTAAATTTGAAATTTCATTTCTGTACACTTAGTTCATTAATAAAATTTGAAATTAATTCCAAAAAATTAAAATATATGCATACATAATTCTCTCAATTAAATTCAGATACTCATTTCACAACATCTTAATCATTTAAAAAAATTATATAATTGTAATAGGTGTATTTTGAATAAAAAAATTAATTTTTATTATACAAATAATAGTCAATATACAGTCAAATAATTTTGAAGTAAATAATCAATTTTAAACTAATTTCATAACAAATTAAAACTCAAATACCAATTCAAACTAAAATTTTGAAATCAGAATTAAGATACTCATTTCACGTCGCAAAAATTATATAATTAGAATAGAGATATTATAAACACAAATAAATTTTTACTATAAAAATTATAGTCAATATTCAATTACATAACCTTAAAATAAATAATCAATTTATGACACTTGATAGAAAAAAAATTAAACTATAATCTTTATATAATTTATTATTGTTGAAAAAAAGAATTAGCTAATAATTAATCAATCTGTTCACAACCCCTTATCTGAATTAAATTCAGATACTTATTTCACAACATCAAAAACATTTGAAAAATCATGTAATTGGAATAGGGGTATTTCAAATAAAAATAAACTTTTATTATACAAATTATAACCAATATTTAATTATATAATAATTATGTAAGCTAATAATTAATTATTCAGTTCACAAAATAAAAAGCATAGGATGTTATGGGGATAGGTATTGTGTTGGGATGGCATGGGATGAAGTGGGTGGGATGTGATAGAGATAGGTATTGTGATTGTGGTCTGATGTGATGGAGTTGGTGGGGTGGAATGAGATGGGATGGGATGAAGTAAGTGGGATGCGATGGAGATAGGTATTGGGATTGGGATGTGATGGGATAAAGTGGGTGGGATGGGGTGAAGTAGGATGTTATGGGGATAGGTATTGTGTTGGGATGGCATGGGATGAAGTGGGTGGGATGTGATAGAGATAGGTATTGGGATTGTGATCTGATGTGATGGAGTGGGTGGGGTGGAATGGGATGGGATGGGATGAAGTAAGTGGGATGCGATGGAGATAGGTATTGGGATTGGGATGTGATGGGATGGGACGAAGCGGGTGGGATAGGGTGAAGTGGGATGGGATGGGGATAGGTATTGGGTTTAGATAGGATGGGATGAAGTGGGTGGAATGTGGTGGAGATAGGTATTGGGATTGTGATGTGATGTGATAAAGTGGCGGGTGGGGTGGGATGGGATGAAGTGGGTGGGATGCGATGGAGGTAAGTATTGGGATTGGGATGTGATGGGATGGGAGAGTGGGTGGAAATGGGTGAAATGGGATAGGATATGGATAGATATTGGGATGACATGTAATGATATGGGATGAAGTGGGTGAGATGGGGTGAAGTAGGATGGGATGGGGATAGTTATTGGGTTGGGATGGGATGGGATGAAATGGGTAGGAGGGAAATAGGTATTGGGATTGGGATGTGATGTAATGAGGTGGAGTGGGCTGAATTGGGATGTGGATAGGTACATGGATGGGATAAGGATAGGTATTCGGTTGAGATGTGATGGGATTGAATGAGTGGGATGGGATGGAGATAGGTATTGGGATAGGTATTAGGATTGAGATGTGATGTGAGGGTATGGGATGTGATGGGGAGAAGTGGGATGGGATGGAGATAGTTAATGGGTTAAAATGGGATAAGATGAAGGAGGTGGGATAGGATGGAGATGAGTATTGGGTTAGGTATTGGGATTGGGATGGGATGTGATCGGGTGTAGTGGGATGGGATGGGATGAGAAAGGATGGTGTAGGGATGGATATTGAAATGGGAATATGTATTGGGATGAGATGGGAATAGGTATTGGATTAGTATGGGATGAAATGGCTTCGATGGGATGTAGATAGGTATTGGGATAGGTATTGGGATAGGTATTGGGATAGGTATTGGGATAGGTATGGGGATATATATTGGGGTAGGGATGTGATTCGGTGAAGTGGGATAGAAAAGGATTGGATGGGATGAAGATTAGATGGGATGAAGTGGGATGGGATTTGGTCAAGTGGTATATTAAGGGGATAGGTACTGGGTTGGGACGGGCTGAGACGAAGTGGGTGAGAAGGGATGGGATAGAGATAGGTATTGGGATAGGTATTGGGCTTGGGATGTGATGAGATGGAATGTGATAGGATGAAGTGGGATAGGATGGGGATACGTATTGGGATGGGGTGGAAATAGGTATTGGCTTGGTATAGGATGGGATTAAGTAAGTGGGATGGGATGAAGATAGGTATTTCGATAGTTATTAGGATTGAGATGTGATGTGAAGGGATGTGATAAGAATAGGTATTAGGATAGGATGGGATGAAGTAGGTGGGATTGTGTGGAGATAGGTATTGGGATAGGAATTGGGATAGGTATCGTGATTGGGATGCGATGGGGTGAAGTGAGATGGGATGGGGTGAAGCAGGATGGGATAAGGATAGGTATTGGAATAGGATGGGATATGATGAAGTGGGTGAGATAAGATGGAGATAGATATTAGGGTAGATATTAGAATAGGTATTGGGATAGGTATTGGAATTCGGTTGTGAAGGTGTGAAGTAGAAAGGGATAAAGATAGGTATTGGGATAAGATTGGATAAGATGAAGTGGGTGGGATAGGATGGAGATAGGTATTGGGTTAGGTAATAACATTGGGATGGGATGTGACGGGGTCTAGTGGGATGGGATGGGGATATATATTCGGTTGGAATAGGGATAGTTATTGGGATGGAATGTAGTGGGGATAGGCACTGGTTTGGGATGGGATGGGATGAAGTGAGTGTGATGAGATGGGATGATAATAGGTATTAGGATAGGTATTGGGATTAGGATGTGATGTGATGGGATGGGATTTGATGAGATGCGATGTGATGAGGTGAAATGGGATGGGAGGAGGATAGGTATTAGGATGGGCTGGGATGAAGTGAGTGGGATGGGATGGAGAAATGTCTTGGGATAGGTATTGGGATGGATATTGGGATTGGGATGTGATGGGTGAAGTGAGATGGGATGGGGTGAAGTTGGTTGGGATGGGATGAGGTGATGTGCGATAAGGATAGGTATTGGGATAGGTATTGTAATAGGCATTGGGATAGGTATTCGAATAGGTATTGAGATAGGTATTGGGATTGGAATGTTAAGGGGTGAAGTGGAATGGGATAAGTATAGGTATTGAGATAGGATGGAATCAAATGGGCGGGATGGGTTTGAGATAAGTATTGGGATATGTATTGGGATGGGTATTGGGATAGGTATTGTAATAGGTATTGTAATAGGTATTGTAATATATTGGGCTTGAAATGGGATGGGATGGGATGGGATGGTATGGTAGAAGAACGCCAAAAAGTATGCGCCACCAATATAAACGTCGAAGGTGTCAACATCTCCTGACATGATTTCGTCTCGACCCGGATGGTGATTATTATAATTCATGAAGGCTATGTTTTGAATGATTTTTTTTGTAGGTCTCTTGCAGTTCTTAGACGAAAACGCGTACGACCAGATGAATACTGGTAGTGAAGAGAGTAACCAGTGAATCTCACTGATTAAACTTGGTAGAGAGTATGTGCAAGCTCAGCTTCCGAAATTCTTCCTTTGAGTTCTAGGTAATCCAGAAACTAACGCTTTATTTATCTACCTGTTGAGGCATGATGTGTCGACATACGTGAACGACTAGCAACCGCAAACCTCAGGATTATCAATGCGAATGTATTTGAGTCATAACCGACGGCCTGTTCAGTCACGGATGACTGTGTACACTTGATGATATCGAATGTCTCCAGTCAAATTCAACTACTACATGTATATGTCATATATATATAAATAAATATATATGTATATATATGAAATATATATGCATATTTCATACGTACTTCATGTATGTGTATATGTCCACAGTCAAATTCGAGTACTCCTAATAAAGTTGGATGTAGCCGCGCGTTATATCTATAATGATAATAATAACAACATCATCATTTTAATACTAATTATGTAATATAACTGTAACAGAAACTTTCTAAATAACATTAAAATAAGTCAAACATTACTAATCAACTCATTTTGCTTTTTAAAATGTAGGTAATTGCGAAAACTTTTCGATTATTCACAAAATGATAACAGGCTTACTTGAACAGATTGTTTTTTCTACCTTCTATTCGTGCATTCTCTCGACATGTAATTGAAAGATCTTTAAAAGATAGTGCAGAAAATTATTATTCATAATATTTTCTGAAGCTGAGTTGAATGAAACAGAAACTATTTATGATGTCAGGTGAAAACATTTATTTTCACTGAAAAATACTAAAAAGAGTTTTCAACCAAATGTTAATTTTCTAAGAAATTTGTGAAGTAGTAGTAAAATTTTCAGCCAAAGAAATAAACTTTTAACTGAAAAGGTGAATTATTAACCAAGAATATTAACATTTCAATGCTAATAACAATACCTTACATTGATAACATTCCTTATTATTGTTTATAAGCGCCCTTGCTTCATTATTATAACAATTGTTATAATTAAAAACCTTTAATGAACATATTAAATTTGTGAATCAAGAAATGTTTATTTTTCTAAACTTTGTTTAAACAGCCGGAGAGCAATGTTCCTAAATCGGGAAGAGCCTACGTCACATTTACGATTTCACAGTGTGACCTTGTTATTGTTTCAACAGTTTTAATAATGCTACACGATTGCGTTATTTCATTAAAAATTTCTATTTCAAGTTTTCCATCTATATAACCTTCTTTCATTACACTTGTCTACGATTCGAAGAAAATGTTTACATTTATTGACGCTATATGCTTCCGATGTGATTTGGCCTGCTCAACTTGAGAAATTCATTTAAGAGTTCGGTCTATTGCACCTTGATACCTTTTGCAATGAGATTGAAGTTTGCAACGTTTACGATAAACGGAAATGAAAAAATTTTCTTTTTTTTTTGGTCTGAAACATACAAGATCGATAATTTTCGAGCAAAAAGTAGTTGTATATAACGCAATAAATGACTGGCATATCATCCATGTCATCCCTTAGGAATAACAAATCTACCAAATGTACCCTGATTCGCGGGGTCAAAACATTATTGCTGATGGTAAGATTTTTCAGAGTCAAGAGACACGCCAGAAAATCTCATTTCTTTTAGCTTACGTAAAACTCATCCTATACCATCCCTTAGAACTAAAAAATTCGTCAAATTCATACTAATTCTGGGGTTTAAAATTGTTTTAATGATGATAAGTCTTCTCAATGTTAAAATTGTGACCACGCGAATGAGTGTTTCATTTGCGGGATTTTGGATAAAAAAAACTCGATTGTTAGTTTCTAATTTGAGATATGGTTTACAGAGTCAAAATAAATTATAAAAATATAGTGGAACTGAATGTACAAAAAGAGTGCAAACTAGTGTAATTATATACCTCAAAGTATCTTTTAAATAAAGAAAAAAGCTAAACAATTGAAGTAATTTTATGCAGGCACTCAAGTTCATACTTATTCGTGCCGATGCTTATTTAAGGCAAATCATTTCTATTACGTTTGCTAAATAATTACAATTTTGCATGAAAAATATAAGAAAAGTATACGACAAAAAAATTTTTTTTAAATGAAAAACTGGTGGAAAAAGAGAGGATGAATATCCGTAACATGTATAATTATTTTTAAATCCATTGCTTCGTTGTAATTTGAAGAGTCTGAAAAAATTTCATTCATCTTCAATTCGTTTGAATAATTGCAAGACAATACTTTTAAATTGACGCAGACTACGACGCGTTTAGAACTTCACAATATATGACCTTCTTATTATTTCAGTGAAGTCCGTTTGGTTCTATTTTCAAGATTGTAAAAGAAGCTTATTTTTTCTAACTTTGTTTAAACATTCAGAAGGTATTTTCTTGAAAATTGAAATAGACTAGGTCTCGTTATTAATATCACGGTTTGGACTTTTTCTTGTTTCAATAGAGAAAAAAATGGTACACCAACACGTCGTTTTATTAAACTTTTCTATTGGACAAAATCGAGTGCGAAGCACGAGATACGTGATGAGAATGTGTTCGTTAAAGCCAGAGGAGCTTTAACAAAAGATAAGTCACAACCACCATATTACAGTTGTCGATGATTTGACCTTTAATTTTAAAAGGTTTTGGCGCAAATGTGGGGGAAATACAAAGACCGAGCGCGTAGCGCGAGGAAAACACATCATCGAGCGCGAAGCGCGAGAACCAACCGTCGCGCGCCCTAGGCACGCTCAATTTTGCGAGCGAAGCGAGCCGCGCGGAAAGCGTGCGATGAGAACGTGCCCGCGCAGCGGGCAGATTTTTTTTTTATTTGAAAATTCAACTACTCCATTTTTGGTTGGAAATTTAATTATTTGGCTGAAAATTCAACTATTTACTTGAAAATGCAATTGCTTTTGGTTGCATATAATATTTTGTTTTTCAAAATTTAGAAAATATGGATAGATAGAATATATAATATAATATATATAATGCATAAATATATAATATATTAAAAAATATAGATAGAATATATAATAGAAAATTTATTTGAAAATTTATCTCTGGAGGTTCAAAACTGAAGTATTTTGTTAGTTATATTTTTTTGTCGAAAATCTTTCTTGATTGAAAATCCAACTGTCCAATGTCCAACTGTTGAATTATTTTGTTGAAAATTTCGTCTAATTCTTGCAAGTTAAAATTTGTTCGTTGTAAATAAGTTTTGGTTAAAAATTAATTATTTTTGATCGAAAATATAACTATTCGATCAATCTTCAACTATTTTGTAGAAAATTCGTTTCCTAGCCTGAAATTTTAAATATTTAGTTGAAAATTCATATATTTTATTTTTTAAAATCGTATTTTTGATTAAAAAATTCATTTTTTTGGGTTTAAAATTAAATTACTTGGTTAAAAACTGATATTTTGTTGTTGAAAATTCATTTTTAAAATTTTAAAATTGAACTATTCTGTTTTTGATTGAAAATTGATAAAATCATCCTCTTTTCCCTGGTTTGCAAAAAAAATATTGTATGTCCATATATCTTTGAGATAAACGCAGTCTATTGCAAGAAATCTGTTTTGCAAGAAATGTTAGAAAAACTTGCTTGAGATGCGATTCCCTTGATTCAGTTATTATCAATAAAATACTTGTTGAATTCTGACGTTCCACTTTGCACAGCACTTTCACTCTTCAACAGTTACGTTATACCTCACGAGCATGTGCTTCTCTTCCCCATACACATGCAGGTTTAACGAACTCCATACATTTACACCTGGTGCTCGAAAGAGAATCTTATAGATGCTCCAGACTTTCGTGAGAATCAGGCTACACAGAAATAATGCAATCTTCACTATCGGTTTACTTCTAATGCTTTTTGCGTCTAACCAGAGCACGCTATGTAATTCCAACAAAGTTATCGCTCGATCCAATTATATGCATCTCAAGGGAACAACAAACGTGCAATTCATTAAGTGCTGTGCAAGATTTTACTTTCAATGCAGAAAAAAAGACGCTAGTCAAAATTTTGTTACATTCTAAAATGATTTTACATATAGATAGGTAGGGGAAATCTCCCTGCAGTGGATAATGTAACCTACAGTGAATAATCATTAATGAAAAATACTAATATGCGCAAATAATTAATTTAATTTAATTAATAGTTAAGACACTATACGGGTTCATAAATTGAAATTAATTGTTTTTCTTTTATTTATGCTCTTCATTAGTTATGATCTTTTGCAATCTTCTGAAATCTTTGTGAAATCTTTTGAAATCCTTGCAATATTTTCGAATCTCTGAAGTTTTTGTGAAATCTTTGAAATCTTTGTGAAATATTTGATATCTTTGTGAAATGTTTTGAAGTCCTTGAAATTTTTCAAAATTGTTTGAAATCTTTTTGAAATTTTTGCGAAATCTTTTAAATCTTCCGAGATATTTTAAAATCTTAGAAATCTTTTTGAAATCCATGCAACCTTTGTGTAACCTTTGAAATCTTTTTGAAATCTTTTTGAAATATTTCTAAAATCTTTTGAAATCTTTCTAAAATCTTTTGAATTCTTCTGAAATTGTTGTGAAATCATTTAAATCTTTATGAAATCTTTCTAAATCCTTGACATGTTTTGGAATCTTTAAAGTTTGCGTAAAATCTTTGAAGTCTCTGTGAAATTTTTGTGAAATTTTTTGAAATCCTTATAATTTTTGGAAATCTTCGTAATCTTATTAAAATTTTCGTGAAATCTTTGAAATCTTCTGAAATATTTAAGAAAATTGAAATCTTTTAGAATCTTTGAAATATTTGTGAAATGTTTGGAAATATTTTTAAATCTTTATGAAATCATTTAAATCTTTGTGAAATCTTTCTGAAATCTTTATAAAATCTTCTGAAATCTTTATCAAATCTTTGTACAATTTTTTGAAGTCATCTGAAATCGTTGTGAAACCATTTAAGTCTTTGAATTATTTGTGAAATATTTCGAAATCCTAGAAATGTTTTAGAATCTTTGTAATCCTTTGGAAATTGTGAAATCTTTGAAAGCTCCTTGAATTTCTGTAAAATCTTTTCAAATCTGCTGAAATCATTGTGAAATCATTAAAAAATTTTGAAATCTTAGTGAAATTTTTAGAAATCCTTTAAATATTTTGGAATCTTGGAAAATTTCGTGAAATATTGGTAAAATCATACATGGGAAGAAACTATGTATACTACACTCGTGCACCTTTTTTCATGATCCAACCTTTTTTAATCGGTTTTGGTGTCAATGAAAAATCGAATTCTTTTAAAATAATTTGAATTTTTCCTTAAAAAAATCCAGCAATATTAAAGAAATCGATTCAAAAGTTTGCAGATTTTTTTTTACAATTTTGGAAATCTTTTGAAATGTGAAAAAAAAAATTTAATTAATTTTTTAACACAAAAAGTCATTTCAATTTTTTCCAGGAATCTTAAGAGCATTTTACTATTATCTTGGTACCTTTCAACATCCTTAAAAAAATTTGTAATTAGCTTCTAAACTGACTCGAATTATTCCTAAAGTTTTGAAATGAAAATTTCAAAATCAAGTAAATACCCTAAAATCTTTCAAATCTTTTTTCGACGTTTATATAAATCTTTTGAAACGTTATTGAATTTTCTTTGAAAATTAATCATCTAAAAATTAATTTCAAGTTTTCCCAGCAATCGTAAGAATATTTTTGCATTATCTTTGAAATTTTGTGATATATTTCCAAATTGAAATGTTTTTTTCAAAACTTTTAAATATCTTTCAGAATAATTCGAATTTTTCCTTTGAAAAATCCAGCAAAATTAAAAAAAATGGCTCGAAATTTTGCAGATTTCTTTTTTACAATTTTGGAAATCTTTTGAAATTGAAAAAAGCCTCCTTACATAATTTTTCATCACAAAAAATGATTATAAATTTTCCCATAAATCTTAAAGAACATTTTTTTGGTTAAAAATTATACGAATTTTGTTGAATTTATTTTTGCTAGAAAATTGCTCTTTTCCAGTTGAAAATTCACTTACTTTATTGAAAACTCGTATTTTTCATTCGAAAATTCAATTCTTTTGGTAGAATATGCATCTTTTTAGTTTGTAAATTCAATTTATTTTTCAGAAATTCGTCTTTTTGACTTAAAAACTCAACATTTCGGATGAGATTTTTTTTATTCATTTGAAAATCTTTCCGGTTTGACTTTTGTTGGCAATTTTTATTTTTGGTTAAATTTAACCATTTTTTATTGAAAATTGAACGTTTTTTGGTAGAAATCTCAACTATATATTACCATTTTTGTTCGGAATTAATTTTTTATTTGATCAAAGGTTCATCAGTTTGGTTAAAAATTTAATTATTTTGTTGAAAATTAATTCTTTTAACTGAAAATGTAAAAATAAAATTGAGGAAAATCAACAACAATGCTTTCGAGATTTTCTTTACACGTAAAATTGTGAGAAAAAAAAACAATATTGCAAGTCTTTGATTTTTTATTTCCTAACATTAAAATTATAAGCAATTAAAAAATTTATCATTAAACAGATTTCAAAATATTGAGTTTACAAAATCTTTGAAACAATAATTAGTAATTTTGAATTGAATGCGTTTGAAATTAAAAAAAAAAAATGCACGATTTTTAATTGAAAAGGCTAAAATGCAGTAGCCAAAGATTGAGATAGGCTCCACTGCGAATTGTGATAGAAACTCCAATCTTCAGTTACATTGAAAAATAAAAACTTACTCCCGAGGATTTGAGATTTTGAACGCGAGAAAAATTCTTGTCCTGTAAAATTTAACGAAATTATAGTAAATTGCAAAAGAATTTTGAGTTTAGAATTTTCGTGGCTCTGCAAATCGGTTTTGGTCCCAATGAAAAATCGAATTTTCAATTTTTTACAAGAATAAAAACTTACTTCCTCCATATGGGAATGCTGATAAACATGGAAAAAGATTTGATCTAAAAGAATTATTCTATTCTGAAAAAATCAAGAAAGAGTATGACGTTGCCGCACTGTGGCAGACAACTGTTAGCGCTGTTGGCTGAAACGTCTACAAAAAAGAAGAAAATTCAAATAAAGGATAATAATTTGAAGAAATATCGATGGTTATGAAAACAAATCCTTTTGATACAATGTGTATTTGATTTTTGAAGAACTTTCTATGCAATAAACACATTTTCGTAAGAATGTTGTATATCTAATTCTGCAATGCTACCTTTCATTTCTTATTCACGTAATTCAAAGCTTAAATTAAAATAGAATTTCAGTATTCCATAACTAATAAAGAATATACTTCTTATAGTTGCATATGAAGTAAACTTTTAAATTGAAAGTATAGTATTTACATATACTTTTATTCTTCAGAAAATTGAAAAAACGTTAATTCGTTCATTTCACCTATTTGAAATTGCCGCTCACTTTCTTCAACATGACGGCGTATCTGGTATCGTTACTGATTAGGTACATTTTTTTTACTTGCGCGTGGCTAGAACTGGTGTGGATTGGATCATAGTACATACCACGAAGGAATATTAAGGAGTGGTATCTCGGTAAATGGGGAGTGGGACGAACGCTTGCCACGACTGCAAACTTGGTACCAGGATCGCGCACATGCGTACTGGTGGTTGCCATGTCAACTATGTCAACACGTGTTGGAAGTTTTGAACTTGTGTTTTGAACATTTCTGTGCTGCCGATTTAGAAAAATAAAATCGTGAATTTGAATGTTTCAATAAAATTTAGAGAGTAAATATTTGAAGTTTAAGGAGCCCATGAAGCTTCCAGAGTAAGTATGTGTTTGTACTAGTTGAATATACCTGGCTCATAAAATATAAAAATTTTGCACATAATAACCTACATATAGCCAGCATCCTATTCCATTTCTATCTAATCACGATCTTATCAATATTAAATACAAATATATCTGTACCCAATCCACAATCCGCAATCAAACTCAAATAAGAAATATTGCATATGTAGATGAGTGTAAGTTTCAGGGGCACTTAATGACCTATGATTGGGGAAAAATACTAACAATGAAAGAAATTGATAGTGAATTGAATCTTTCATGCTCTTACATAATTTATTTGTTCGATCAGTTTGCGACTTTGCATGTTCGTCAGCTAAGGAACTCAGTTCGAACAAAAATCAGGGATTCGTATAATCAATATAATTATAATGCTATAAAGAAGAAGAATAAAAATGAAAATATCTAGCACTTACTTAGACGTTTATATCTAATTCCACCTAAGAATAAAGCCTTAGCTCATACTTTCCCATCTAATGATTTATTAAAAGCATTCACAAATCTACCATTCTTCAACTCCTTAAACTCTAGTATACCTCTTACAGCAGTTCAGGCAAGCTCGACTTTTCGAGACACTGATTTCTTTTTTTTAAACATAACATCGGAAGTTCTCTTCGAGAAACTGTTCGAAATAAAAACTAACGCTTTAGGAATCGATGGTATATCTATGAAGATGATTCAACTAGCGCTTTCAGTAATTTTTCCCATACTCCTTCACATCTATAACTCTTCCCTTCAGGTAAGATTTTTCCCTAATCAATGGAAGAAAGCGCTGATTCGCCCTATACCTAAGGTTTCTAGTTTCTCTGCTCCTAATGATTTCCGACCTATTTCGATACTTTGTGCTATGTCTAAGCCGCTAGAACGTATTGTGCATTCGCAACTCACGAGTTACCTAGATGCAAATAGGCTACTCGATCCGCTACAATTGGGCTTGCGGGCTAAGCACAGTACATTCAAAGCCTCCCTGAATGTTACTTCAGACTTTAAAATCGCTATCGAAAAGAAGGATAGTTCAGAATGATAGTTATATAGTGAACCAATGGGCACTAAACAATAGGTTAACGCTGAACCCTTCAAAGACTCAAGCAATTATTATTGGACAGTCCTCTTTCCCATCTACTGCTACCATCCCTCAGCTTACGGTTAATGGCCTTGACATATCTTCGTTGATTCGGTGAGGGATTTAGGGTACATCCTCAACCGTACCCTCTCTAGGAAAGAGCAAATTTTAGAGATCTCAAGGAATACCTTTAGAGTACTTCAGCAGCTTAAAAGGAACAAGGAATCCTTGCCAACTCCAAATCGGATCCTACTTATTAAGAGTCCTATCCTCCTGTTTTTTTGATTATGGGTGTATTGTGTACGATGATATCACAGACGAACTGAATTCTAAACTCGAGCAAGTACTTAATGCCCGCATACGATTTATCTATGATGTACCAAAGTATGAACTCATTACTCTATATCGGCAACGGGCGGGATTTCTTAATGTGGCCAAGAGAAGACAATTTTTTATGGGCAATCTAATTTACAATATATTTTATAACCAAACCCCTCAATATCTTCCAGATCTCTTTGAAAATAGAACTGTGACTTCACTTGCTCAGTCTAGGCTTCGTGTAAGAAAAATGGTCGTTACTGTTCCACTTCATAAATCTCGTGAGTCGCCAAGATCCTTCATGGTGAGGTGAGTGCGTCTTCGAAATAAGATACCTGAATCAATTAGGAATGCACCTTCTCCTTATCACTTCAAAAAGCTTTCTTTAACTTTTTATCTAGCACTGATAATTCTACTCTCGGAATTTCGAACTGGCGAGTTGTGTACTGTTAATTTATCTAACTTTTAGTGACGTTTCACGCAGTATTATAATAACGCCTCTATATTATAACAATTGAATCTTTGCAATTCGATCCATAGTTTATATCAGTTATCTAATAATTGAGTCTTAAGTTCTCTAATGATATACGTTCTGCCAACCACTAGCTTATAATAGCATATATGACTCATTTCCATGATATGATATATTCTTTTTGTTTTTATCCATCTGTAATTATTATTGTTTTACCTACGTCATAATTACCGTTTGACCAGAGTTGTCACATTTTTGTTGTAAAACATATAGAATTTGTTCTTTAGAGGGCTGTTTAGCCCTAGATACTTAATAAATAAAGTCTTGATTCTAAATGCTAATATTATTAAATTTTATGGAAGACTAACCGATAAAGTATAGCGCAGGGCCTACTATTATTCAATTTTCGGCAATACATACGAATGTGGAAATGGGTTAGTCTAATATAGAATTTCGTATTATAGCAAACAGTATATATAGACAGTATGCTTTCTCATAGATTGTTTGTCGTGATTATACCCGACACATAATAAGTAATACTCTTTGTTTCAGTGACAAGAAACATGTGCAATGTTGTTTACGTGATTCTTCAATTGTGATGAGAACATTCTTTAATGCTTATCTTAATAACGATATGATAGTTTGCACCTGTCCTTAAGTTGTATTTATATAAAATTGCTTCTCTTTTCCAATAATGATTAATGCATTGGCAGCAATGTATTATCTATATGACAAAAAATAAAATTTGAAAACTTGAAATTTTCAAAATTTGTTCGCATTATTGACAGTACTAGCAGACCCTGTAAAACGAATCTTTTTAAACACAGGGTTTTGAGTAGTTGATGTAATTCGAAAGATTCTTCATAGTAAATATTTATGTTTGGTTTAAATATCAACTATTACATTTTTTGTTTAAAATTGGTATTTCCAGCTTGAAAATTCCACCGTTTTGCAGATAATTCTGTAGAAAATTCGTTTTCTTTTTATTGAAAATGAATTTTTTATCTGAAAATTTAACTATTCGATTTTTGGTTTAAAATTGATCTTTTTTAGTTGAAAATTCATGTCTTTCATTTTAAATCATCTTTTTTGATAGAAAATTAATCCTCTTGTTTTGAATTTAACCATTTGGTGGAAAATATATGCATTTTGTTAACAATTCGTCTTTTTTACTAGAAAATCAATTTTGTTTCTTAAAAATGCAACTGTTTTTATTTAAAATTAAAATTTTGTTTTGTTTAAATATCAACTATTACATTTTATGGTGAAAATGAGTATTTTCCGGTTGAAAAATCAACTGTTTTGTAGACAATTGTTTGGTTTCAAAATTTAACAATTTGGTAGGAAATTCAACTTTTTTATGGAAAATTTATGTAATTTGTTGAGAGTTTATCTGTTTCGTTCAAAACTTAACTATTCAGTTGAAAATTCAGCTGTTTTGTTGAAAGCGCATTTCTTTGTCTTGAAAATTCAATATTTTGGACAACCCCTAATTAGCCATTGAGACAACTACTACATTGTAAAATTTTAAATTCATAACTTCTAATCATTAAAAAATTTCAAATAAAACATTTTCGAATTGAAGCTTTCGAAGCAAACATTAGTTTCAAGGCCTTAACAATTGAACCATTTTAGAATTGCGCATTAAAAATCATAATTTTAAAGATGATAAAAACATTCATCATGAGTATCATATCATGTAATATCAAGTGACACTCAAAGTGCAAAAAAATCACCATAATTTTCACTATAAGTTAATGAATTAAAAAAACTGTGAACCTTCGAAGTTTAATTATTCTGAAATCGTTGAATGTTATATGATTTCGAACTGAAAAGTTGAAAAATGAATAAGTTAAATTTGAAGCGTTAAAAATGAAACAATTCCAGACTTCGATCGAAACTTAAGTATTCTTAAATTAAGATATCGTAACTAAGACATTGAAAATTAATTATTTTTAAATTGTGCAGCATGCTTCTTAAAATTCAATTATTTTAATCTGAAGTGAAAAATCAATAACTTGAAAATCAATGATAAAACATTTCCATGCAAGGGGAACAACTTCATATTGAAGACAATTTGTTGAGATCAAAGATGATTGCGCGAATAAATGAATCCTAGATTACTATATATAATTAAAATGATTTTCAAAATCTTTCATAAATCATTTTGAGTAAGTATATTTATATTAATCAACAGCTTACTACTTAAAAGTAACCTTTACCATTATTATCAAAAAAATGACAACTAAATTCAACTGTCTTCGAGGAATATGTAACAACTGCGAACAAAATAATCCAGACATATGACACAGACGACAGAATCACATTCGAGATTATTCGGTACCATTCCTGCATCAATTAGCTGGCATGTACGGCTGTAAAGTATAACGGTGTAAGGAGCGAGGGGTGGTAATTAATTGAGAAGTAACGAGTGGGCGTAGCCGGGTACTAATACGCGAAATAAATCTGAGGTAATAGTAAGTAATTGTCTATAAGTCGATAACAAATTGGGTTTGCCAACGGCAGTCCACGGCTCGCAATGGCAGGCAAGTGACCGGATCCACCCCCCCCCCATCGGCCGCTCTGCCGAGTTCCAGAAACACTCCCTTTCGCCGGCGTATTCATATTTCACGGACTTGCAATATAGGAAAGTTTTGTTTAAGCCATAAAGCCACTGGGTGGGGGTAGGACTCGGGGTGAGAAGGGGGTTGGTCACCCTTCACTGGACACAGCCACCAGAGAGTGCGAAATAATTCAACTTACAGACTGGCGCGTTATGGTTGTGTTCGTACACTTTTTACGCACGACGTGCGTCAGTGTGCGGCACCGGAGGTAAAATGTCTTCGGGGATGGGCAGCCTTGGAAGTGATGTATACCAATGTCCTTCGAAACGGAAGTCGAAAAAGAATTCGGATATCGGGACGACCACGCTTTTTTACCCGAAAGCCCTGGCTGGTTGGCTCTTTATATAACGTCCGCTCGCAGGATAAGAATAGAAACTCTACCCAAGATGGGTGGTCAATTTAATATTGACATTGCATCAAACTAACCTGGGAACGTTCATTAAGTGAGGAAGATTCTTCAAATTTTAGGCCCTCTCCCCCCTATTGTAAGGATTTGTCAGATTTACAAGAAAATGAATTTCATTTCTATATTACAAGAATTTTTTTAATACTCTCTAAATATGAATTAGTACACAGTTAGAAAAATCTGTACTATATTTAGTATACATGTAATGGAAGCAAGAATGCACAGCATGCAAATAAAGTTAGTATACCAGACTACAGTAAATTTAATATATGCATATTCTGAATTTAGTATGCACGTACATGAAATTTAGTGTATACAGAAACTATGAAATTCATATACGTGAAAGAAACTTACTGTACGCTTAATAAATTTAGTATACATGTACTGCATAGATGAAGTTCAGTATAAGTAAGTATGCTAAAATTACAATGTGTAACGAATTTAGTAAACATATAGGAAATTTAATATGCCCGTGTATACTAAAATTGCAAACATTTCTAACAGTGTTATTTTACTTGCGGTACTTAGTAAGCTGATACCTCTATAATTATTGCAGTTGTTTTTATCTCCCTTCCTTTTGTATAATTTGACTAAACACTTATTTTTGCTGCATTGCATTAATTATTACCTCACTCTGCCTCTGAGTAAAAGGTTGACAAAAAGTGGAAAATTTCAGAAAAAAAGCACATCTACCTAGCATTACTATAGGACAAAATATTTGTACACAATGATAATTTGTTTAAACAATTATTTCGGATAAATTCCAGTAAGTATTGCCACACTCTAAATTCTAAATAAAAAGTAGACCAAAAGTTGAATATTTCAGAAAAAATCCGCAACTTTCTAAACATTATTCAGCGAGAATATTATTAAGAATAATAATAATTTTAAAAAAAATTATGATCTTTAATGTGAATAATTTATTATTACCTCACTGTAATTTAAAACTAGATCAAAAGCGGAAAAATCCATAAAAAACCGCCACTTTTTAACTCTATTTTCAGAAAAAAATGGCTATAAACAATAATATATTCTCTAAACAATTTATTGAAACATCTAATTATCAGCGTACATTAATATTTTATGTATTAGAAATCCACAGAATCAAAAATAACTAGAAATGTCTAATTATATTTTCTGAGACCTTTTCATGGTAAAAATTTCAAAACAAAGACACTAGACGGTTTTATTTACATTTCTTAATACTAAAAGGAAGAAAACAAAGTAAAGGGTGGAGCAACTTGCGAAGCACACATTTGTCTATTTTTAGTTATTTGCTAATTCACTGAAAACAACGAAATGTCTAAAATATAAAGCAGTCGATTTTCTATTAATTGTGAAAGGGGCAGGTTTTCTAATATTTAATTATTGACGAGTCCTTTACGTTTATAGAAGAGTACAGGCGAGACTACTAACGTGGAGAAGCGTTTGAATCTTGTAACGAGAGTCGTAGACGGCGTCGCGTACTTTGTTACAAAATGGATATTTCCGCCAATTTTTAATGAATTGATCTAAAAATTTCGAGAAATCTTCCTTCAATAGTGAGGAATAAATGTCTCACTGGAACTTGTTTCACCTCTAAAGTTGCCTCGATACTTTTCGTCGCCGAAGCTAAAAAAACGTGCTTACAATCAGGTCTCAATTTCCAATTAATTATATTTAAACAATTGGCAGTTTTTACTTTTTTCCTTATCTTGTAGGCATCGCTAGGGTATAATGCATGTGTATACCAAGTTTCAAACAGTTTTAAGCATATTTGTCTTAGTAAAGACGATTTAGACTTTAAAAAATAATTGAATTTGCGGAAACATTTTACCCACTTTTTCAATTGTATTATTAAAAATATACATCGGGAAGAAAAACCTTAAATAGAAAAAAAATCCATTTGAATATTCTCCACAAGTCAATACTTTTTTAATTTAATTTTTGAACTCTAAAATGTTGATATCACAAGACACTTGGACAATTCTTTTTCACGTTTTCGAGCGCTCGCCCGGTTCTTGCATCCCGCCCTTCAATTGGAAAACTAAAATAGGAATAATTGCACGAAAATTGTTTCCAGGGCATTTGCTGCGATTCGTCACATGATTCGCACTAAATCTCAACAATTTATAGATGAAAAGAGTTTTTATATTGAACTCATGGAAGTTATTGCATTTTTTTATTTTATAAACAAGTTTTATGAGCCATTATCGACGTCAGCTATTTATGATGTAATAAATCAAGTTTTTCCTACGAAATCGACCAAAATTACTCGGCAATGCCACCTAGTTATCATATATTGGGTCAGTTAATAACAATTGATGCTTATTTAAATAAACCTAATCAACAAATGCACTTTTGGGCTATTTTCCGACGCACTAACTTGGTTCTTTCCAATTAATCAAATTTTATTAACTAATTTATAAACCTGTAGGGATATTTCAATGACAATCGACAGTTATCATTTTTAAGAACAATTTTTGTAACAAATTTGTATTATCTCATACATTTATGAACTAAAAAATTCCACTTTTCACCCATGAATTAACAACTAATTATTTATCAACAATTTTTTGCTATTAATAAATAAAAATTAATGATTGTTTAATCAAAATTAATTTGAAAATTAATTTTCTAACTATTTTCAACATTTCAACGTTGTTCTTTCAACGCGTAATCAACTCTTAACAACTAATTTTTGAAATTTTTTGAAACACTTGGATGACTATCAATTATTGTTATTGTTATGAACAATGTTACGAGGACCTTTTTTCGCCTCAGGCATTTTTCAACTGAGAATGCCGTTTTTCTTGTGGAATTTGCGAAAAATTCTTTAGCTGAATCTCATTGTTAACATAGCTGCTCACAAGTGCTTATTTTTTATAAATAAAGTTAATAAACAAATGCGTTATTTGTAGGGAGCGGACTAGACCAGGTATGAACATTAGGGTTGTCCAAAAAAAAAATTTTCGACTTTTTATATATAAAGCCCGGAAATTTGTTCGAATCCATACATAAAAATAAATACATTTTTGTAAAATAATATTTAGAGGTGGCGCAAGCCCTATGAAGTTTAAGACATTTTCCATAAGAAAAAAAATACGTTATTGTAAATTTTATTCAGAATCCTTAATATTAGCTGAATCGTGTTGAATCTCAACATTTCTCCTCACAACCAGCCATAGAATACGAATGCATTCTTGCGGTCGTACCGACCAATCTGCCACAGTTTATCCGATCGTCGGCCCAAAGTTGGGCCAGAAATGGGCCGGCAGTCGGCTTTTCGTCCACCGCCGACGTCGGTTGCCAACGTCGGCGAGACCATGGCAGCTTGAAAACACCTTTGTCGGTCCAACTCTGGTTACCATAGATCGGTTACCAAAGTAGGACCGACTATGGGCCGATGGTCAATCTCTGGCATCCGACCGAATTTCGCACCTGGGTACAGACCTTGAAAGTCGAACTTTCAGATGGGGTGTTTTGAAAAGATAATATACGCATACCTTGTACAGGAAATATATAGGGTAAAATATATGAAAAATGGAGTGCAGATTCGCACCATTATGGGCTAGAACTTATCATATTATTTTTTCAAAGAGTGATATAATAGAATAGTAAAGAAAACAATAGTGCAGGATAGCCCAACGAATGATAATGAGTAATCAAACTTGACACAAATAGATACAATGATTTTTAGAAAATTTAGTAGAACTGAAGAGTATATAAATAACAAAGTTATAACACTTATCCGAAATGAATGCCATTTTTTAAGAATAGGCCATTTTTATACATAACATTTTTTAAGAATTAGCTTTTTAAGAATAGAATGTGATAAAATTAGACAAAACAAAATGGAAATTATTATTTTAGAACAATTGGTATTAAAAGAATACAATCGAATAGCTTTTTCTTTATTATCTATCCATTTCTATTCCAAAAACTCTATATATTTATATTTTTTTCAACAGGGATTGCGTGGTCATTTTGGAATCGCTTCTTCGTACCTAAAAAGAGATAATGTAAATTAATTGATAAAAAGCAATCTAATTGCAGGAATTTAATGCATTCTGGAGGAAAGAAAAAGGCACTAAGGGTCGAGGCCTTTGTAGCCGTCGGACGACAAGTAAAGCGAAGACAAAAACGTGTCCGTGTAATTCAATGTGGTTCTTCGTAACTTGCATTGTACAGCTCTACCACGGCTATTTTAGAATTACAGCCTTCTTATTTCCAACATGCTTAATAAAAATTTTCATGATTTGCAGAGAATTTTTTTATTCAAAACCGACTTCTCTATCTTTTTTGAACTCATCAAATGTAAGAAATAAAACGTAAATTCGATTACTTTATATCTTTTTACATATTCATTTCAATAAGAAGGTATTGGTGTTATATGGAAATTGACTTTCGCAGATTTCATCAAATATCGAATTTTCAGACCCACTGACTGAGGAAAAATGGTGTTTACTACAGCGTCGGTCTTTCGTCGTCGTCTTAGTTGTCGTCATTGTCGTTGTCGGCGTCTATGAGCTCGATAACATTTGAAGAAATTATATGATTGGTTTTTACTTTGGCTCACTTTTTTAAGATCTCAAAAGAAAGGAAGAGTTTGTTAACTAGCCATTTTTGACCAACGGTTTTGTTTTTATCCGTCGAAAATGCTAATTGCAAAATAAAAAATTCCATTTTCTAACAAAACTATTCGAGATACGGAAAAAATGCTGGGAAGAAAAATGCTTCGTCTCAAAAAGAGCTACAAATTATCTACAGAACATTCCTTGATGAGATGTATATTTTTTGTTTACTTCGTGAAAAATAACATTGAAAATAATAAAATTTAATTGCTGGAAAAATGACACCAGTTATAATAAAATGTTGAGTGAAAAAATTATTCACCTAAAATGGATTTACAAATTCGTTTTTAATTTTTTGTTGGCAAGACATGCAGTTTTCGTTTTAATCGCGAAAAATGACATCAAAAATAATTAATTTAAATTAATGAAAAAATGATACAAGATTGGTATAATAAAATGTTTTCAAGGAAAAATCTTCATCTGAAACAGATATCCTGGATCGAAGTACTGAAATTTATCAAACATAATGAAGAAATTTTTTTTTTCACATACTTTAATCGAGTGTGAAGCGCGGGAGACGTGATGAGAATGTATTCGTTTAAGTTGAAGGAGCTTTAACAAAAGAAAATTCACACAATTAACAAATTATATGTGTTAATGATTTGACCTTTAATTTTAAAAGGCTTATGCACAAATGTGGAGGAGAAGAAAGACCGAGCGCGTAGTGCGAGGTAAATTTTCACTAACGAATGACAAAATTAGATAAAGTAACATTTGAAAGGGGAAGTGTATATGTATGTGTTTGTATGTGCATGTGGATAGGAGTGTATAGATATGTGTGTATAGATGTGTGTGTATGTGTATAGTTAGAAGTTTGTCATATGGACTACCGCAGGATTTCGCCGGTAAAATTTCAGCTATAACTGCATCTCACGACCGTGAGATAGGTGGTTACAGACTGTGACGAATTCAATACGATGATCCGGCAAAAGTCTCGTGCACCCTGAGGTTACGGTGCGACCCAAGGACGACCGCCTTCTGCATTTTCCCCGCAAGTGTCTCAGCATTTTGTAGACACGCAGGGATGTTTTTCAGGCTATTAACCAGTGAAACCTTGGCACCTCCAAGAGCGCCAATGATCAAGACGCTTAGCCTAACATAATATTCCGGGTATAAGCGTTGCAGCTCCCTTCTAAGGAGTATATATATAATTACAAAATAAGGTTAACAACCACCGCAGGGTCCCACTGGGAGCAACTGCCATCTAAAAAATGACAACGGCTCCCAGTAGGCTGTACTAAATAATTGGTTGCTTTTTTTACTCAAATATTTTTTGGTTGTTATTTTCAACAATAAACGTATTTTCATATTTCTACTTCAAGTCATAGAAATTGTGAATAAAGTACTTAAAAAAAGCTTTCTCTCTTATTTACTCATATTTACATCTAGTTGATGCACGCAGCAATTGTTTATAAAATAATGACTTAACTTTAGGTTCAAATAGTAGTCTGTCCTTAATTTTTTATAGAGATCTGAATATTTGAAAATTCAAGTGGATTAAATTTAAGACTCTTGGAAATTAAAAGATAACGTATTCCGATCATTTAGAACTTTCTACTGATTAGATTTTGCACTATGTATTTTGCACTTACGTATCACAATAACGTTTTCAATACACATTTTAGGAAATCTAATTAAAATCTACGTAACAAATAAACTTCTCTAATAAACAATTTGTTGGTTTTTTAACCCAGACCGTTTCTAAAGCGATATATCACACGCGTAGTCAATAGGTCTATTTAGATCTTTTAGATCATAAATTTAGATACCTCCTGACACAATTACACGCTAATTTTTATTTATATCACAGCTTGAGGTATGTAGTCTTTATTATAATCACCTTTCGTAAATGTCGTTATTTTTTTAGCAATATCATTGTACATTTGCCAAGTACCGTCGATTTTTCGGCAAAGAGCTATGTAATGATTGATTCCATCGTGGATGAGGATTCCTGTTAGTCTGTAAATAATATTTTTATGACTTTAATTCGCATAAATAAATGTAGACTATTTTCAAACCAGATTGCTAATTTTAAAGATAATTATGGAATTTATGAAGCTTATTGAGATAGTAAATATTTATAATGAATATTTAACAAACCTGAATTTTTCTCCGTGCAGATGTAGGCAGACTAGAAAGTCCCTGACTTTGCAAGACACAGATTTTTTAAAATCATTGCTACTTCTTACATCTGCCTCGATAAATACATGAGCATTAAAGGTCGTCTTGACAGTACTCAAAAGCCTACAATTTTTTCGAATACATGGTCCCTTAGTAAACTCGTCGTTTATTAAAAGAGCTTTCTCAATTTCCTTAAAGACTTCTTGTGCAATAATTTGATTAACATATAAAATGGGAAATTCTTCATTTTCCACGAAGCCAAAATTACAATGTTTTGCTCGGTACATGCTCGGTTCATTCTTAATGAGAAAGGTCCACATATCGAAAAGGTTGCAAAAAACGCTGAAAGAATGTAGTCCAACGTTTTGAACTAACGGTTTGATTTTTGGTTTTTGTGGGTCTACAAAATCCTTCAGAATTGAAGATCCCTGTCCATAGACATGATTTTGTGCCCCAGAATCAATGTATTCTAAAATGAAACCACCAAAAAAAAATGGTTTGAATTTTCTAGGTGTTCCAAATATTCAGAATTGTCGTTAGCTCCCTCTGCTAATATTTCGGTAATTGAATCAAAAGGGCATGTGTCTCTGACTATATTTACGATGGTTAAGTTCAATAGGTTGCATGAACCTACTGCCATTTTTTACAAGCATAACTGCATCTTTTGTGCCTGCATTAATATTCGGGGCATTTTGACGAATTTCAATGTCCGGACACTTTCTGAAAAATTTTGAAGGCTTCCTGATACCTTTTTCCTCGTAATTTCGTTTCTTCTCTTTAAATTCCAAATCAAGCTTCAGATCTTGATTAAGTAAAGCATCCTCCTTTTTAACCCTGTTACGCCAATTCTCTGTTTCTTTTAAAATAGAGTCAGGTCTTTCAAAATTCTGAATTACTAAAGAATCTCCTGGTTCGCTGTTTTCCCAAGTCATTGCAAGATTGGAGTCTATAACATTAATCACGATATCCTTATTTAATAAAGCATCTTTTTCTTCGCCTTTGTTGAGCCAATTTTCCTTTTCATCTAAGTCTGAGTCTGGTTCTGTATCACCACGTTTTTGAGACCAATTTCGATATTCAAATTCTTCCAGTGGGTCACAATCATTTAACAATTGACAAAGTTCTGATTGAACGTTGTCATTTTCAGATAACACGCGATATTGTTCATTTTGAAGATTAAGTGAAATACTGTGTGCAAGGATTTGACTTTCGCGGAAGCTGGAAGTTGGTAGATCAATATCGATTTCCTCATCTACTTTATTAGTTTCAATTGATCTATGCACACTATTTCCTTTCGAGCAGACGATACTAATCTCGTTTTTCCTTAGAGTGCCTCGAAATGAAATCTAAACATCTTGTCCAGACGTATTGTTCCGTGCACACCACCAAGAACGTTATTTTTCAAATCAACAAAGTCTCCTTCGACATAGCAGCTAGTTGCTCTTATACAATCTGATTCAAAATATCGTCTCATAACTGCAGTCCACAAAACAAACTCTCGAGCTAATCTACATATGTGATTAAAAAACTTAGGTAAGCGATATGCATTGACTCGTTTATGAATCACGTTCATTCCTTCTTCAGCTTTCATCTTTAAGGCTTTAAACCAATCCGAAATATTGGCATGTACATCAGATTCTTCATGCACGAAGCATTTAGGTTTACTCGGGTCTAAATTCAAACAAGTAGACTCCATTTTTTTAATCATATTCTTAAATTCTCTACTTTCCTCATCAGGTATTAACACCATCGCGTTGTGTTCTTCAGTTGCTATATAGTGCGATCTTGCGCGAGCAATACTAACAATATGAAAGCCAGCATGATTTGAACGAAAGTGCGAAAACCCATGTAAAATACAAACTTAAAAATGCCTATTTCTTGAAATCAAATCATTTTCAGGAAAAATCCTTTTAAGGGGTTATGAGCCGTAGTTATATGAATAACATTAAACACTTTTGAGAGCAATTAGTAGATGACCCAAAACCCGGCCTTATTGACCCTCCTCCTTTTGGGCCCTGCATTTTTTTTTAATGCAGAGTCCACAACTTGGCTTTTGGGTATTAAATGAGCCCTTAACTCTGGCATAGGTTATACACTCTTTGTGCACGGTCCCAGAAAAGCAAAAACTGCTGATATATTTCATTCACAGTTTAATGTCAAATTCCTTCGCGGGGTGTTTTCGAGTTTTATGGGTGATTTTTTAGAAAGTTGTTGATGTTCTCAGACACCTAAAATATACTGCAAACTGATGCAATACTTTTTTGCACTTTGTGAGTACTTTTAGGTAAGGGGTAGTTCTAGAATGTTAAGGGATGCTTTTAGAAAATTGATTTTGAGGTCGTTGAAGAGCCTAAAATGAGCCCTTAATTCTGATGTACTGACTTTTTTAATTAGTGCATATTTATTTTTCAGGGTATTTTCTCTGTGATAGGGGTTGTTTTTTAAAACTTGCGCCGGAGGACATTCAAGAGCCCTAAATGAGCCCTCAATTCTTGTGAAAGAAAAAAGTTCATTTGTGCAGATTTATTTTTCATGGTAGTTTTCCTGGGATAG
Organism: Andricus grossulariae; assembly: GCA_011634705.1. Taxonomy (NCBI): domain Eukaryota; kingdom Metazoa; phylum Arthropoda; class Insecta; order Hymenoptera; family Cynipidae; genus Andricus; species Andricus grossulariae. The sequence continues at coordinate 79,296,598 of JAABKJ010075445.1, read as the reverse complement.
AGGTTGTTTTTGAAAAGTTGCGCCGAGGCCATTCAAGAGCCCTAAATGAGCCCTCAATTCCTGTGAAAGAAAAAAGTTCATTTGGGCAGATTTATTTTTCAGGGTAGTTTTTCTGTGATAGGGTTTTTTTTTTTTTTTTTTTTAATTGCGCCAGGGGTCATTTAAGAGCCCTAAATGAGACTTCAATTCCTGTGAAAAAGAAAACTTGATTGAACAAATATTTCTACCATGGTACTGCTAGCTTTACGTAAAGCTGGCAGTAACATGCATTTTTTTTTAATGCAGAGCCCAAAATTTGGCTTTTGGTTATTAAATTAGCCTTAAATAAGTCCTTATTTTTGGCATAGGTTATACACTGTTTGTGCACGGTCCAAGAAAAGCAAAAACTGCTGATATATTTCAATCTCAGTTTAATGTGAAATTCCTTCACAGGGTGGTTTTTGAGTTTTCGAGGTGATTTTTCAAAAAGTTTTTTATGTTTCCGGACAACCAAAATATACTGCAAACTGATGCAATACTTTTTTTTGCACTTTGTGAGTACTTTTGGGTAAGGGGTAGTTTTCGAATGTTAAGGGATGCTGTTGGAAATTTGATTTTCGGGTCGCTGGAGAGCCTAAAATGAGCCCTTAATCCCTGTGAAAGAAAAAACTTGATTGAACAAATATTTCTACCAAGGTTTGGGCATGGTGGTACCTCCAGGTTTACCCACCTACAAAAAGGATCTGTTTGCATAGTTCAATATTTTTTTATATAAACTTTGATGTGATAATTGTATAGCCCTATCAACCATATTTTTAATGATCGGGATTTTCATTTGTATTGGGTGATTTGACAGAAAGCTCAAAGTTAGTCCTGAAAATGATGGTTGTCTGTACCTCCTATCATCCTTGTCCTTTTCTGAATCCAATTATTATAAAATAAAATTTAATTTATAAGGAGATATTTTTTCATCTAACAAGCTTCCGTTGTGCAATTTTGTCCATTCAGAAAAGTATAATGAAAATTTAACTTCTTAGGATTAGAAACATTTAAAAATAAAAAGAGGTTATTCGTATTAATCAAAGACTTTCGATAAATGAAAGCATGACACCCTTAACACCTGCAATGATGGTTGGCTAAGGAAGATTCAATAGAATACTCTAACAATTTTCATTGAATACGTATACGGATGTATACAAAAATGCATTGATATTATGCTTTTAATTAATTAAAAAATATAGAAAATTACAAATTTTATTAGTCCTTATACAATAGAACTTTTTGACTAACTCTCTATTTATATTGAAAATTTTTTCATTAAGATCTTTTAATTTTTAATAATTGTTGCACATAAGATCATAATAATTCAAAAACTTTATTTATTGATTTAAATTTTTTTTCCATGATTCAACTCTTCAGTGAACTTCACTGTGTGTAATGAAAAACAAATTGTTGGTGTTGTATAAATTATCCTTGATATTTCAGAAATCTTTAATTTTTAATTAATAAATTTACAATATTCATAGAAAATCTATAAAACTACGATAAATTCAAACGCAACTTAGAAATGAAAACACTTAAATAGATTGATTTATTGAGCAGTAAGGCTCTGGGACAATTTCTTTTTCAAAAATGGGGAAAATATTTTCAAGTCCATTGTATTATTATTATTAGTTATTACTATTGTATTATTAAAGACAATGAATTAAACCAGAGAATTACTCAAAATAATAAAAAATTAGACAGAAAATTTATGAATTTAATTCAAAATCAAGGTGATATTCAAATGTTAAATATAAATATTCATTATGCGCTTTCACCTGAAAAATTGGACCTCTGGTTTCTGAATCTTTCAAAAATTGATATACCTTTCCAAGTGACCAACATTTTGAGATTAGGAGAAGGTTTCAGTAACAAGAACTATATTCGTGATCGAATTCTCGGCTCCTTCTGAATACAACATCACTGCCAAGGAGAAAGAAAAGGAGGAAAGGAATCGAGAACTTAAAAGGGAGCTGCAGCGACTGTATCCAAAATATTCGGTACAAGTAATTGTCCAGAAAACTTCTTTGTACTGTTGTTAACAACTTTTTTGCTGGAAGTTTTTCGTTACTCAAAATTCGCTCGATAAACGAAACGCTGGATGTTAGAGAAGTCCGATGTGGCCGAGCATTAGAAAAAAATTAATAACAACTTTTATTTAAAATAATTTTTTATTCCTTTTGCTCTATCAGTCAAAGGACATTTCGAACAATATTTCCTGAAAATTTTATTTAAAAATTCCGAAAACTGACTTACTGAGCACAAGTTGTGGCAAAAAACGAATTAAAATCGACTTTTCCAAAAAAAGTCAGTTTTTTCGCTTTTATTAAATAACTAAAAAAGCTAAAACTTTTTGCCTGGGGGAAAAAATATGGAAGACTCAATTTAGAAGAAGACATATTGATTCTCTTTGCCTAAGACTTTAGGCAAATTCATAAACTATAAGGTACACCTCACCAGATCCAATGAGATTCATTGAAAGACATTTTTCTCGTAGAATATTATAGTATAGAAAAATAACATAGCAACATGATTTTTCTTAAATATTTTGTTCATAAAAGTTACAACTTGCTATTATTATTTAATAATAACATTAATTGAGAATTACCGCTATCAAGGTGAATTAAAATAATCATTACTAAACAACCGCTTATTCAGACATAAAAGTGCTATAGGCAACATGATTTAGCAGAAAAAATAATTTTTCCCCGATGGAAAACGCGAAATTTTTTTATTTGTTTTTAATGTTGTTATTCCAAATACAAATATTTAACATTTATATTTTTGTGCAGCTTTGTATTATAATTTCGAATAATTTGAAAGTATATGAAAGCATTATTGTTTATAAAAATTGTTTATAACAATTGGCTTAAATCTTAAAGTGCGAGTGATACGCTAATAGATGGCGCATAAGATAACTCGAGAAAGGGATCAGCTGCGATTTTACTGTAAGTGGTTTTGTCAACTTAGAATGGGCTCCTAAAAACCTATCTAAACACTTTTAGATCCATTTCAATGGAACCAATCGATGATTGAAGTGCACTGTGAGAATTTTCTAAAAATCCTTACCCATTGTAATGGGCAAAACTTTTCGTAGAGTGATCTATCATGTGCACATTCGGTCTCCGATTTGCCTTGGTCAAGACAATGCCAGTACTCGTCTCTATGGTTCCAGCATGACAGACGATCTTCCTTGTTTAAAAAAGACATTCTGGAAAATAATAAAATAATTTTAAATCATAATAGCATTTTATATTAAGATTCACGGTAGCGCAACGACGCCAAGTACAAACAAAAACCTTCCAAGAAGCCTTATCTGGAATAATCATTTATTTTTTACCTTTTTGGGATTTTGTGTCTTGATTCAATAATAATTTTTTTCCCGTGTAGTCTATCAAACCGATTGTCATTAAATTTTAATGAGAAGTCTGAAACAACATATTTTTGACATACATTGCAAGTATTTTCGATATCTTTAATTGTTTAAAAATTTTACGTATTTACTATCGAAATTAAAATTTAGAAATGCCATAAATGATAAAATTTTAAAACCTATTCATGGTAACGAAAATTCGTGCAATATACGGGGTGTCCGGACTTATATAGCTGTATAAAAATAAAATAAAAATAAAACGAAAATTCCTTTTCCAAAAATCAGTTGAAGTGTTAGTTTTTGACCTATAAAATATTCAAGCTGGACCAATCAGGAGCGCCGTATAAACACTCGTGTGTGCGTGAACGGGAGTCCAACGTAGTGTTCTCCCTCGCTAACCCCACCTCAGCGCTCGCTTCGATAACACTGCGTTGGAATCCCGCTCACGCACACGCGACTGCTTATATGGCGCTCCTGATTGGGCCAGCTTAAATATTTTATAACTCAAAAACTAAAACTTTAACTGATTTTTGGGAAAAGAATTGTCAATTAATTTTTTTAATTTTTATACAGCTATATAAGTCCGGACACTTGAGTCTGGGACACCCTATATATCGAGAATATTTTCCTACAGACTTCTCATTAAAGTCTGATGTAAAAATGTAGAAATGTAAAATCTTGGATAGAATAGGCTGCAGAGGTAAGCACAGGTAAAAAATTGAATTCTTTTACAATCATTCAGCAATAATACATTTTTTATCCAAACGATTTGCCTAATATTTGAACTAGAAATCTATGGCAACGTGATCTTAACATGTATTTCAGAAAAATACGATATCCTTAATAATTAAAAACCTTAGTTAATCATATTTTATGTTAAAAAATGGATTTTTTCACATGTGCTCACGTCTATGGACATCCTAATCTAACCAAACGGTTGATACCAAATTTTAACCAGAATTGATATGTTATAGTTTTACTTTTTTGATATCAGTGTTTAAAGAATAACAAAAATTAGGACACTTTTTTTATTTAGTCCCCAATCCTGGAAGCTTTTCTTTTAGTCCGATATTCTTCGGGGTTGGCTCAAATTCACTAGAGATGTATTTATTTAAATGCTCATTTTACGAACACTTTGCTTCCTCATGGGCATTAAATAAATTTGCTAGTTGCCCGACTCAATCATCATACATCTGGCCATTTCCACCAGAGTTCTATTTTTCCTCTCCGCCACACCGTTTTGTTGAGGGGTGTGTGTGACCCGCATGGGCCCACAGACATCCGTATGTACGATAACAAGTGGTTCAGTACTTCGCGTTGACTCCTTTGGAAATGGCGTTTTAGCGAATTTCCCTTTCAAGCACACTTCGCAAGTAGGAAGACTAACTTCCCCTTCTACCTCTGCTCCCACTATTCTGCCATCATTCACGACTCTCTTCAGGTCTCTCGTTCAGATGACCCATGCGCTGATGCCACGTGCCGAGCTTTGTTTTCGGAGACTTTTCTTCCACTGCTGCCAGACTTTTCGCAATTTTGCGCACATAGTATAGATCGTCCATACGATCGGCAACAACCTTAACGTCAATCATGCTCGTCACGAATTTCTACTCCAGTCTTATGAAACGTCACGGTGCATCCTCGGTCTGTGATTTTCGCAACTGACATCAAATCAGTTCGCAGATCAGGAACATAAAGCACATTTTTAAGATTCAAAATCTGGTCTTCGCGGTCGTTAGTTACCAGTAGTCAAACCGTACCTTTCGCTTTAACTTCCGCAGATGCACTGCTAGCGAGATTCAACGAGCGTTGCTTTGGTTCTTCCATAGACTGAAACAACGTTGCGTCGTGGTACATATGTGGCGTACAATCACTGTCCAAACACCATTTACGCGAAGAAGCACACGATTTCAGGTTAAGCGCGGATTGAACTTCACAAGTCGCGGTAGTCACAAGATAACTTACTTCTTCCACTTTCTTAGCGTTCTCAGCGTTCTTGTCCTTACCACATTGTGAGGCTTTATGTCCGACCTTTTTACACCGAAAAAACTTAAACGGAAATTTCCCGTCTCTCTCCGATTTATTATTATTCGATTTCGCGGGCTTTTTGAATTTTGTACTCGCAATCATCGCATTTTGATCGCTATCCCGATGAGTAGGCAATTCGTCACGTGACTCGATTGCACAACGAAAGTTCTCGTATTTTTCCGGCAAACTATACAGTAATGCTTTAACAACGTGGCTTTCCTGGCAGGTACCTTAGATTGATAAATAGAGTGCAACTTCACCCAAACAGCATTTGAAGTTGCACATCCTTTTATCTGCTTTAGTTCCGATGGACTAATCGCCAGAATCAGGTCTGAACGTGCTTTCAGGTCTGCTTCTTCCCATTGTTCAGCCGCACGTTCTGTTGTCGCATCTCCCGCCATTACCACTGGCTTGGGCTTCCTACCATTCACATAAGCCCACGCGCCATTTTGATTCACTTTCAAAACACTTCACAAAATACGACGCTTTCACTCACTCACACAGCGTCACACTACACAAAGCGAAACAACGCCACGACACTCACTGCTTTTGTTTTACGTTTTTACTCAATCGAAAACGATCCTGGGGCTCATAACCTGTTAGAACGAGGTACTATCCATAGATCTTTAGGTAAAAACAACACAACTGACATTAAAATGTAATTTATTTTATACCCTCATAAACGTTGCGGATGACGTACTCGCGTGACCGTAGGTAACGAAACAACTGAACGGTCCCAGCGTTGCCACAACCAAGTTAATCACAAAAAACTAAACTTGTCTTACACGTGCACAAAAATCACTGCGTTACAACATATTTTTTTAATCGTATTTTCTGAATATAAATACACTTTTATAATTTAAATTTCATTATGACTTTTATGATTTATTTAGTAATGCGCCAAAAAAGATATAAACCATCCATACTCAATTTGAAGAAAATTTAAAGAAAAAAAAAAACTTAATTGTATAAACAATAACATAACGTTCTTAGCAGAATTTATTACCCCTCGAAATCATTTAATATTATGTTTCATTCAGAAAATACGATTTCAAAAGTATTTTTGGAAAATTAATTATTTAAACAAATTATATTTGCTTGAACAATTGAAAAATGGTTAATATAATCTTTCCATACACTATACAGTCAGAAAAATAATTATATATGTTTTTTATTTCATTTCATTTTTTTAATTTTTCGAAAAAAAACTGCTTAAGCAAATCAAAATTGTTTAAACAAATAGAAATTTATCAAACATTGAAAGATATGTATCACAATTACATAATTTTTCAGCAAAAAGTAGCATAGGACACCAATTCGAGAAAAAACTGGACATCTCCAATGAGAAACTATTACATTTCAATTAGAAAATACGATAATTTTTTACATATTTGGGGAATAAATAATTGTTTAAATGAGTTAGATTTTTTTAAACAATTGAAAATTGGTAAAAGAGTCATGGGAAATAATAAAATTGTCCATTAGTCATTATTTATATTAAAAAGGCGACGGAAATTGCTAAAAAGTAACAATAATACGTAAAAATGTAGTTTTCTTATTTTTGGGTCATACTTGGGGCGCTCTAGATGGGGAGGGGGGGTAAAAATTAAGCTTATTAGTATGGTTATATTTCATAGGTACTCCTGTTCAATCTCTAAAAAACTTGGCATGTTTCGATCAAACCCTGAAGTATGAGTTCAATTTTTCGAAAATCAAAAATTTCCCCATGTTAATTAAATGGAATTTTGAAGTGCTCGGTGGTACGTTCTAATATTCGAATTTCGAACTAATATATATATGTGTATATATATATATGAATGCATTAAATATTAGCAATGTTAGAAATACATTAAATTTTTGATTGTTTCTTTTCCTAATTGGAAAATGTAATATTCTAAATAGATTGGTTCATAATCAAACGTAACAAATATTAAAAAGCGAAGTCAAAAAGGTGCCGTACATGTATGACAAAATGCTGCAAAGGGTTCAGAATACAGTTTGTATATTAAGATTTCAATTACGTTAAATAGTTATTGTTTATAATTTTAAATAATTAATACAGTGTATTCAATCATTATTTAAGCATTTATGCAATCATGTTTTTTAATTACTTAAATCTTTATGTCAACATTATTCTTTATGAATTTACTTTTTTAATTTTTGTTCAAGTCTAAACCATGATTCTGTCTAGAAACTAGTTCAAATCTGCACAGTCTTCATATATTATAATTCGTAACGAACTTCTAGATAATGCCAGGACTGGAACTAGAAAGAAGAAAGCTTTAATTCGAACACGTAGTAGAACTAGACATCGGCAAGGCTCGACATCGAGCGCCAGGCTAGTATTCCATGAATAGACAGGCGTGATAAAAACTTTACTGGCTTGAACATGATTCAAGACTGCCACGAAATTTTTCCATGCGGAGTTTGCATTCGTATCCACGTCGAACTGATTTCCCCTATACAGAATGTCAGTACATAAGAAAGTACAAAATATTAATTAAAAAATCTGCCTGCCGCGCGGGCACATTCTTATTGCGCCCAGCTCGCTTCGCTAGAGCGCACGTTTGTTGTATCTAGCCCTTCGCGCTCGATAATGTATTTATCTCGCGCTTCGCGCTTGGAACCCGAGGATGATTCTTACGAGCCCTCATCGGTAAAAAAAACAAATATTGATGGTTTTTCGCGCACGACCTTTGTACTTCCTCTAGATTTGTGCACATACCTTTTAAAATTAAAGGTCACAGCATCGACAACTATTATTTCGTGATTATGAATTCTCTTTAGTTAAAGCTTCTTCGGCTTTAACGAACACGTTTTTACCACGTTTCTCGTGCTTCGCACTCGCTTCCGTCTAATGTGCGAACATTGATATTAAACCAGATGTATTTATAATGTTCATTTTTTTGGTTTCATTATTTAAGAATGTGCGCATTCTATAGAAAAAAAATTTCGTCAATAAACATTTTATTGCACCTTTATTTTGCTTTTCCAACAAATTATTTTGTTCATTTTCAATGTTATTTTTTACGATTCAAACAAAACATACGCATCCTACCAAAAAATGATTGATGAAAATTTTTTCTTTCAATCACACACTGCTGTTAAGAATTAAGGTATCTCTATTGTTCGAAATTTTCTTTTTTAACAGTATCTTTTACGATTAAAACGAAAATGAGTTATCCAATCAAAAAATGGTCAATGGAAAATTTATAGATCCTTTTGAGATCAATAATTTTGTTTTTCAACATTTTCTCCGTATCTCGCGTTATTTGGCTCTAAATTTGAATGTTCAACTTTTCAAGAAAATTTGAAAAGTTATCATGGCAATCTTGTAGGATGTTCAAAAAGCAACGTTTTTCTTCTTCTGACTTTTTTCATATCGTGCGTTGTTTAGCTCTAAATTTTCATTTTCGTCTTTTTTTTAATATTGTAAATGCTATCACTCTGGTAATTTTACTTAAATAAAAAAAGTCATGAGGATGAATTTTTTTAGTACTACAAATAGCCGTACAAAAAATTTTCAAATCTTCAAAAAAAGAGTTCTCACAAATTTTGAAAATACTGTAACTTTTTGAATTTTCATCTAAAATGGCTGGCTAACGAACTTGACCTTAAGTTTAGAACACAGAAAGATTATACTGAAGGCTAATCCAATTTGTCATTTATTCAGAAAGTTATCGTGCTAAAAGACTAAAAATCTACCGACGGACAGACACACAGACAGACACATTCGCGAAAACCTGTTTTTCGGGGTCAGAAGGTCTTGAAACGTGGATATTTGACAAGAAGGGGGAGGGGTCAAATTTTACACAAATCTAATACCTTCTCTGATGAGAATGTAAAAACATCAAAATATTCATGGAAGATTCATCAGCACGCACGATGTCACACAGCAAGAAAGAAGTCATTCGCTCGTATTTAATAAGGCTTGTGTACCAGTAGAGTGGTGGAAAGTGCACTGTAGGTAAATTTTATCCGTGCATTGGTTTCTTGAAAAGGACTCTGTCAAGTTGGAAAAGTTAAACCCAAAGTATTTATGGTAGTTTCAAAGGCACAGGCGTGGCACTACATGTACCAAAACTTACACGCAGAAAAAAGAACCTTATATTTTACTGAAAACCAAGTTAAATCTACTGATCTTCCAAGTACGTGTATGGACAACACGGCAGTTCAGTAAATGTTACAATTATAGGCAAATGAATATGACTCATTTCTGGTTACCAGTGCCAATTCTATAGTGGTGCTGACCTGCGGTTCAGTAGATTTTACCGATCCAGTCGCTATTCTGCACTGTTCCTCGAGGCTGCAATTACGAATGATCATGTCACTTTGATGGATAATATAAACAGCAATGGGACTCCCATGCTGTATTGAAGTCGAAAATCGAACGAACTTCTCTTTCTTTCTCCACACGTTGGAAAAAGAGGTCCGTTCGACTTTCGACGCGGTATCGGAGTCCCACTGCAGAGCTAACTTATGTTGAAAAGTTTCAGGAGATAGAAATAACTATCTTCTGGCGCTTTTAAGCTCTCTGAATTCTAAGTCCGCCGAACTCAATTATAGAAGTTAACTTCTATAATCTGCCCACAACACTTAGAATTTGAACGATGAACCTGAAGTAAGATATAGAAAGTTAACTTTCTATTCCACCTCGAAGAGTCACAGCTCTGGTGCTAACGGCCCCCTGCCGAGCTCTTGAATGAAGACTTTTTCTCTCACAGTTGACCCTTTTGATATGGCTTCGCGAGATCTCCCTACTCCTACGCACTGTGCGTGGGTGGGAGCCTATGGTCATGCGTATTCGCGTTTTCTCGCAGGCCCCTGTGCTCTCACGCCCTCATTACTATTTGGATTTGTCTGTTGCCTATCTGCAGGCTCTCTATACAATCCGAGGGTCGTAGTTGCCCCCCTTTTTTTTCGTCCCGCTCAAATTTTAACACCAAAAAAAATTTGGAAAGAGAAAAAAAATCTTTCTCTTTTCTCTTTATATAGGCAGCACACATATATTCTAATCCTATATACATGTTATTATTATTATCATTAAAACACTCATTAGATAAAAAAATGAAGTTATATAAACCTGTCATAAATAAGATGTAGGCTAAGATTCATTTCATATCCCATTCTAGCGGAATCATAATAAAAAGACATATGTACAGCGGTAAGGTAGACGAACATATAAACATATGAAGATTTGCAATAAACTGAGAGATATAAAAAATAGACAGATGAAAGTTATAGTTAAATTATGTGGTATGTAATAAAAGATGTATAAAAAAAAGTATAGAAATATAGTTGAGACTTATCTAGATGTCGAGAGAATACAGTTTCTCGTAGGTGTTGATCGTGTCATTCTCTGGTAGTCGAGGCTCGTATCTTTCCACACGTTCCCAAGTCTCAGTGATCGGCCAGTCCTGTGATGGTGATCATGCTGCATATTTCTCCCACATTTCGTCATCTTTGTGTACAGGTCCCCATTTCCATGTAATGAGAACAGGCTGCATTGGTTTTGCTTCTCTCTCGATCACCGTCCTTTTCCTTGATGCTGCACTACCTGACTCGCAGGGGTGGTCCATATTCCTTTTCCGTGCGGCCGTCTCGTCCACTAATTGCTCCTCTCTACTGGGCGTCTGATTTTCCAACTTGTTTCATGCTACTGATTTTCTTCAAATGGATACTGAGCGAAAGGCATTGAGCGTCACTGCCCTCAATAACTCTCGTTCCTTCTTCCTAGGTGCTAGATATAACATGATTGCTTTCGTTGCTAGGTTCCAATTGGGCCTCTTTGTCTTTCCTATTGGCAACTGAGTTAGTCTTTGGATGTGCTTTGCGTCACTTTCTGTTTTTGCATTGGTTTGCGTCATCACCGCATTATGTGTCGTGGTTTTTATCACATTGGTCACTTGAGAAGCAGATGCTTGTGGTTCTATTACTGTAGAGGTGGATGGTTCAGGTTCTTCTCACTGGTTTCTTCACTGCTTTTATAGACGTAACACTTTGAGGTTTAATGTGTCCATAATGTCCATCATCAGTTCCCACACATCGTTTCCGCGTACTGGTAATGACCTTATCAGTGTTTATACCTGTCAGGGTGTTCCCAGGTGGACGAAAAGCACGCGCTCTAGGGTTTGTGAGTACCCGTGGTCGAGCAATTTTTGTTGGATATGTCGAACGTTAAATGGATATTACGTCGCCTGATGCTCCGTGTCCTCTGCACTGAATCCTCACACTTCTCGTGGTATCCTTCTTCTCACACTGCGTGGATGGTAGTCCTCTCCCCACTTCTACCTAGCAACGTCTTCCTCCTCCCTTCAATATTTTCTCAAATCGTCAGCATGGTACTGCCCTCTGATATTTTCTCTGTTGGCTCTTGCAGGATGTGCACATTGCCACCTACCTGTTGTTTGATAGTGTAGGGTCATTCATACAGTGCCAACAGTTTTGCCATCGTTCCTGCCATTCGTCGATTTCAAAGGAGATACCTTTTTTCTTTCTGTTGCTTCGCTGTATTCTCTTTTCTCTTTTTATTTTAGTTCTCTCGCGGATCATTCTTATTTGCTCATCTTGATCTACTTGTCCTTCCTGTGGTCTGTTGGGTATCAGATGCTCCCACCATCTTGGAGGCTTCCGACCCCACGTTGCTTCATTGGGCGTGACTCCTGTAGTCTCATGGTAGGTTTCATTGATAATGCTTTCAATATTTTCAATCTGTGAAAACCACGTGTCATGCCGATTCGGAGATAACAGTGTACGCAGAAGTTGAGCCAATTCACGGTTAACTCGCTCGACCATATTAGCCTGCGGGTGTCGAATAGAACTTAGTATCATTCGGATTCCTCTCTCTTCAAGTGCCTGTTCCCATTTTCTGTTAGTAAATTGAGTTCCCCGGTCGTATAGTATCTTCTCGGGTTTCCCAAAGGTCTCGACAAAATTGTCTAGCTTTTTAATAGTCGCTTCACTTGTCGTTTTTCTAAGTGGATATAATTCCACATATTTCGTAAACGTGTCTAGTAATACTAGAATGTATTCATTTCCAAACTTTGAAGCTGTTAGAGGTCCAAAGAAATCCAGCGATATTAATTCTAACGGTCTCTTCGGTAATACTGGTTGTTGTAATGCTTGTGATGCTGTTGTTGATATTTTGTTTCGCCATCTCACGGTTGTGAGACGTGGTTACAGCTGAAATTTTACCGCGATTTCGCTGGGAGCAAGTGCAATTTTTATGATTAGCACCTGCTCCCGGCGAAATCCTGCGGTTGTCCTTATGACAAACTTTTAACTATATATATTAGCCATCACTTTACTCAGTATGTTTATAAATTTATCATTTCCCTTATGATTTTCCAAATTAGAGGTGGCGTTTCAGAAGGTCAGAACACAATTTTTTTATAAAAGGGGACAATCGGCTCAAAAAATCAGATGAATTCTAATACGTATTGTGACAGAAAGATGTTTTTTAATCTCCTTTCCCATATTTTTCGAACTTCCAACAATAAAAAAATGGTCCTACATTTTCTCTGCACTAGATGGGATTTTTCAACTAATTTATAACACTTCAAAAGAAAAAATTTCGATTTTCTAAAAACCTAACGACATTTACCAATCAAACTTTGTACGCTTCTATTCAGCACTGATGTATCTCGAGATTACATTTTTTCTCCTAAATGAAAAATTCGATTGTTTAAACACGTTTCTTAAGCTAAAAATAGTCAAAATAGTGTTTATTAGGTAGAGCGCATCAAATTTTATCAATATAAAACTAGGATTATCAAGTGAATATTTAAATATAATTACAAGAAAAAATCCTGACAAATATGAATATCACAATCTGCATTCAAATTTGTGGTTTTTAAACTCTTGATTTTGTTTATTTGCTTAATTTTCTATTAGTAAGAGATGTGTTTTAAATATTTTCCTATGACGTGTAGATTTCAAGCATTTCTAGCCAGAATATGGTACCTGTAGTGTATATAAGTGTTTTTCTTAGAAGGAAGTGGATCGATTGACTTACGTATATAGGATTTGCCTATGTTTGAAGAGTGGAAATATATTTAGTTTCCGTGATACTTCGCACACCTTCACGTTATTTATTCAATAAAAAGTATATTTCTTACTCAAAAAATGATTATATTTAAATAAAAAATACCCATAAACATTATTTAGTCTCATATGTGAGTGGAGAAGCTTTTTCCAAGTATTGACAAAAATGTTCTTTTAACATATTTGAAAAAAAGAAAAATAGAACATCGCTTCACGAAACTCCAATCGTTTATCTCATATGTCAGAAAAAATAGTTTAATACAAAAAATATACAGAAATTTTTCTTAACAAAAATTTTAGTAACATATCCCTTAAACTGGATTACTTCTGTTAGGAAAACTTCCAAAAATTTATGCGATACTTTACAATGTTTTTATATTCTCTTTATAACTAGAAATACTATATTCATCTCGCGTTTAGGGAGTTTTTTGCATTTTGTACGCAAAAAATTTTAAACATAAATAAATAGAGAAACGAATTCTATATGTCCTTAAAAGTAACCTACCGAAAAAAAACATATAAATAAAATTGATATTATATGTATAAAGCAATATAATAATAAAAATATCAAGCAAAATTTTAAAAGAACAATAAATATTCAAATATTATTTTGTAAAGCATAAACAAGTAGCATGCCTTATATTAAACGAAGTATATCATTTTAAAGTATGATATAGGTAGTTAGATAGTTTCAAAAATTGAATAGCAACGGTATTAGGAGATCCAAAAAGAAATTATTGCTTATGCATTATAAAACACACGACTAAGTTGGAAGTACGAGTATTATCAATGTCATTTGATATAATTAAAAAAATAGGTAAAGTAGGCTACATGCTCCTACAAAAACAGGCTCTGCAGACTATTTAAATATATTATTCGAAATGTTCAACTTATCTATTTTTCTTTTTCTCAAAATATTTAGTGATTGTAGTAGATTGTTAATGATGGCTAATTTAGCATTGAGTACCTTAGTCATAAGTAATTTAGTCATAGCTGACTAAATCAACTTGGACTAACTTAATCATGACAAACTTAGACGTGATTACCATCATCGTGATTAACTATATTGTGATTCAGTTAGCCATGAAGCATTTATCCTTGAGTAACTTAGTCGAAATTGAGTAATCCTTCAATAGTTTATTCGTGACTAAACGAACCTTGACTAGCTTGATCGACACCAACATAGTAGTGACTAAATTTGTCTCCATTAAATTAGTCGTAATAACTTAGTCATAACTAACTTTTTTGCAACAATCACCTTGAAAGTGAGGACTTGCATGAGTCAAATGATACGTAAAGTACTTCAATACATCAGACTGTGCGAGAATAAATTTTTGGCCCATGCGATTTTTGAACAATATCTATTTGACGAATCATCGCAACGGGCACGCATGAGTACTTCATAGATAAGGAACTTTGCTTACCAGCGAAATGAAAATATTCATAAAAATTCTGTGAAAAAAATACAGACAAGTTTGGCTGAAACACATCATACAGAATCGAAAATTTGGTGAGAAGTGTTATAAAGGCGTTAAATCACTGTCTCACGCGGTTTAATACGGACGGACTTTAATGTATTTCTTTTTAATTACCACAAGGCCTCCAGCAAAAGCGTGTCACTGCTCATTTAATATTTTAACGAATTTGACGTTTCACGACGAATCACTTCTTAACTCGGACATGATTTTCGACTCGCAAAACGAAATACACGCATAAAGGTGGTAGTTGGGTGTACAATCTAAACCATGAATAATACAAACAATAAAATAGCCTCGGAATAGCCAGACATCGATGTCTTGGAGACGAACTCAAGACAGCGCCAAGTCGAACTCAAGTCGAAGCATTTTTACTCGGATACAGATCCACAGTGGGGCCAAATCCCAAGAAGGTGGTCGAAACCTTAAAAACGATGTTTCACTTTCTTAGATTTCAAGTGGTGGGGTGGTTAGAGTACAGTCCGAAGGTCTGAGACTGAAATTGAAAGGGTCTGAACCCTTATACCTGCTCTTAGATTGCAGTTAAAATGTACGCTTCGTGCGAGGGAGTTGCTTTAGTTACGGAGCAACGAAGTGAGCGTTGTGTTCAAAGGGACGCCAAAATAATTTCAAATTGAATCACTGTCATTTTCAAAAATAAGATCAGCTACTTAAAATAATCAGAATATCACTATATAATTTAAAAATTGAAAGTATTATCTGATAAAGAGTAATAAGCGAATGAATGTAATAAAAATGACGGATGCCCGTTAATAGGAAATTGAAAATTCAACTATCCGAAGCTGCCCCCTGGCTTTGTACATATCGTAAACAGTGATCTCGAAAACCCACTCATACCAAGTTTTCGAGAAAAAACTATTTGTTTTACATACTAGCTCTCCATCTTAGATCCCCCATTTTAAATTGCGAATTTTGAACTTGATATTCGTCCCTTTTTGCGATCGTTCAATTGGCTTGCACGCTATCAGGTGTCATTTAACGTAAATAATACTTGTACACAGTAATATTCCATATATTAGTATTGTTTGAAAAGTTTTGATGCTTTTACATGGAATTCAGTGATGAGTGAATGCAGAAATATAAATAATCGAATTTTCTTCGCTGTTTATTCAATATAAAATTGTATAAAATAGTTTATTTGCAATGATAATTTTGTTTCCTTATTGTTAATTTTAATGTAATTATTAAAATCACACGGAAGAAGTGGAATGAATTATTTATTATTCAAGTTAATATAAGTAAGTAGTTGATTAAATAATTACCTAAAACCTTATATATAATGTGATTACTCGCCCAGGTGCGTACATTGTATTTTATGACGCTTACGCCATTATGAAAGCTCATTTTTTACGTAAAATCTGTTTAGCATAGTGTTTCAAAACAAAGTAAGCGCCGTTCTAAATTTCTAGCGTGTGTTAGAAATTCAGAAAGGCTTTGACTGCGCACAGCCTGCTTGCCAGCACTTGAACGACAATAATTCATAGCTGAGATCGGGAGAGTTGTGAAGGGAGGTTTCTTATCCGTCCCTTAAAACTAATCTGAGTCGGGAATCTGACACTTTGAAATAGAAACCGCCATGAGACGATAGAGGAATGGTCAGCATTTTGAACCATAATCAAAAAATACTCCATATTATATTTGAATCTGGAAACCTTTCACGCTCGAACTAACTGAAGGCCGCCACCATCTGGTCAACCGAGATAACAGCTAAACATAGTCGCAAGGTTGCACAGAGCGCCGTTCCCTTAAGGAGAGAGTAAACTCTCATTAGATTTAAGTTCTCTCGCTGCAGTGCCAGCCAACTAGGGTTATGGATATTTACTATTCACGTATATAAATTGAGTCGGTCACACGAACTCTGCACACCTGAAGAAACAAACAGTTCCCAACAACCCTACGAGCATGTTTATAGGGTTTCTATCATCTCTTATTCATTTCTGCATGCACACAAATATAATCAAGAAAATGCGTTTTGGGCAATTTTAAACCCCTTTTCATCAAAATCTTGACGGGATGGAGTAATTTCTTCGGCGGATTCTGATTCAGCGTCTAAAAACTTATCAAAAACGATCTGATCTATTCCGGAGCCATAAGGAAAGGTAATTTTTGTAACACAGTGAATATAACAAAGAAAAAACTAAGTGCAGTCTTTACCCCAATTAAAGTGTTTTTTACCTGCAACAAAAATTACCTTGAAATCGTGAGATATACCCACAACTTTGGGTATGGTTAAATTGTCAACTCACTGTATCTCCATTTCTTACAATGTGTAAAAATCCACCTACACCTATATAAAAAATTTTCGCAACAAAAAATACAGCTCAGCTTTTTTTTATATGCAAGTTTGATAACTTTTAACAATTGAAAATCATACCATAGGTTAAATATTAACCAGATACCTTTTTGTTGAAAAAAAATTAATGAAAAATTTAAAAGTTGGACGAACCCTGGGCTTCGATAATGTTTTGAGAGCCTCAATTTCCTCTTCGTAAATTACATTGTGGTATAAAACGATTCTAGGGTCCAAAAATGCTTCTTCTTCTTTGAAAGGTGCAATTTTCAAAAAAGGAATACCATGATCGACGTATCGGCATTTCAATTTTTTCTGTACATCCGCGGTTAGTAAAATTTCTCCATTGCAGAGCCATTCGTAGCTTGTCCCAGCATACCCACCAAACTGAAATTTGAGCACATAATAGATATAAATTTTCCAATTCTGCAAATAATGTGAAAATGCTTGATTTACTTATATATAATTAAAAACTAAAGGTTAACAACCACCGCAGGGTCCCACTGGAAGCGACTTTCATCTACAAAATGACATCGGCTCCCAGTAGGACCGCGGTAAATCCCATTCATGGCCACGTCTCACAAGCGTGAGATGGGTGGTCACAGGACACGACGAAATCACAACGACAGGTCGGCGAAACTTTCGTGTGTTTTGAGGACACGCAATGTCAGGCCTTGAGTGTGCAACGGAGACTGCTGTCCGAAAATCGTAGTTCCAGAAAATTTGGCACTTCTCGTTTGAGACAATTGACTCTATCTCCCTTGGAGCGTTCTGCAGGGCAGGGTCGTGGCCAACACCGTAAGAGTGACAAAGATGGTAACAAAGCACTCTTAGGGCCGAATTGTGTCTGTAGATGTACGTCGTTGCTGCGTGGGTGGGACACCTTGATAGTATGTGTTCTAGGTTCTCCACGTGTGTATGACACGCTCTACACCTATCGCTTGGAACTTCTTGACATAAAATGCGGTTACGGTCTGCTAAGGTGGAAATGACATTGCCCTGGCATGCGAAAATAAAACCTTCTGTACCTGAATTAAGCTCTGCTGATTTGAGAAAAGCAAATATTTGCTCCTTCGACAAGGACGGTTTTTCTACATTTCTGTGAAAATTTCCGTGCAAAAAAAAATATGTATTAGTACCTTTGTCAATGGTCACAAAGTGCATACTATTCATGAATTTTTTCCAGTAGTACCACCAGGATATAAGGTAGCGAAAGTTCCATCGCACGTCATTTACTTGCCGATCACCATTAAGACGATAGATCTTGTACAGTGCGAATAGTTGATCAAGACGGACATTTGGTTCATTTTCGTGGACAACTTAGAACAATTCGACTACACATCAAGTCTTTACACTAATGGGTATTGATTTTAATAAAAAGGTTAACTTCAGCTATAATTCTTTATTGTCATGCCGCAAGCGCATCAATTGACATCGATCTGCTAAAGGGTCAACAGCTCAAAACGTGCTGCTACTGACAAGACTGAGCCTCATGATTACACCACTCGCAAAAAGAAGAGAATAAAATGATTCGAGATTTTTTTTGCTTGCATCAGTTGCTCGCTGTAAAGTACACGCTTATCATCTATATGCTTCATCAACCTTCAATAATAGTGACGGAATTCGATTTTCAGTGTAAAATCAAGAACATTGTCTTCCACCTAGTAAAAGCTCACTTGACGTGCATCGACTGCTGTTGCGTTTGATGTAGTATGGCAACACAATCACGATTTCAACGCGACAGCAGCGCCATTTTTCGTGAAGCGGCGGCCTTAAAATGTGGTGCAACTCTGCTCTCTTATGGTTGGGAACACTGCTGTCCCGAACGAGAGAACGTAAACGTACTACAGTTGTCGACCCGAATCCGACTGAAATGAAAAATGTTAACTTTGAAAAAGTTAGCATAAAAGCTTTTATAAATTGAAGAATAATTGTTTATTCAAAGTATTATTGATTTAATTTTTCATTTTCTTTCTGAAATTCAATATAATACATGTATTCTAAGTTTAAATAACATAAAACGAGACTTCATATAAATTTGGTGTGAATGAAAACTTGATCATGAATATGCCCAATACCTACCAGTAAAATGGCCACGAAACATACGAAAATCCTTATATTTGTTAAAAAAGGTCTCCATCATTAACAATTGCACTTATTTATAAACACTTATAACTAAAACGAGAAGCCGCGAGCGTGTATCAACCGGCGCGGCGTGTTTCCCGAAAAAGACGCAACCGGCTTACTGAATTCTGGGACTGCTGTTGTCCCAAAAGTTTAGCGCGCCGTCCATCCCTCTATTGGATCGCGACGTTCTCAAAATAAGAGAGTAGACGTCTTGAACACTGGGCGTGCTGGCGCTCGTGTGTTTAGCTCAGAAGTGGTACTTATAAGTACCGCAGTCGCCCTAAATTTTTTTCCGTGTAAGAATAAAGCAATACCTTCTCATTATGATGAGAATATAATATAAATTTTTCAGAAAAATGAGTACATGTATCAGTGACCGGTAGCCATATTGGATTATTTAAAAATTTCGGTACCCCTATGTATTAGATTTTCAGGTGCACCCTTCCCTATTCTACAAAAATATTTTCTCCCAATTTTTCTATGAATACATTGCCTAACTGATTTCCATTTGCCTTCAAATGTCCAAATCTGTCATTTGCTTAGAAAATCAACAAATAATATTGAATTGCAAACCGTCGTCACTAAACGCGACTAGGGTACCACAATGTTGAGAGAATAAGGAAGAGGAACGAATTATTTATACCTGTAAAAATCTTTTGCTCCCAGGCCGGGCTATCGTTTGGCTGAAACCAGTCCTATGCATGGTCTGTGTATTTCGGTTAGTTCACGCAGCAGTTTTTCCTATAATTGGTTTATGAAATCATGTAAAGAAAATATTTTGAACTGAGGAAGTTTCAATTGTGCATATCATAAAATAGTTTATGATGTATTTTGCCAAACCGTAATATTGCGTCACCCTAATTCAATAGTATTGAACTTTATTTGTCGAATCCCAAACAGTAAAATCCTCATCATTTATTGTATGAAAATTTTGTTTCGGAATTTGACTATGTAAAATTATAATAGAAAGATTGTTCTGAATGTTACGCATGCCGAAACTGTTGAACTTTATTTTAATAAATGTAAATATTACATGTTAAAAGTTCATTTTTATTCATTTCCAAAAGAAGGAACATTTTCTTGCGAACTACCCCGTCTAAAAATTTCTGATATTTTCAGTTTTGCTCAGTATTTTTGTAGAAATATTTTGTGAGTCATTTTTGCTGAGAATTCTTGTTGTTGAGATATTCTGAGGGTAGGTGAGTTAAAAAGTTATTTCTCTACCTGAAAATTAAACTATTCTATTTTTTGTTGAAAATTTATCCTTTTTAGTTGAAAATTTGTCTTTTTTTTAAAGAAGATTTACCTTTTTGGTTGAAAACTCATTTTTTGTTGTTGTTAAAAATTATTCTTTTTTGGTAGAAAATTAATCGTTTTGATTAAAATTTCATTTCTTTCCTGCAAAATTAGTTTTTTTTATTCAAAATTAATTTTGTGTGTAAAAATTCAACTATTCCACTTTTATCGCAATTGTTTATTGATAGGCATTTAATCTTTTTCGTAGAAAATTAATTTGTTTGGCTGAACATTTAACTATTCCGTTGAGAATTTATTTTATTGGCTTAAAAACTGATTTCTCTTAATAAAAATTAAACTATTCAATTTTTGTTGAAAATTTATCTTTTTCAGTTAAAAATTCATCTGTGTTTTTTTTTTGAATTTGTCTTTTTTTAGTAGAGAATTAACCTTTTTGGTAAAAAACTCATATCTTTGGTTGAAAATTGTTTTTTTTTTCTTATTAAAAATTAATTTTTTTAACTAAAAATTTAACTATTTCATTTTTCGTCCAAAATTTTATTTTATATATATTCTTTTGGAATCTTTGTGGAATAATTAAATTTTTGTAATCATTGAAATCTGAAAATCTTTGTGATATCATTGAAATTTTTGAAAATTTCTGAAATATTTTGAAATCTTTGTGAAATCTTTGAAATATTTGTGAAAGCATTGAAATTTTCTAAAATCTTTGAAATATTTTGAGATCTTTGTGAAATCATTGAAATCTTTCTAAAATTTTTGAAATTTTATGAAATATTTTGAAATCTTGGTAAAGTTTTTGAAATCTTTTGAAATATTTGTGAAATATTTTAAATATTTTGAAATCGTTGTGAAATCATTACTTTTTTTTTATCTTTGAAATTTTTGAAATTTTCTGAAATCTTTGAAGTCTTTGTGAAAGCATTGAAATTTGTTAAAATCTTTGAAATATTTTGAAATCTTTGTGTAAGCATTGCAATTTTTTTAAATCTTTGAAATACTTGTGAAATATTTTTATTCTTTTAAAATCTTCGTGAAATCATTCAACTTTTTTATAATCTTTGAAATCTTTTAAATTTTCTGAAATATTTTGAAATCTTTGTGAAATCTTTGTGAAAGCATTGACATTTTTTAGAATCTTTGAAATCTCTGTGAAATCATTGAAATCTTTCCAGAATTTCATGAAATCTTTGTGAAATCTTTGAAATCTTTTGAAGTCTTTTTGAAAGCATTGCATTTTTTTAAATCTTTGAAATATTTTGAAATCTTTGTGAAAGCTTTGCAATTTTTTCAAATCTTTGAAATCTTTGGGAAATATTTTTATTCTTTTGAAATCTTTGTGAAATCATTCCACTTTTTTTTAATCTTTGAAATCTTTGAAATTTTCTAAAATATTTTGAAATCTTTGTGAAAGCATTGCAATTTTTTTAAATCTTTGAAATATTTTGAAATCTTTGTGAAAGCATTGAAATTTTCTAAAATTTTTGAAATATTTTGAAATCTTTGTGAAATCATTGACATCTTTTTGAAATGTTATGAAATATTTTGAAATCATTGTGAAGTCATTGAAATCTTTCTGAAATCTTTGAAATTGTCTGAAATATTTTGAAATATTTGTGAAATATTTTGAAATCTTTTTGAAATCATTAAACTTTTTTTTTAAATCTTTGAAATCTTTTAAGTTTTGTGAAATCTTTTGAAATTTTTGTGAAATAATTGCAATTTTTTAAAATATTTGAAATATTTGTGAAATATTTTAATTCTTTTGTAATTTTTGTGAAGTCATTAAATTTTTTTTAATCTTTGAAATCTTTGAAATTTTCTGAAATATTTTGAAATCTTATTGAAATCTTTGAAATCTTTGTGAAACCATTTAAGTTTTTTTTAAATATTTGGAATATTTTGAAATATTTGTGAAATGTTTTAATTCTTTTGAAAACTTTGTGAAATCATTAAATTTTTGTTAATCTTTGAAATCTTGAAATCTTTGTGATATCATTGAAGTTTCTTTTAATATTTGAAATAATTTGAAACCTTTGTGAAAGCATTACAATTTTTTCAAATCTTTGAAATATTTTGAAATCTTTCTGAAATATTTTGAAATCTTTGTGAAAGCATTGACATTCTTTAAAATCTTTGAAATTTTTTGAAATCTTTGTGAAATCATTGAAATGTTTCTGAAATCTTTGAAATTTTCTAAAATATTTGGAAATCTTTGTGAAAGCATTGCAATTTTTTAAAATCTTTGAAATATTTTGAAATCTTTGTGAGAGCAATTAAATTTTTTTAAATCTTCAAAATATTTTGAAATCTTTGTGAAATCATTGAAATTTTCTAAAATTTTTGAAATATTTTGAAATCTTTGTGAAATCATTGAAATTTTTTTGAAATTTTATTAAATATTTTGAAATCTTTTGAAATCTTTGTGAAAGCAATTAAATTGTTTAAAATCTCCAAAATATTTTGAAATCTTTGTGAAATCATTGAAAATTTTTGAAATATTTTGAAATCTTTGTGAAAGCATTGCATTTTTTTTTAATTTTTTAAATATTTTGAAATCTTTGTGAAAGCATAGCAATTGTTTGAAATCTTTGAAATATTTGTGAAATATTTTAATAATAAATCAATTTAACTGAGGTCTTTAGCAATTTGAAATAAAAAATTTAATTTGGTCAGTTCAAGAAACATAACATAGAATCCAAGTAGGCATAGGTACGAAAAATTAGCCTTTCATAAACTCCACTTAAATTAAAAACTACATTTTTAATATTTAAAATAAACTATAAAGTTTATACACTATACTTTGTTAAAAATGAAATATTCTAAAATATATGCGATGACATATTTTCCATTTTTATAGATATTTAAAAACTAGAAAGTTTCAGCTCAAAATTTTTTGATAATAATCTTGAGAAGCTAAAGAGATTCTTTTTAGTTATAATTAGGCAGATTTCTAAAAAAAAAACACTTTTTCTCTAATATTTCAATTGAAAAATCTTGGAATAATGTGAAAAGTTTCCTTCAAACGTTTAAAATAAAAATGTTTTCGACTTATATTTAAATGTTTAAGGAAAAATTCAGATTACTGGATGAACTATTTAAAAATTTTAAACTATTTTTTATTATATATTTTTTCATCAACTAAATTAAATATGACATTTAAACCAAAAAGATGAATTTTCAATTAAATTGATA
This sequence comes from Andricus grossulariae, assembly GCA_011634705.1. NCBI lineage: Eukaryota > Metazoa > Arthropoda > Insecta > Hymenoptera > Cynipidae > Andricus > Andricus grossulariae. The sequence continues at coordinate 79,272,771 of JAABKJ010075445.1, read as the reverse complement.
AATATTTAACTGGCATACTTGAATTTTCAACCAAAAAGTGGAATTTTCAATCAAAGATGAAATAATTAAATTTTCAATAAAAGAAAATTAATTTTCAACCAAGAAGATGAACTTTCAATGAAGAAGCTTAACTTTCAACCAAGTAGTTTTCATTTGGACAAAAAAAGACCAATTTTCAACCAAAAATAAAATAGTTAAATTGTTAGTGAAAAAATTGATTTTCAACCAAACTAATAAATTTTCATTTCAACTCAAATAATGAACCTTAAACTGGAATAGTTAAATTTTAAACAAGAAAGGTGAATTTTAAACTAAAATGATGAATCGTTAACTAAAATAGTTGAATTTTGTAACGAAAAAGATTAATTTTTAACTAAGAAGATTAACTTCTACCAAAAAAAAATTAATGTACATTTAAAGAGACTCATCTTTAATTGAAATGATAGAATATTCAATTAGAATAGCTACATTTTTGAATAAAAAAAAAGTTCTTGAGTACAATGATAAATCTCTAACAGAAATAGTTCAATTTTAAACCAAAAGTTAAAAAAAAAGTTCGACGACAACAAGAATTTCAACAGAATAGTTAAAGTTTTAACTGGAATAGTACAATTTTCAGTAAACAGAATTAATTTTCAGCCAAACACAAAATGAATTTTCAAACAAAATATCTCATTTTGCAACCAAGGATATGAATTTTCAACCAAAAAAAAATTAATTTTCAAGAAAAGAGTGTAACTTTAAGCCGAATAATTAAATTTTTATTCCAAAAAAGATTAATTATGAACGAAAAATGTAGTATTTGATATCCTAACCCAAAAAGATCTTAATTTCTAATCAAAAACAGTTGAATTCAACAAAAAAAACGACTTTTCAATATGAGTTGAATTTTTAACTAATGAAGATTTTTCAGTCAAGAGAGAGAAAAAATGACTTACAAACTGTTGAATTTCCAAGCAAAAAGATGAATTCTTAAACAAGAAGATTAATTTTCTACCAAAAACATGATTTTTCAATAAAAGAAATAATGTTTAAATCAAATAGTTGAATTTTCGACTAAAAAAAAACAATTTTCAACCAAATAGTTGAATCTTGAACTAATGAACATCAATTTTCAACCAAAAATGGAATAATTAAACTACCAGTGGAAAAATTAATTTAGAACCAAAATGATGAATTTTCAACTAAGTTTATCAATCTTCATATGGAATAGTTGAATTGTAAACAAAAAAAATGAATTTTTAACTAAAATAATCCATCCTTAACGGGAATAGTTGAATTTTCAACCAAGAAGATAATCTTCTACCAAAAAAGGATGAATTTTCGTCAAAATACATGAATTTGTAACTGAAAAAGATAAGTTTTCGAACAAAAATTAAATAGTTAAATTTAAAAAAAAAAATGAATGTTCAACCAAAAAGATGCATTTTCAATTGAAATGATGGAATATTCAATTACAATAATTATATATCCAGTTTAGAAAAAATAATTTTCAACAAGATAAAAGTTAAATTTTTAAATGAAAAAGATGAATTTTTTACTAAAATGATGAATCTTTGACTAGAATATTTTAATTTTCAACAGAAATGATCAATTTTCAAACGAGAAAATTAATCTCTACTAAAACAGACGACTTTTCAACTGGAAAAAGATACTTTTCAAACCAAAAAATTGAACAGGTAAATTTTTAGTTAAAAAGATTAATCTTTAACTGAAAGATGAATTTTTAACTAAAATGATGGAATATTCAACTGAAATAGCTACATTTTCATTTTAAAAAAATTATTAAAAAAAAACAATTTGTCAACAATATAGTTAAAGTTTGAACTGGAATAGTTAAATTTTTAATAAAGAAGATTAATTTTCAACCAAAGAAAAAACGATTTTTTCACGAAACATCTTATTTTTCGACCAAGGAGATGAATTTTCAATTGAAATTATGAATCATCTACAAAAAAAAGTAAATTTTTAACAAAAGAGTTTAACTTTAAACCAAGTAGTTAAATTTTCTGTTCCAAAAAAGATGAATTCTGAACAAAAAATGTAGTATTTGATATTTCAGCCAAAAAATATTTTAATTTTTAATCAAAACTTTTTATTAAAAATTCAACAGTTGCGTTGAAAAAAAATTTCTCTCTTGACTGGAAAATCTTTCTTAGTTAAAAATTCGTATTTTTTTGTTAATTCAACTTTTTTAAATTTAAAATCAAGATCTTTTTGGTTGAAATACCAACTATTACATCTTTCGTTAAAAAATCATCTTTTTGGATGAAAATTTGAACTTCTTGGTTGAAAGTTAGACTCTTTTGTTAAAAATTAATTTTTTGCGTAATTATTCATAATTTTAATTGGAAATTTTCTTTGGTTGAAGGTTTATCAATTTTTTTAAAATTCGTTTTCTTTGTGGGTTGAAAAGCAATTTTGTGTACTGAAAATTTGATTATTCCAGTTGAAACTTCAACTATTTTGTTGAAAATTCTTTTTTTTCTGAGTGTTGAAACTTAATTTTTTAACTGCAAATATAACTATTCAATTTTTGGTTAAAAATTGATTTTTTTAGTTGAAAATTCAGCCTTTTTGGTAGAAAATTAATCTTCTCGTATGGAAATCCATTTCTTGATTAAAAATTTAACAGTTGGGGTTAAAAAAATTTCTCTCTCTTGACTGGAAAATCTTTCTCAGTTAAAAATTCTTATTTTTTGGTTGAAATACCAACTATTGCACTTTTCGTTGAGAACTCATCTTTTTAGATGAAAATTTGAACCATTTGGTTGAAAGTTAAACTGCTTTGTTAAAAATAAATTTTTGGGTTAAAATTTATCATTTTAATTGAAAAGATTGAAAATTATTCTCTTTGATTGAAAATTTATCTATTTTTTGAAAATTCGTTTTTTTTGTGGATTGTAAATCAATTATTTGTACTGAACGTTTGATTATTCCAGTTGAAAATTAAACTATTCCATTTTTGGTTGAAAACTGATTTCTTTCAGTTCCAAATTCAACTATTTGGGTGAAAATTTGTCCTTTTCAGTTCAAAATTCATCTTTTTCGTCGAAAATTCAACTATTTGGTTCAAAATTAATTTTTTTTTTAAATTGAAGATTCATCATTTTAGTTGAAAATTCATCTCATTGCTTGACAAATAATCTTTTTTAGTTGAAAATTCGTATTTTTGATTGAAAATTATTCTTTTCTAGTTGAAATTAAAATATATGGTTGAAAATTCATGTATTTTGGTTAAACTCAATGGTTTTTTATTTAAAGTTAAAATTTTTGTTGTTGAAATATCAACTATTACATTTTTTGTTAAAAAATCATCTTTTTGGATGAAAATTTGAACTTCTTGGTTGAAAGTTAGATTCTTTTGTTAAAAATTAATTTTTTGTCTAAAGATCCATAATTTTAATTGGAAATTCTTCTCTTTGGTTGAAAGTTTATCTATTTTTTGAGAATTCTTTTTTTTTGCGGGTTGAAAATTAATTTTTTTTTACTGAAAGTTTGATTATTCCAGTTGAAACTTCAACTATTGTGTTTAAAATTATTTTTTCTTTTTTGGGGTTGAAAATTAATTTTTTTAACTGCAAATGTAACTGAATTGGAAGTATGGGAAGATAAAATACAAATTTGTTTGAATTATTATTTAAATTCGTGGACTTCTGGTACAAATTCAAGAAATTATTAATTAATAAATTAGTATGATTTATTTCAAACCTTTCTAAATTAAACGTATTAACTGAATTCATAGAAACAGGTATCATTAAGAAATTAGTTATCCTTCAATAAAGTTACTTTCTCAAACGAAAAAAACCAGTTATTTAATTTTACATATTAATAGTACTATTTTTACACATTTAGATATTTAAAAAGACCGAAAGAAACATTATTTATAATAAATTCGTGAAATTGCCAGGGAATTTTCGTGCAGGTTTTGAGTAGACACCCTGATTTGACTTGATTTTCTTAATTTGTAGCAATGCCTCCACATGCTGACAAAGGACGAAGGCCTAGGAAGCACCGGAAGTGGAGGATTGTCCGTGGATAAAGAAGAGGTCAAAGGAGAAGTGGAACAAGTCACCCTGCGATTCATAGACCTCGCACGCCAAGTCGAAGCTTTTTTTCTTCAAAGGTGGTTTTTGTTATCAGCCTTGAAACCCGAACTCGTTCTGAAAGAAGATATCGCGGACCTTCGAACGGAGCTAATGCGCAAGGAAGAATTAATTAAACGGCACTACGACAAAATTGCAGTCTGGCAAAATCTTCTGGCTGATTTGCAAGGATGGGCGAAATCTCCAGTACAAGGTCCAGCGCCAAATGGTAAATTTTTATCAATTTTATTGGCCGCCCTTTAGAATGACCATTTAAATTTTAGGGGCCGTCCATAAACTACGTTACAACCAAAAAAGATCAATTTTTTACCAAAAGAGATCAAGTTTCAACCTAAAAAGACGAATTATTTAAAAAAATAATAATTTTTAACGAAACTGTTGAATTTTCTATAAAAAAGTTCATTTTTAAACCAAGAAGTAATCTCTTCTATCATAAAAGATGAATTTTTAATCCAACAAGACGAATTTTTAACTAAGCAGTTGAATTTTGTATAAAATAATTAAACTTTTAATAAAATAACTGAATTTGTAATAAAATAGCTAACTTTTTTTACCTAAAAAGACGAATTTTCAACCAGAAAGATTAATTTTCTACCAAAAGAAGATTAGTCATCGAAATACGTGAATTTTCAATTTAAAGTTAATTTTCAGCCATGAGAAAAGTTTTTTATTCTCTTGAAACCTTTCATTCTTAAAAAGATTCTAAATTTTTTCTTGGAAATCTTTAAAAATCAATTTTTTTTAAATTTTATGAAATCATTGCGAAACTTCTTAATATTTCTTAAACTAACACGAATTTTTTGTAAAATGTTGTTTCGAAACTGTTTAATTCTAAACTTGAAATTAGAACTTTTTCATTTCTAAACACTTTATCCTTTATCAATTCGAATTTTGTAGTTTTTGAAAGTTGGAATTTAGAAAATTGCAAATGATTGAATATATAATTATTTGAAATTCACTTTTGCAATAATTTATAATCCAGAGTGCCTATCCGACAGATAATGTTTAATTCCTGGTAAATTAAAAATATTTGTGTATGATTTCAATAAATCTTTAAAGATTTCAAGGGATTTCCAAAAACTTTAAAAGATTTTCTTTGTAAATTCCTTTAAAATCATTGAAATCCTCAGAAATCTTATAAAATCCTTTGGGATCTTCTAAAATATTTTAAATCCTTATTACAATTATTTTCTTGAAAGTTTCAAAGAGATTCGAACGAATTTCCAATAGATTTCAAAATTGTTAAGGGATTTCAAAGGATTTTAGGGTATTAAAACTTTTGAAAGCTCTTGAAAATTCCTTGGAATTTTTAAAAATACCCTAAAATCCTTTCAAAACCCTTTAAATTATTTAAATCTATGAAAAATTCTTCGGAATCTGTTAATATACCCGAAAACATTTTAAATCCTTTGAAACCTCTTGAAATATTTTAAAGTTTTCAAAAATTCCTTAGAATTTTAACAAATACACTAAAATCCTTTGAAAACCTCTTAAATTATTAAAAATTATAGAAAACTTTTCGGAATCTTTTAAAATACCCAAAAATATTAAAAATTATTAGTAAGGGAGCCTATTTCATGGAAGACAAAAAATCAGAGGATATTAATTTAGAAATATAAGAATTTTTAACGTTTTAACTTGAAAATGATTCAAATTACAATTCTGATTTGGAACAGAGAATTTGGTAAATAATTATAATTCTGAATTTAATCAGGGATTTTAATTCCCTTCTTCTAAATCAGAATTAAAATTATTTTCGAAAAGTCCCGTTCCAAGTCAAAAATTCTCTGTTCCAAGTGAAATAATAATTCTTTTATGAAAATTCCTTGCCGTCAATTCTAAATTATAAGTATTGTTATAATTATTATTCTTTTTAATTGAAAACATTCTCAGGCCTCGGATTCACCACACTATTTAAAACTTTTTTTGAGCGATGACACTATTCTGCTACTATTTCGAAAAAAGTGACACTAAAGACACTATTTTCTCACAATTGTTCGCTAATGCGACTGTTTCTTTACTTTTCCTTTATAAATATTTTTGAACTTTTTCGCGCGCTTTGAGTTCAAATTAATTAAATTTCCAACCAAGTAGTTACTATTTTCAACCAAAAAGATGAATTTTCAACACAGGAGATTGATTTTCTACGAAAGAAGATGAATTTTCAACAAGATACGTAAATTTTTAACCATATAGTTGAAGTTTCAACCAAGAAGATTAATTTTCTACCAGAAAATACCAATTTTCAACAAAATACATAAATTTTTAACCAAATAGTTGAATTTTCTACCAAAAAACTGAAAAAATTACATAAATTTTCAACAAAATATATAACTTTCAACTAAATAGTTGAATTTTGTACCAAAAAACTCAACAAATCACATAAATTTTCAACTAAATAGTTTGAACAATGGATGTTGTGTTGGTCCAAATTTTATTTGATTAATTTTTAGTTTATGTTTTTTTCGTTTCTGAAATTGTTAAACTAAGTAGTTGATTTTTTTAAATGAAAAAGATTTATTTGTCACCAAAAATGGATTAATTGAATTTTCAATAAATAAAATGAATTTTCTACAAAACAGTTTCATTTTTTATATCAAATTGTTGAATTTTCAAGCCAAAAAGGCGAATTTTTTACAAAGCAGTTGAATTTTCAATAAAATAGTTAAATTTTCAGCTAAAAAAATTAATTTTTGACGAAAAAAAAGGATTTTCAACGAAATGTATTAATTTTCAACAACAAAATTAACTTTCCAGAAAGTAGTTCAACTTAGAACCAGGGTGTTAAATTTTCAACAAAAAAATAATTTAATTAAAAATATAAAAAGTTGGGTTTTACCAATAAAAATTAATTTTTAACAAAAAATTGTATTTTTAACCAAAAAAGATTAATTTTCAGCCAGGAAGAATATTTTTTTTCACCAAAGAAGACAAGTTTTCAACAAAATACATCAGTGTTCAACCAAATAGTTGATTTTTCAACTAGAAAATATCAATTTTCAATTAAAAATATAAAGTTTGAATAAAAAATAGAATAGTTACATTTTCAGTTAAAAAACTTAATTCCCAACCAGAAAAAAAAGAAGTTTCTACAAAACGAACATTTTTCAACCATAAACGGATTAGTTAAATTTTCATAGTTAAAAACCGAATCTCAAATTAGAAAGGCGAATTTTCTAAAAAAGCAGTTGAATTTTCTACCAACTTGATGAATTTTCAACAAGAAAATTGAATTTACTACCAAATGATTAATTTCCTTCTTTCATTTTATTAAAATTTTTTTTTTTTTTTTTTTAGAAATTTAATCTTTTTGGTTGAAAATTCAATATATATATATATATATATGTATATATATATGTATATATAATGTTTTGAAAAGTCGTATTTGTGTGATACACAGGGATGCTTTTCAGGCTATTGACCATTGTGACGCATTGTGCCTTTAGATGTAGGTCTTTCCCGCATGAGTTAGACAACTAGATAGTATGTGTCCTGGATGCTCGGGTGTGCATGACACGCTCTGCAGCTATCATCAAGAATTTCTTCGCTCAAAATGTGGCTACGGTATACTAGAGTGGAAATGTCAATTTCTTGACATGCCAAAATAAAATCCTCCGTACCCGACTTCTCCTACGCTTTTTCCTGATATGGGCCTTCAGGAATGAGTACTCGAGATAGATAAGAGTTGATGCATTTTGCTTACTCCTGATATGAAAGTCACGGCCAAGTGTTTCGAAGTCTTCCTCCGCTGCTTTTTACAGAAACGCTCCTTTAGCTACTTCTACGTGCTTCCTGACCATCTTAAGAATAGGGACTCGTCCATTTGCGACTATATGTGCTGTACCTGGAATAATCCTGTTGTGAAGAAATTCAAGATTCAATATTCCGCAAACACCTTGACGGCGTGAGATGTAGAGTCGCGGAACAGAGGATTTAATGCATGCCTTTGTTTATGTGCATAACCATTTGTGACCCGATATCAAAGAATCTAAACTCGTCCTTCGTCCATGAAACCACTCCAAATGCAGAGAGTACTACCGGGACGGTGAGCTTGTTCGCTGCAGATACTTTGTTCCTAACTGACGCAGTTCGAAAGACTGAATCTGCCGGATGAAACTTTTGTATCTGCTTCGGGGGGTATCCTTTATAGATGCCACCTCATGAATGCGGTTTTGTGGCACGCCAGGTGCGTATAGGTCTCTCCAGCGTTACGATGTCATATAGCACTTCTGTCGAAGAACTTCTGGGAAGAGCGAGAGAAAGTGGCAATAATGTGAGAAAAACGAGGGGTGGGCTCATGACTTCGCCCTACAAGCCACCTCTTTAAAAGCTGACGGTGTTAGTTGTCACACGATGTTTTCCAGATGAGATAATGAATCTGGTTTTCTAAAGCGGCATCAATCTCTCTATGCATCTCACGATGTGTGGACGAACCTTTGAGCTTTCCACTAAACAGATGATAAGTCGATGGGAGTTTGAATCGAAGGCTTGACGGCAATCAATCCAATCAATAAATATATATATATATATAATTTTTTTAATAATCTTGGAAGCTTTGTAGAATCCGTGGAACTTTTATTCACGGCAGTAATAATATTTCCAGTTCGCATGTTATCAAATCAAATTTTATCAATATCTTTCACACAGTGTAAATAAAACAGATGACACTCTTACCAAATTTTATGTCAATATATGCATACTTATGGTATTAATTCTTTTGTAGATAAAAGTGCCACGTACATCTCTACGGTATCAGAAATGATAAAATTGGAGAACAAATTTATATAAAAATATGACTGGCGTCTCACAGAAAACGCTGGTTTCAAATTTATCATTTTTTAACCGAATTTTGGCCTATTTTGATTCTTTTTCTGGCTATAATTTCGGAAAGAATCAAGAAAAATATATTTTTACATTCTCATCTCAATGAAAAGATATTGGTTTTATGTGAGAAATGACTTTCGCAGTTTTTATCAAATGTCGACGTTTTGAGGCCCACTGAGTCAGAAAAAAATAGTTTTTACGAAGGTGTCTGTCTGTTTGTCTGTCTGTAATCTTAGTATCTTGTAGGCACGGTAACTTTCGAAAGCTTGATCAGATTTGATTGTGCTGTAGCACACTTTTTTAAGGCCTGAAAAGAAAAAAAGGGTTCGTTATTGAGCTATTTTGGATAAAAATTGAAGAAGTCAGCTAATTTTGAAAATTGTTGACACTACTTTTTTGAAAATTTTAAAATTCATGTACGTTTATTATTAGTTCTCTAAAAGTTAAACAATTTATTTTTGTGAAATTTTTCGATTGAATAAAAATTATCAGAGTTACAACATTGTCAAAATCCCAAAAAGCAAACGAAAATTAATATTTTAGGCCGAACAACGCATGATATAAAAAAAGTGGAACAAACAAAAACGTTTCCTTTTGAGAGGACCACAAGATTATCATAACAACTTTTCGAATTTTTTTTTCAAAAATCGAAAATTCAAATTTTGATCGCACAAAAAATAAGGAAAAATTAAAAATTTTATTTTGTGGTCAAACTATGCAAGATACAGAAGAAGATATGTATACAAAAATCATGCACCCAAAAAAGATCTACAAATTTGTCAGAATTTACTTTTTGATAGGATGCGTAGTTTTTGTTTCATTCGTGAAAAATAACATTGAAAATAAAAAAATTCAATCTTTTGGAAGACGACACACGGAAAGAAAAGAAAATAGGCAAACTTTTTCACTCAAAGAGGGTGTACCAATTAATTTAAATTTTTTAAAAATGACACAAGAGACGAAAGAAACAAAAAGAAAAAAATTGTTTGACCAAAGAAGCTCTACAAATTTGTTATAAACTCTTGCTATAAAAATACATCAAAAATTAAAAATTGACTTTTTGCAAAAACGAAACAAGCTGCAATAACTTTTTATTCAACAACATTTTTCGCCCAAATTATATTCACAAATTTGCTTAGAACCACTTTACACTAGTATACGTAGATTCAGTTCTGAGGACGCTGTTATTCTACCTGATTTCACGAGTTCACATTTTGGCCGCACTGAAAAAATAGATGGTGTATTGCAGATTCTAATACCGCTTCAGTTTTAAATATTGCATCGTTCATACACAATTATTATTAATATAACTATATAAACATAAAATATGAATTATGAAAACATTATCGTTTCTCAATTGAAACTCAAAAACCAGCAGAAAGTATTTAAAAAATTATTAAATTATGAATGACTGTTAGTCCCTGAAAATGAAACACAAAACAATCTGCAGAAAATATATAATTTTTTTGGTCCTTTTAGTGCACAATGGTAAATTTTTGAGTCAGAAATAATCATATGTTATTATGTTTATAACAAAACAGTAGTGAGGTGTCATCTTTGAAACTAAAGAACGTACAGTGATAATTCTTGAAGCGAATTGCATTTTTTTGGCTTCTGACACTATATCTTCTGGCTCATTGACACTATAGCGTCAATGAGCCAAAGGTTGCGCTTTAATGTTTGAAAAATTATTCTCTTTTTTGGAAAATAGAAAATGCTTTCGGATTATAAAAGCAACCGCACTCACAGCAGGAGATCTTGCATGTGCAACCTAAATATTATAAATATAAGGGTTTTTATTAAATTTTTAATTTATTAAGTGTTTTTTAGATCTGTGTGATAGATTAAAATTTAGGATAAGTTTCGGAAAATAGAAAGGGCCTTTGGATTATAAAAGCTACCGCACTCACAGCAGGAAATCTTGCATATGCAAGATGAATATTATCAATATAAATATGAATGTAAGGGTTTTTATTATTTTCAAATTTTATTAAGTGTTCATCAGATTTTTGTGATAGATTCAAATTTAGCAATGAAAACAAAGTTTCTGAGTTTTTTTTCAAACAAAAAAAAATAATTTTTCAACAATCTGAAAATTTGTAATTAAATTTGAAATAAATTTTTATTTAAACAATATAAATACAGGCCTCGGACAAAATTTGCCAAGTATTAAAAATGAAATTCTATGTTTATTCAAAATGTTTTTTAGTCTATAAATGATCAAAAATCCAATTTATTTATCGCAGGCTTCACAGTCTTCCCCCTTTTTTTCATTGGTCCATTTAAATGAGAACTGAAGTAATAGAAACTAATAAGAAAATCTAACTATTTGTGGTTGAAAGCTCATTCTGCTCGGTTGAAAAGTCTACTATTAAATTTTTTGTTAAGAATTCATCTTTTTCATTTCAAAGTTTTATTATTTGGTTGAAAATTTAATTATTTTTTTGAAAATTCAACTGTTTTGTTAAAAAAATTGACTTTTTGGCTTGATAATTCAACAGTTTGATCAAAATTTTGTTTCTTTCTTTACAAAAATTGTTTGTATAATAATTAATAATTATCAATTTGATAATGTACCTCTTTCCGTAGAAATTTCTTTTTTTTGTGTATGACAAAAAAATTGATCTGTTTCTGTTGAAAATGAACTTTTTCGTTAAAAACTCAACTTTTTAAGTTAAAAATTTAACTGTTTTGTAAAGAAATTCGTATTTTCGGCCCAAAAAGTAAACAATTTCGTATAAAATTCAACTATTTGGTCGGAAATTAGTGTATTTTGTTGAAATTCGTAGTTTTTAGAAGAATATAAATTTTTTGTTCAAAAATGAAATTGTTTGGTCGAAAATAATTCTCTTTTAGATGATGATTCAAGTATTTTGTTGTAAATTTGTCTTTTTCGGTTAAATCCAACTATTTGGAAAAATTTCACAATTTGGTATCAAATTCAACTATTTGGTATAAAATTAAACTGTTTTGTAGAAAATTCGTTTTTTTATATTAAGGATTAATTCGCTTCAATAAAAAATATACTGCATCATTTTTGGTTAAAGATTTATATTTTTTAGCTTAAAAGTTCAACTATTTAATTCAAAATTTTTAGAAAGAAAATATAGACTAAAATTAATCAAATAAATTGTTGACTAAATCTATTGTTCAAAATATTTAGTTGAGAGTGTGTGTAATTTGTTGAAAATTCGTTTTTTATTTGTAGAAAATGCAACTAGTTGGTTCAAAATGTATGCCTCCTTTTTTGATGAAAATTCATCTTTCTGGTAGATATTCAACTATTTTGTTAAAGATTCATATTTTTTTGTAGAACATAAATCTTCTCAGTTGAAAATTTAACTATTCGATAAAAAATATATGTATTTGGTTTATAATTCGTATTTTTTGGTGGAAAATAAAATTTATTGATCAAAAATGGAATGTATGGTTAAAAATGAATCTATTTTTGTTGAGGATTTAAGTATTTTGTACAAAAATGGTCTTTTTTGTTTATATTTAACTGTTTTTTATTTAAAATTAAAACCTTTTGTGGTTGAAATATCAACTACTATATTTTTTGTTGAAAATTAGTATTTGGAGATTGAAGATGCAACTGTTTTGTTGAAAATTCGTCTCTTTGGCTTGAAAATTCAACTTCTTGGTTAAAATTGGAACTACTTTGTTAAAAACTAATGTTTCAAGTAGAAAATTTATAATTTTAGTTTGAAATTCATCTGTTCGTTCGAAAGCTTTACTATTTCTGTTGAAAATTCAACTTTTTGTTTCAGAATTCATGTATTTTGTCGAAAATTCGTGTTTTAGTAGAAAATTAATCCTCTTGGTTCAAAATTTAACTATTTAGTGATCCCACATATCCAGTGTAATCCTGGATAATCCAATTGTAATTATAGATAATCCAATTGTAATTCTAGGTAATCCAATTGTAATTCTATGTAATCCACTCGTAAACTGGTTAATTATTTTAGAAATTTCAAGTAATTCCCTTTTAATTCCAAGTACTCCAGTATAATCCTATGTAATCCATTGTAATTCATCGTTATCTGCCGTTATCTAACAAATCCACTTGTAATCCATTTAAAATCACAGATAATCCATTTAAAATCCCAGATAATCCATCTAAAATACCAGATAATCCATTTAAAATCCCAGATAATCCATCTAAAATCCCAGATAATCCACCAACAATTCAAACCTGTAATCCAGATAATCCTCTTGTAATTCAGAGAAATTTACTTGTAATCCAAAATTATCAACTTACATCCCAGAGTAATCCAGGTCATCCAGAGGAATCCTCGTTAATCCACTTGTAGTCATTAGCTGTTCATTTCTACTCCAATTGCAATTTGGAGTGATCCCACATATCCAGTGTAATCCTGGATAATCCAATTGTAATTATAGATAATCCAATTGTAATTCTAGGTAATTCAATTGAAATTCTATGTAATCCACTCGTAAACTGGTTAATTATTTTAGAAATTTCAAGTAATACACTTTTAATTCCAAGTACTCCAGTATAATCCTATATAATCCATTGTAATCCATCGTAATCTACCGTTATATGACTAATACACTTCTGATTCACCTGTAATCCCAGAGAATCCATTGAAAATCCCAGATAATCCATTCAAAATCCCAGATAATCCATTTAAAATCCCAAATAATCCATTGTAAATCCCAGATAATCCGTTTAAAATCCCAGACAATCCACCAACGATTCAAAGTAACCTACCTGTAATCCAGATAATCCTCTTGCTATTCTGAACAATCCACTTGTAATCCAAAATTATCAACTTACATCCCAGAGTAATCCAAGTAATCCAGAGTAATCCTGGTTAATCCACTTGTAATCCTTAGCTGTTCATTTCTACTCCACTTGTAATTTGGAGTGATCCCACATATCAAGTGTAATCCTGGATAATTCAATTGTAATTCTAGGTAATCCAATTGTAATTCTATGTAATCCACTCGTAAACTGGTTCATTGTAATTCGAGGCAATCCTCCGTTATCTAACTAATCCACTTGTAGTTCACCTGTCATCCCAGATAAGCCATTTAAAATCCCAGATAATCCATTTGAAATCCCAGATAATCCATCTAAAATACCAGATAATCCATTTAGAATCCCAGATAATCCATTCAAAATCCCAGATAATCCATTCAAATCCCAGATAATCCACCAACAATTCAAGGCGACCTACCTGTAATCCTTATAATCCTCTCGTAATTCCTAGCAATCCACTTGTAATCCGAAATTATTAACTTACGTCTCAGAGTGATCCAAGTAATGCAGAGTAATCCTCGTTAATCCACTTTTAATCCTTAGCTGTTCCTTTTACTCCACTTGTAATTTGGAGTGATCCCAAATATCCAGTGTAATCCTGGATAATCCAATTGTAATTCCGAATAATCCAATTGTAATTCTATGTAATCCATTCGTAAACTGGTTCATTATTTTAGAATTTCAAAATGATTCACTTTTAATTCCAAGTACTCCGGTATAATCCTATGTAATCCATTGTAATCCATCGTAATCTACCGTTATATAACTAATCCACTTGTGATTCACCTGTAATCCCAGATAATCCATTTAAAATCCCAGATAATCCATTTAAAATCCCAGATAATCCATTTAAAATCCCAGATAATCCATTCAAAATCCCAGATAATCCATTTAAAATCCCAGATAATCCATTTTAAATCCCAGATAACCCATTTTAAATCCCAGATAATCCATTTAAAATCTCAGATAATCCATTCAAAATCCCAGATAATCCATTTAAAATCCCAGGTAATCCACCAACGATTCGAAGTACCCTACCTGTAATCCAGAAAATCCTCTTGTAATTCAGAGAAATCCACTTGTAATCCAAAATTATAAACTTAAATCCCAGAGTAATCCAAGTAATCCAGAGTAATCCAGGTTAATCCACTTGTAGTCCTTGGCTGTTCATTTGTACTCCACTTGTAATTTGGAGTGTTCCCACATATCAAGTGTAATCCTGGATAATCCAATTGTAATTCTAAATAATGCAATTGTAATTCTAGGAACCCCAATTGTAATTCTAGATAAACCACTCGTAAACTGGTTAATTATTTTAGGAATTCGAAGTAATTCACTTCGAATTCCAAGTAATCCAGTCTAATCCTATGTAATTCAGTCTTAATCCATTGTAATCTGCCGTTACCTAACTAATCCACTTGTCATTCACCTGTAATCCCAGAGAATCCATTTAAAATCCTAGATAATCCATTTAAAATCCCAGATAATCCATTTAAAATCCCATATAATACATTTAAAATCCCAGATAATCCATTTTAAATCCCAGATAATCCATTTAAAATCCCAAATAATCCATTTTATACCCCAGATAATCCGTTTAAAATCCCAGATAATCCACCAACGATTCAAAGTAACCTACCTGTAATCCAGATAATCCTCTTGTAATTCAGAGAAATCCACTTGTAATCCAAAATTATAAACTTAAATCCCAGAGTAATCCAAGTAATCCGGTTCAAAACAATCGAACGCGCAGGGCTCCCGACAATGGGTCGAACAACAATGCCGACTACCCTAGAGTTGGGGGAGTCAATCAAGACGAAAATGTTACATGACGCGTCTGCATACTCTGTGGTGCGAGAAACACTCAGAGCTCTGGCATTTTTCGCATAAAAGTCTGCGAAACCGTGCTAAAGATCATCATAAGGACGAAAAACGAATGCATCAACTCAGCACAAAGATAGACTGGACTAGACAGTACGCGTCCCGCATTCAGTGTATGATTGACTATATAACATCTCACACTCAACAAGTCAAAGCTAATGACCATCAGGCAGCATATTTTTGAGAGAATA
The DNA here is from genome assembly GCA_011634705.1 of Andricus grossulariae. Lineage (NCBI taxonomy): Eukaryota > Metazoa > Arthropoda > Insecta > Hymenoptera > Cynipidae > Andricus > Andricus grossulariae. Next base: position 79,256,986 of record JAABKJ010075445.1, on the reverse strand, counting down.
TAAGTACTATCTAACGCTAGAAGAAGTCTAGAGCGGAGAGAGAGGTGGGTCAGAGAAAATCAACAGTTTCTGTCTGACTTATCTCGACTCTTTCAAGATCCTCCACTTACTGTCGCCCACCCGCCTACACCAGAGGAGGTCGAGGGATTTTAGAGAGAAGTCTATGAAATCCAGCATTCACTGAAAGAACACTCGAAGAATATAAATATTTTCAAGGAGCTGTGTAGTACCCTCATGAAACCTGAGGAGAAGAGCCCACCTATCACCACCGAGCAGGTAAAGAACGTATTAGGAGGCATGAAAAACTATTCCGCTCCGGGACCAGATGATATCAAGACCTTCTGATTGAAGAAGTTTACTCCAACACGCCAGCATCTGGCCCGCATTTTCACCTCATATCTGAAGTCAGAAGAACCTATTCCGGAGTGGTGGAAGAAGTTTACTTTAACCGATCAGCATCTGGCCCGCATTTTCACCTCATATCTGAAGTCAGAAGAAACTATTCCAGAGTGATTGGTGGAAGGGCGCACAGTGCTCCTGCGGAAGACGGGAAACTCAGCTGACCATAAGAATGGCAGGCTAATAACTTGTCTGTAAACACTGTCTAAGATCTTCACAGCTATCCTAAATGATAGGATTGTTCAGACAGTTGGGTGTGTGTGGCGAGAGATGTACGAACAACGCGGCAGGATGTCGGGAGAACCTGCTGATCGATATATGTGTTTGTAAAGACGCAGCATTCTAGCAGCGTTCCCTATCGATGGTCTGGATTGATCACCGGAAAGCTTTTGATTCAACCTCCCACAGACTTATAATCTTTCTGCTGGAAAGCATAGAGGTTCATTCACACATCGTAAATTACATAGAGAGATTAATGCCTTTTTGGATAACCAAATTTACCTCAGATTATCTGGAAAACATCGTTTGATCACTAATAGTGTACCTTTTAGAGAGGTGCGTTTCAGGGCGACACGATGAGCCCTCTTCTCTTTTGCCTCACATTATTGCCACTATCTTTCGCACTTTGCCATTCCGAAGGGTACCTCTGCGGCAAACATGGAGATCGAAAGCATAAGATCACTCATGTATTTTACATGGGTGATCTTAAGACCGATGCTAAAAATCGAGAAAAACTACACCTAGCTCTAGACATTGTCAAAAAGTATGCTCGAGAGGTTGGAATAAATTTTGGGTTAGAACGATGCGCTAAGGTTTATTTGAAGATAGGAAAACTTAATGGCATCCTGGAAGACTTTGAGCTCGTCGACAGAAGCGCTATACGACCCCTTAGCCTTGGAGAGACCTATATATGCTTGGGCGTGCCACAGAGCCGCAATATGGACCTGGCATATATGAAGGATACGCTGCGATTCGGATATAAACGTCTCTTCCGACGGATTTGATCTATCAAACTGTCGGCGAGAAACAAAGTATCTGCGACAAACATGCTTACCGTCCTAGTAGTACTCTATTCATTTGAAGTGGTCCCATGGGCGATAGACGAGCTCCAATGCCTAGATATCGGTTCCCGAAAGGTTATGCAAATGAAGAAAAGCATGCAACTTAAATTTTACATTCCGCGACTTTAAATCCTACGCTGTCAAGGTGGTCGCGAAATACTATATCTTGAATGTCTTTACAACAGAATAATTCTGCGTACAGCCAACATAGTCGAAAATAGACAATATTCTCTTCTTAAAATAGTCAGGAAATACGAAGAAGTGGGCAAAGGAACATTTTTGTACAAAGCAGCGGAGGAGGCTGCTGAAACACTCGGCCTTGACTTCAACATCAGGGATGAGCAAAATGCACCAAATCTTATCCATCTCGAGTACTCACTTCTGAAGGCCCGGCTTAAGAAATCACAGGAGAAAAACTTCCGCGATTACCTCCTCGACGAGAAGATGCACGGCATCTTCCGCAGAAATGTGGCGGATCGGTCGATGTCGTAAGAGCTTGCTTTGCTTTCCTTAAATCACCCGGATTGAAGTCGAGCACGAAGGGTTTCATTTTGGCATGTCATAACGGTGCCATTTCCACTCTAGCATACAGTTGCCACATTTTGAGCCAAGATATTCCCGACAATAGCTGTAGAGCGTGTCATGCAAACCCCAAGCATCTAGGACACATACTATTTAGTTGTCCATCTCATGCGGGAACGACCTACATCCAAAGGCACAATGCAGCACCAAGAGTGCTTTATTTCCACCTCTGTCACTCCCACAGCATCAGCCCAAATATTGCTCCGCAAAACGCTCCTAGGGAAATAGAGTCAATTGTCGAGAATGAGAAGTGTCGGATATACTGGAACTTCATATTCTCGACAATAGTCTGTTCAAAAGTTCAGACAACTTTCTTTTTTGGATGAAGAAGAAGGGCCCCTAAAGCCGGTTCTGGCTCAGGATATATTGACGTTTTTCTAAATTGTGGTCAAAAGTATTATTTTTGGTCTTGAGTGAGACATGATACTTAGGCCCAGAGAGAAGCAATTGGGATCATCTGCATATCCAGATAGTAACCGGAAGTAGGTGTATTTCATGTTCAAAAAAATATATCACATGTGTGCACTAAAAATAATCTGAAAAAAAGCACTGGTCAATGTTTTCATTCTCATATCAATGAGAAGGAATTGGTTTTATGTAAAAAATTACTTTCGCAGATTTCAACAAATGTCGACGTTTTGAGGCCCTCTGAAACAGAAGGAATAGTTTTTACGTCAGTGTCTGTCGCTGTCGTCGTCGTCGTCATTGTAGTCTGTATATAGGGTAACATTTCAAGGAATTATCCGATTGAATTGTACGAGTCGTAGGCGAGCGCGTAGCTCGGTTTAAACATATAATAATTGTTCAAACAATTCTAGTTTATTTTTAAAATACTTGAAAACTCGTGACTTATCGTCTAAAAATAATCTATGCTAACAAAATTCCAAGAAGTATCGTCTTTAGCATGAACTTGATACAAAACTGCTATTTTTTGGGCATTTTCCGGGCACAATTAAAGGGGATTTGGGGCTCCAAATCGTAATGTCGTCGTTGAAAAAAAAAAATTACGGAATTTCTTAATGCGGAAAACGAACAAACTAGCGCGTTTTATATTACTGACACGACGAGAAGTCAGTTCGAACCGAAAAGCACAGCGCTCATCGACAGTCAAATTGGGCTTCAGTTCGGTTTAAATCACATTGCACAGTTGGGCAGAAATTTCGTTGTAGACTATAATTAAGAATATTTACAGTAAACGCAACAAGTTTGAATTCAAACTGGTTTTGTAACAAATTATTTCATAGCAATTACTAAGGCACTTTAGTCAGCAAATTAATAATCATGCATCAAGATGAAATACATATGCAATGAATATAGAAGATATCTGGATTGAAGATTGTTTAATATATTAATTATTAAGTATTATGGTATATTCCACTTACCAACAAAATCAAGAAACATCGCAAACAAGAAGGGCAACGTTAGGACAGGAATCTTCATTGTGCACAGAGACACAGAGAAATGATTTTAATAAGAATTCTCGTACTGTAACTAAATGGATCTTAAATATTTTTCACTTTTATATATACTGGCCATTATCTTCTTATTATTGACGAAATTTCTCAATTGCTAGATGGGATTTTTCCACCACCACTGGCCTCTACTCACTCAACTTCATGTGAGCGACCACCACCCCAAATTGGTGTTGCGTAAAGCGTATTTTGTTTGCTTTAAAATAAACCAACTTCATTCGTATGCAAGATTTTCAATTTCCCTTCTAAAGAGCTGGAGGGGACATTCACAATATACGTGGTACTTTTCGGGCGTGGGGGGTCGTTCAAAGTATCATTCTCGATGTCAAGAACAATGAAAAGTATATGATGCAGGGTGTTGGGGGGTGGGTCAACATTAAAGTAATATGTATGACGTATTCTGTGAATGATCCATGACGCCTATAGCCATTATCATGAAAGAAAAATAGCTTAATTTATGCTGTCTTGTTTTATGGTATACTTATACAATATTTTTATAGGAGCCGTAAACTTTCTAAGTACAAATAAATCATTGCATATTACGACAAACTTTACAGCATTTATTTATAACACGTAACGAATGGCGTGGAGAATAAATTATCCAATGCATGGATTCTATAAAAAATGTTGCCCAGAGGTGTAAGCATTGTTTGAAAAGTCGAAGCCTCAGTAGAGATAACGTTGTATCAACGCAAAACACTTTCAAGGAATACTATTTTTATAATATCGTAAGAGATCCTTGCCCAAGAATTTTCTGATCTAATCCGCATTACGAGTATAATATTTCCAATAAGAAACTATGTCATATAAAAAATTGTTTAGAAACATGCTCATTGTTTGAACAAAGATTCCAGCGAAACAGATCCTTTCATCAAACGTTATCTCTACCCAAGCTTCTATTTTTTTTTTTAATGACTGAAAAATGAGATTATTTTTTATGTAAATTCATCTTCTTATGAAATGATGTACGTCTGTTTCACCTCTGAATTGCGGCGCAAATTCGCTCATATGCATCGTCAATAATCAATTTGGCGTTATAAAACTCTTTGAAAACATGTATATAGCTTGACGTTCAAGAAACCTAAATGCACAGATATGCGCTATTAAGGGCATGCTTTACGGTGACCACGTGACCAAACCAGTCCTCGATTATGAAATGTTTTTTTGGTGTTCACCATATCCAAACGCAATGATATATCGCTCTCAAAATTTGGAATATAGGAAATGAGACAATAAATTGCGTTTCTATATTTAGTTTGAGTTATAATTTTGAAAAAAATTATCCGAGTAAAAAAGAAATGACTAAAATTAATTTCAGTTTTTTTTGGTACTCACTACGTCCACACGGATTGACATATCGTGTTTAGAATTTGAAAGATTAAATCAAAAGCACTAAAGAACGTTTATATACATCAATATGTTTATAATTTCAAAGAAAGTTTATTTATAAATTGATAAAATAGGTCATAGGATATTACCACTCCTTAAGAGAAGAAATTTGAAGGAAATCTGGAATAGGTACAAGTGACTTGTCAGAGAGGATCGTAAAATGTAACATGAACTTCTAAAGGGCCGAAGGACTGATTTGTGAATAGAGATGCAATATGGTTGTTTGCCTGTGTTAGGACTAAAGAGTGAATTGTATTTAAAAAACGTTAAAAAAATTATTGGTTGTATACAGGAAAATTGTTGTTAGTATTATTATTAATCTTCGTTATCATTAGCAATGTCCCTTTTTTTAAAATTAAAATTGATGAATAATTGTAACTTAATTTTTATTTATTTAATTAATATTTGGGACAAATTGACAACTAACGATGAAGTTTAGTTAGTTACGCGTGGTAAAATGCAGAAAGATTTTCAGTGTCAGTACGCTGGTTTACTGCTTTAGGATTACTTGCTATGTGAGTCATTTCAAGTAACATTCTTTTTTTATAATTAGTGGTTTTTTCAAGGATTGTGGTTTGGTTAAAGTCAAATTCGTGATCCTGATACCACGCATGTTTGGCCATAGACAAAATTTGTATTACCATCTGTAACAACGGGATCTTTTTTTTTATTGAAAAATTGGAGTTAGATCATTAAAATTTCGAAATGCTGTTTTCACGTTGAAAGGTTTTAAGATCGCTGACATTTTTTCGGAAAGACCGCTAACATAAGGTAAAGAGATATATTTAGGGGGAGTGTCTGAGTTAGGGGCTGGATTTTGGTATCAGGATCACAAATTTGACTTTGACCAAACATTCCAAACATTCCCACCGCTCTTTTCCTCTAATTTCTCCCTCACAACTAGATACACCCTCCTAAACTTGCGTAGTTCAGTTAGTTTTGCCTATCTCTCAGAGCATCGGGGTTTCTAGAACACGTAAACGCAAAAAAAGTTTTTTAAAAGTGTTCAGTGATCTAATTAGTATTTTTTTAAAGTGTTGAGTTATCTCATTCATTATTTTCAACCTCCTTCTTATGAATTTGTAAGGTGAGTTTACACTCCGATTGATGAGACCCACAAATTTTGATAAGTCCAGTAAATTTTTTTTAATTTGTAGTATTTTTATGATTTAACCATGTCCAAATCATTTTAGGTATTGTGTTTAAAAAAAATGTTGTCTTCATTCACATCTCTATAAAAATTCATTCTTTGATCAACGCAATAATTTTGGTGTCTTCATTTACAACTCCAAAAAATTAAAATTTGTTACTATAAATAATTTCATATTATAAAATTATATCCACGAATCAACCAACAATTTTTTGTAATATTATTTCAGAAATAAATCACTGATGAGGGCCCACAATCGAGGCCGAAAGTCTGACTCAATGATAAATTTATTTCAATTTTTTGTGACCCTAAAGCCAATTTTACCATCAACATCCAAATATTATTTTAACTGAGGGTCGATACAACTCCTTTATTTAACATTATTAATTATTATAGACATATTCTTATTAGTGTTTTTTTCTCATAGACATTTATTGCGATGAGTAACCAACGAAATGAAATGAAAAATAATTTACGTGATTGTTATAATCAATTTTTCAAACAAAACTAAGATTTATCATTTTTAAATGTAAAAAGGACGGGTTTTCCACTGAAATTATCCGACAATAAACTAACAATGATTCCAAAATTGGATATGGGACATTCGCGACAATATAACATGTACGTTACAAGAAAATAAGGAATGTACTAAGTCTTCTTCTATGTTTTTCACTTTTTGATTCAATCAAAAAGCCATGACATTTGAGATTCAAGAATAGTTAAAAAGATAAAAATATTGGTACACCTAAACAATTTTGATATTGCAACAAAAAAAACTATGAAAAATTTCTAAATTGACTGCGTCGGTAATTTTTTGTAGGTAAGAACTTAAATTTTATAAGTATATTGTAAAAATAAGTGTTTTAAACTTTTAAATAATTATATTATATAAATATATATATTTATATAAATTATTATAATAATTATAATATCTAATTATTATCATAAGATATTCAATTAATTATTTAGATTGGCTCGAAACACATTTTAATCATAAAATTATGAAAAAGTTACGAATTGACTGCGTCGATCATTTTTTTTTTCACCAATAATTTAAATTTAATATTGTGTTAAAAAATAAAAACATTTCGAATTTATGTGTAAACTGTAAATCCTTTCAAATTAATAGACAGAATTTTATTTCTAATAGAAAGCTTTAATATATGAACAATGTGAAAGTAAAAATGATCTGGATTGAGTAATTTTTTAATATGCTTTTATTTTTTTATTCCTGTTTTGTTTAATTGATTCGCTTCATTATTTAAAGTTTAAAGATACATAAATGTAAAAGGAAAGAATTTTCTATTTATATTATATAAAATTCTTTGAGATTAATTTTAAATCTTCGAAATTATACCAAAAAATGAAACTAACAATTGGAAACTAATGTTTTCGAAATAAATATATTTGACGTTTTACTTACTAAATATGCTAGCGACGGGGAAACCGAGTTACTCTACTGTGGATCCCTGGACACAGCGATATCAAGGGCAATGAGATATCGGATAGTAGGTAGTAGGTACTTCCAGTAAGTCAATCACTGAAGAAATTAACAGTTGGCTGACTGAGGAACATCAGAATGAGTGGGATTTGGTCTCTGGTTGCAGACAGGCCCATGTAAATTTGAATTTGCGCGCCGAACTCTAATATCGATTGTCGGTCTCTTCGATTCATTCTTTGGTAATGCGGCAGCTTCGCTATAATAAAACAAGTGAATTTCGTGGTTGAGAATTGCAAGCGTAATTCTGATTCGCTCTTAAAGAAGTTTGTTTCAGTGCGATATTACAATGTGATTTTTTTGACAATTTGAAGTGAAAAATAAATGCTCTTGGAGAAAAATTAAGCCGGGTTAGATGTTTCATTTGTGGTTCGGTCCTGTCTAAATACCCAATTTGGGGCCAAGTTTGTCCTATTTTGGGCCAAGCTAGAGCCATGACAAAATTTACACACGGGTAAACGCAAAAACGAAATTGGCATTTCTAACATATTATTTGTTAGTTCTATACATAAAAAGAGTTAAATAGACCTATAGGCGCTTTTAAAAATTTGTATGTGTAGCAAGAACGAGGTCCGATATTCCATAATCCGTGCCTAGAGACAGCCACGGTGGCTTACATTAAGATCTTTCACAGTATCTCAACTTTGTTAGTCGAGTCATTACATATTCATATGAAGTTCAAAAAAATACCCGAAAAATTTATTCAAATTTCAGTGCAAAATATCCAGATGAGAATGACCCATATCAAAAATTTATCCACAAAAAAAACAGAAATAAGGCAGAAAAACCAACAAAAGAAATTTCTCTGAGTTTGACCATTGAATAATAATAATAAATTAATAATAATAATAACCATTTAATAATCTAATAGTAATAATAATTTTACGTAGAAAATAAATATTTTTTATCTAAATTTATTACCACAGATTTCCCAGATCTTTTCATGAATTCCCGGCATTTTCCCGTATTTTTCAAGAAAGAAAAAATTTCCGACGAATTTTTGATTTTCTCGGGTCGATAGACACCCTGTACTGGTAACAATACAATTATTATAAGAAACGTACGTAAAAGTATGTTGCTTGATAATGAAAGTACTCGTTCACTAAACTTTATAGAAACTTTGGCAAATAGTACTCCTAATAATTAAAATGATATTTATTGCAGAAGGTTCCATCAGTGTGTATTCCATTTTGCAGTGCTGTAAATAAACAAAATTTTACACGGATTTTCTCAAATTGGAAAACCATTGGTTTTCCCAAAAACTATGAACTAAAATAAAATATGTTTTTAGACTACTGGAACCGACCGCATGTGTGTAGCAACTCATCCTTCAAAGTTTCAGAATATGAGTAAAGAGAAATACTCATGCTTAATAGAGTGTGGAGCAGGTGAGTTTTTTAGAAAGACATTTTCTTCTTTTCCGAGAATTCATTTTTTAAATATCCAAAATACGGCTTTTAACAATGGCTTTTCCCAGAAGTTTAAATAAACTTGACAACCACGAACGCTTAAAAAATGAAAATTTTTAACTTGAAAAGACTCATTTCGAAATAGTTCCATTCGGAAAACGTATTTACATTTCAAAAATAACACTTACCATTTTTATTAAAAGTATCAGATATTTAAAAAGATATACTCATTTACATTATAATAAATAACAATATCTATTTCAGTTATGGAAGTAACACATGAAGGAAAGTGTAACAAATCAGAACCTGAACCTCGGGGGCCATTCACCGATGACGAAGTCGGACCTATGATAACATCATCAAGTAGATTGCTCGATTTCAATGAGCATAATGATAAATATTTAATAAACTATAATGATCAATAATAAAGGAGAGGAACCAGCCTAAAATATTGTGCGCATTTGCTTTTGATAGGAACAGTGTTTCGAAAAAAAGTCTGCGTACAAAATTTAAAATCGACCGCAGCCATGAAACTCCTTGAAATACACCGAGAAGAAATGGTATTGAATCAAAAGTACGTACCTTCGCACTCGTTCAAAAGCAGATATTATTGATTTAAATTAATATACTATCGAATTCACGGCATCGCTGTTGAGCCGCAAAAAATAATTATCATTTAATTGAATATTCATTTGAATTAATATTACTTGCCAGTGGCGAACACAGGAAGGGGTTTTGTGGGTTCAACCCCCCCCCCCCTAATGTTTCTGAGAAAATTCAAAAGTTGAACAAGTTTCGCAATCTTGAAAAAGGTTGATAATTTTTTTTTATGAGACTCCCCCCCCCCAATATTTCCTGCGTTCGCCCCTGGTACCTGCTCTCAATATTATCTGCAATTGAATTGGGGCTAAGCACTGCATATGTGGGTGAAAGCGATGCACCCTTAATTCTGTATTTGAAACGCGATATTGCTTCTTCTTGTGTTTGAAATTAAAATTTTACAATTCTCAGATGCAAGCCTCTATATTTTTTACCTAGGAGAAACGAATATCTCATTCATAAATGTAGAAGCAAGAGTGCGCCGCTTTCCTCCACACACGGAGAAAAATGGATGGTCAAATTTAGAGGATCAAAATTTAGAGAGCCAGTCCGTTCTTTTAGATGGTCTAAAGAACTATCCAGAATTTTTTTGACATAGTCGAAGAAGCTCTCTTTTTATGACCAGTCTGACTGTTATAAGAAGTCCAAACTCACTATCAGGGATAAGCAAGGTATTTTTTCAGGATGGTCAATACAATCGTCTTGTTTTCACTCATTTCGACCATCCACGGAAGAGCAAATGACCCATCGCGGAGGGCCGACCTGATTAGTTACCGTACCTGGTCATTTTCACGAAAAACTATAAAATTCCAAAAGTTGACGCTCCTGTATTCTGCGGTGGGAAGCTGACGTTTCTAGATTCGGTTAGATATCTGGGAGTAATCCTGGATAGCCAGCTGAACTGGGCAAAGCACCTAGAGACCCAATGCAGGAAGTTTGTCATGACTTTTTGGATGTGCAGGAGAGCCTTCGGGTTGACGTGGGGTCTAGGTCCTAAAATGCTTGCATGGCTCTACTCTGCTGTTCTAAAACCCAGCCTCCTACATGCGGCCGTGCAGGACAGACTGCGAAGATTACAAACGCTAGCATTTAGGGGTTTGACTGGAGCAATGAGGACTACGCCCACAGCGGTGATAGGATTCATGCTCTGTGAAGAATCCCTACATGTTGCGATAACCGCTAGAGTGGCACACGCGATGGGCCGCCTGGCAAGAGCAAACAGATGGACTCGGGGGACTAGGGACACTAGGCTCCCGAGTGATATCAGTGCATTGCCGATTTTACAGATGAGGCAAGATAAAATAACGAAACGCTTCAACTTCGCCAAAGCTTTCCGCGTCTGTATCGCAAGCAGGGATCTGTGGAAAGCAAGAGAGGGGAAGGGATAGGGATACCACTTGGTCGAAATGCTACTGTCTTTCAGGCGGAGTTCCTGGCCGTCCTTCGCTGCGCTGAAACACTAATCGAAGGAAACGCTGCGCGCAGACAGATTATTATCTGTTCCGACAGTCAAGCGACGCTAACTGCAATAGGAAAACCAGACATAACATCAGAACTGGTTTGGCAATGCCAAAAGGCATTAAACCAACTTGCAGAAAGGATCAATGTGACTCTCATATGGGTCCCTGGTCATACAGGGATCAAGGAATCCGTGATCCGTGCAAAACGCCGGGAATACTGGGAGCAGATTCAGGATTTCCATCAGGCGAAATCCATCCTGGGTTATACCCATAGGATGGACCAAGCCAAGGAAATTCTGGGTTTACCCAAGAAAGATATAAGGACAGTGGTACAGATCCTAACTGGGCACAACCACTTGAACTATCATATGCACAAAATGGGGTATAACCCCACGACAGAGTGCAGGATATGCGGCAGGGATGATGGAACATCCCTGCATGTAGTATGCCAGTGCCCGGCATTAGCTGGGCTCAGGCAACAGATCCACGGGGCCCATTTTATGGGACCAGAGGAAATTATAACACGATCAGTGGTCGACATACTAGGCTTCGTCAAGAGGTCTGGCGTCAACTGCTGAGAGCGAATGATTAATAGTGTGGCACAAGAGGCTTTATAGCTTGAGCGACAGAGGAGCTCTTCATGGGCTCCTCGCCCGTTCTCAAACTAATTAACTAACTAACTGTACAATTTATGAAAGTTAAAAATTAAAATTTTGCAGTTTAACGGCTTTCCATTAGGAAATTTCTCATTGAAAAGTTTTCACAGCTTTCATTTTATGCTCGTACAATAAAATACAAATATCTACCAAAAAAAAAGTACAAAATTTGTCTCAATGATAGAAAAAAGTTGTACTTTTCTGTTATTTATTGTATTTATTTGTAGATTCTTCTTTTATCAAATCTTCAAACATCCCATTCCGACACAAAAATTGCCGCGATCGGATGACGTGGACACTGAATGATTTTGAAACACAATAGCCCAGTCGAAAGTAGAGCAAGAGGATATTCTGCACTTTATGAAAACGATATATCATTTTTAGTCAATCTCGTGAACCGGTGAAAATTTTTTAAGTTTCCTGTAAAGTTTTATTTTTTGCCACAAGTCGAAGTACAAATTTCGAGAATTTCTTGAATTAAGAAAAAAAAATCTCACGAGATACATGCTTTTCAAAAATTGAGAAATAACTTTACTATAAGGCATTTGACGTATAATTTAACAATAAGCTTTCTAGTGCTCTGCAAAAATGTCTTGCTTAACTTCCGACCGAGTTATCCTCTTTGAAAGACATCAGGGGTTTGTAGTGCCGCTCGTGCTACACACGTAGATAATTTCCGAGAACAGTGTATATTCAAATATTATTTTAAATTACTGGTGCTTGATGATCGTACTTTTTTTCACTTTCAGGGGATAAGTCCGGTCAAAAGTATTGCGAATAAACTGATATGGCATGCAGAGAGGAACCCCCCTTATTTTTCCAAGCTTTTTTTGAAGGATTTTCAACAGGATGATAAATTGACCAGAATCTAAAAAGAAAATTTAAAGATCTTAATTTATTTAAAGGTTATATATTTTTGAAGAAAGATTTTTTTCCAGCTTTAAAATTAAAATATTAATAGTCATGTACTAAAATATCTATTTTTTTGAATGTTGATATCTTATTTGAGAATTATGTTGCAAACTTTTATTTCCGAAACTATGTTGATTGTACTGATACTTTTTAACTTGGCGAAATTGGTTTTTATTATAGATGTTTTTAGTGAGATTTCACTTCATGTTCAATAAAAATTTGTCTGAAATACAATACTCGTTTCATATTCTAATTTTAAAAAATCCATTCATATAGATATAATTGAAAAATAAGGTTAACAACTACCGCAGGGTCTCACTGGGAGCAACTGCCATAAAAAAATGACACCGGCTCCCAGTAGGACCGCGGTAAATCACACTCATGGCCACGTCTCACAACAGTGAGATGGGTGATCACAGATTGTTTAATTTTGAACAGATTTAGAATCGTATTGTAAAATAATTATTGTGCAATTTTTAACACTCCAACTACAGTTTAGTTTCAAAAATCATTAATTAATTTATATTTACAGTTAATCAACTTGAAACGTTTTTTATTTTATTGAAAATATTAATGTGTTAAACATTCTCTACATTTTAAGTAACTATGAAAATAACAAACAAACAAAATTTTTTTTTAAATTCGGAGCTGATTTTTCTCTCTGACTCAAGAGGGTTACAGTCCAATATGTCAAAGGCATTTTTTATTAAGAATTTGATTTTTTTTAGTAGTAGTTATAATTTTCCTAGAAGCTTGCTTCATTAAGAAATCTCTTGTCCTTTAACAAAGTTACTTGCATAAATTAAGGAACATCATTATTTGAGTTTATATATAAAAATTATACCATTCGTACACAGTTATGTATTTATAAGGTCAGAGAAAAAGATTATTCATAATTAACTCACGTAATTGTTGTATACTTATTATAGTGGTCTAGAAAACATCCTAATTTTTTTCTTCTAAAATGGCTCTATCCCTCAAAAATTTCTCCTTTTCGTGTCAAAATGTCCCCTGAATATTGGAAAAATAAAAAAAAATAGTGGCAATTAAAAAAGTAATTTTGTGCAAAAGTGGACTTGAGAGATCCCTAAATATATATATTTTTTTAATGTTGCCAATATTCAGGGGACATTTTGTCACCAAAAGGAACAATTTCTAGAGCAGCTATTTTGGGGGAAAAATAAAGCCTTTTCGGACCACGCTTTATCTATTCCTATTTTTTTACCACTTTTAATAAGCTCAGTTATTTACAATTTGACCATTCACAGATGGATGACGAAAGGTTTTTTTAAATATTATGTAATATATTGAAGGGATGTAGGATCAGAATTGCTATAAAAAATACGATACTTAATACTTATGAGTGGCTTCATATTCAGGAAAATTATACCTTGGAAAAATCTATTGATACCTGGAAAAACCCAGAAATTGTAAGGGAATTTTTTTAACAGAATTTGAGTAGACGCCCTTAGATAAATCTAAAGATAACATTTTAAAATATTTTTATTGATATCCTTCAACATATAAAATATCCACAAAATATACTGATTAATAGAATAAATTTCCGTGCTAAATTTTTCAAATGAGCTGATAATTACTTTTACATTTTCCAAAATGAAAAAAATGAAACTCCAAAACTGTTGCTTCATAAAAAAAATAGTTTTTAAAAATTAATTCGTTCTCTTTCTATAATTATAGGTATGCGAAATTGATAAGTCGCTGCATATATTTTCTTTCTTATTACTCTGCTTTTAATTTTGTGTTTCAAATTTTAAATTAATTCTGAAGCAATCTTTCAATTCAATTCTTAAGTTTCTGAAACCCAATTTTTCATGCAAATGGTCGTCGCATTAATAGTTTATTTTCCCTTTGATGATGATCTTTCCAATTGAAAAATTTACTGTATATATTCAGGGTGTCCCAGACTCAAGTGTCCGGACTTATATAGCTATATAAAAATTAAAAAAATAAATCGAAAATTCCTTTTACAAAAATCAGTTGAAGTTTTAGTTTTGAGTTATTAAATGTTAAAGCTGTACCAAACAGGAGCGCGGTATAAACAGTCGTGCCTACGTGAGTAGGAGTCCAACTCAATGTTATTGAGCGAGGAAAGAACAGCAGGCACTACACTACGTGGACTCCCGCTCGCGTACGCACGATTGTTCATAACGCACTCCTGACTGGGCCAGCTTTAATATTTAATGACTCAAAAACTAAAACTCCAACTTATTTTTGGAAAAGGCATTTTATATTTATTATTTCAATTTTTATGCAGCCATATAAGTGCGGACACTTGAGTCTGGGACATCCTGTATATGCATATAAATGATAAATATAAATATTTAATAAAGTCCAGGGCACCTGCAATTGTCGACCCAGCACTATTAGTTTCTCACAAGTAGTGATACGTTTCACTAGTTAGTATAAAATGGCGGAAAACTCATAAGTCTAAACGTAATGAGTGCGATTTATAGATATAAGATAGGTTTATGTAATGCGTGTAGGCATTAGTATAGGACTCGTAAACAAACCACTGTAGCCAGCGAGCTTCGTCCAAGCATACACAAATATATTCATTAAGAAGTTTTGTAACCCATGCCATAGTGTGCGTTGATACACTTCCTCCCGTCTTTCTTTTTGCCATACGCCAGCGTGAAACACAACATCACGTGACCCTCATTTTTCGTATAGTGGTTTAGAAAGATTGCAAGGCGTTTGTTTCGCTTCTTTTAAAGCACTATACGAATTTTCGTTATTTGAATCCAATGCAAAATTTAATACAGCAACTTAGAAATACTGTAATTTTTTGTATGTAAGAGTCTAATATTCTTACGATTTATTTCAATCAGAGATATTAGTCTGCATTTGCATAGTCATTATTCGACTTTTTCTAACCGCACTGTTAAAAATGTTTGTAATTTTAATATATATTTACTATACATTTGTATATTGAATCTAAAATATCAGTCTATGAAATATTAATTAAGAGGCTGTATATTAAATTTCATATAAATGTATATTGATCAACTTTTAGAAAAGTCAGGTAATTTCACTTTCAACAAATTAAAAATAATTATGGCAGTAATTTTGCCAGATTGAAAGTCTTTGAACCTTGTAGATCCTCATACAAACTCTATCAGGTTCAATGAGGTCTTTCGTGGAGGGATAATTGTATATGAACACGACTATCAATATATAGAAATGAATAATTTATAGTAGAGTATACGTTGGATTGGAATCGACGAATTTCCCATTGCATGCTCCCATTTTTCGGATAAACTGATTTTCGCATCATTCGGTGTTATGATAGAGCCCGTCGGCTTGTTTGCGCCAGATCAATAGGAGCGATTTCAGTATTGTGATACAAAATCGAAGTGGATTTTGGTGGATGTCATCTTGCGAGAAAAAGGCATTATCGACAAATTACTAGGATATTGGGATACCGAGAGATAAAGAGGTATGAAGCCACTGTCGATATTTGCGACAGCAACTGACCGTGAAATGAGGATCCAACCGATACCCAATACACACATGCTTACGTTTTACCATTTACCCGATTTACTCGATTTACCTTGTCTCATGTGTTCGTCAACACAGTCAAGTTGTATTTTCTGTTCCCTCACTGTTGTAATTTTCATTAGATTGGCTTAGGTACGCTCGACGCTCGACACAAAGGCGCTACTTTACTGTCCAATTCTATTACAATAAGCCTTCCAGAAGCCGCATTATTCTTTATAAGCTTCCATCATCATATTCAAATGTTTTAAAAATCATTCTCAATTATTTTCATTGTATTTTTTCACCTCATGATTAAAAAAAAAATAGTCCTGTTAAGACGTAAATAAGTCTTTCAAACCTCCACCTCCCATACTTTCTCTTCCCTACTCCCCTTAAATTCCTCTACTTCCCCTCTCAACCCATACTTACCCTGCCCACACTTCAAATTTCACTTTCCCTCCCTTCCAAAACTACTTCCCCATTTACCCCCCCCCACATCTCATCACTTCCCCACATTTCCCCTCACACCCTAAACCCTCCCAATTTCCCCTACTTACCCACCCACCATTTCTCACCATTTCTTCTCCTTCCCCTCCCTTCATCTGCCCCTACTTCCCCATACTTCCACTACTTACCTGTTTCCATTTCCTCTGACATCGCCTCACCGTATGAGTTATGAATTGGGAATTGTGAGTTTGAAGGTAGGAGTTAGAAATTGTGAGTTAGGTGTTGTGAATTAGGATTTGTGAGTTAGGAGATAGGAGTTGTGATTTAGGATTTAGGAGTTCCCCTTACTTCCACTTCTTGGAAAAATTACGTCGGAAGGACGGACACCCGACCGAAACTATAAGGGTTTCTGCCCGAGGCTACGAAACCATAAACATTTGCAATAATAATATTTTTATAACTATTACTTAAATACTACTAATTATTATGTTAATTTATAGTTATTGAAGAATGGATGTGATGTTAAATCCTTCATGTTATTAACGTCTGGCAACGTATTTTGTTGATGTTAAATATTTCTAGAGTGTTATTCTAAATTTTCAAAAACATCGATATTTGATGTTAATTATTATGTACTAAAAATTATTACTAATACTATGTATAATGAAATAACAAGGTGTCTAATCACCTGAAAATCCTGAAAAGGCCAAGAAAAAGACAGGGAATTTTGATTAAAATCAGATAATATTTCCTGGCTTAATTTAACGGATATCGTAGACTTTCACAGTTTTTTTAAATGTTTCACCGAATTTTTGAAAAGAAATCAAATTCTGGATTGGAACAAGAACTTTTTCAAATGAATTCTAATTTTGAGTTGAAACAGGTAATATTCGAAAAGAATTATAATTCTGGATTTAAACAAGGAATTTTTCAAAGGAATTATAATTCTGAATTGGAGTAGGGGATTCTCAAATTTAAATAAATGCTGCGTTGGAAAGGGAAACTTTCAAATTTTAACAAATTCCGAGTTGAAACTGGAAATTATCCAAAAGAATTAAAATTCTGGTTTAGAACAGGGAATTTTTCAAAAGAATTTTAATTCTGAATTAAAACTGAGAATTTCCGAAAATAATAAAGTTCTAACTTGAAATAGCATTATTTAGGAATATACTGTAATAATTTTTTAAAGTTTTCAAAATGAAAAAAAATTTTCAAGTTAGCAAATTAATGAAAAAAAGATGCTAAATTACGTGGGTGAAAAACAACCGAGATTTTAAAAGGCTAGTCGAGATTCTACTAATTCACTTTAATTATAATTTGACTCAATCCAGTTCAGCCATGATCCGAGTCTCAACCCGCGAATCAATTCATACATGTCACATGTGAGAAATATAACAAAATATTTAGTTAGTTTTGTAAACTTAGCTCAGATGTAGTCTCCGGAAGCTACGACCACGATCCTTCTCGGCAAAATAGATCCCGATGCAACTGAAGGCAAATATCTTACTAATGCTCTATGCATGGAGATAATTTAATTGAAGTTCATTAAAACAGTTAATTAATGTGCTTTCCGAAAAGTGCATCTGCGCCAAGTTGTCCTACCCTGATGATAAATTTAAATTTAAAGCTTTTTCGGGTTTCAATCGTGTGCAAAACTACGAAACTTGCATCAATAGGGACAATGGATATAATACCAATCCGATTTGGCTTTCCGTACTCCCGGGTTTTTAAAAAAAAACATGATTGGCCAATCAAGTTCGAGCAATTCCCACCATGGAGCGCTCTGGCCAATCATAGGCATCGTAGAGAATCTAAATCAAGTTCGAGCAGTTCCCACCATGGGGCGCTCTGGCCAATCATAGGCATCATAGAGAATCTATATAAGAACAACGTGACCTGAAAATTCAGTTTCAGGTCAGCCCTGAAAAAGTGAACTACAATGTTCACGAAACGTCGGCAAGTTTCATAGTTTTGCACACGATTAAAACCCGAAAAAGCCTTAAATTTTTATTTTATCCATTTTTTTATCGTTTTTCAAACATTCTTGATCCTCATAGTCTCAAATTTCTAATAAAATTATTCATCATTCTAGTTTTACATTGTTCAACCTTTAAATGAAAGAAACGATAAAAATATATTTTTTAAATTGATTTCATTTACTTAAAATTGACTTTACTGTGATGTAATTAATTAAAAAATGTTTATAACAAAGCCTAATACATATTAAATATGACGATCATTTTTGTTCAAAGAATTTAGAAAATCTTTTTTTTTTCAGTGTACATTACCAATCCAAACTGTGGAAACGCCTACTTTTTGAATAGGGATTTTGAAAAAAAAATCTTTTAATGAAATTAAATGAAAATTTCTCCAATGCAATAGGTTGGGAAACAATCATCGAACAATTCTGCAAGAGACTTTTTAAAAAATTCGTAATTTACATGTGACTGAAGTTCACAATGTTTATAAACGAAAATATAAAATTCCTAAAATTACTAAAATCATTTTTGTTTGTGTTAATTATCGTAAAAATAATTAATTATATGCTTTCAGATGGTAATAACTTATTATAACGTCATATTTATTATTTGAATTTAAAATTCTATATTTGATATTCGGTAAAAGTGGTAACTTTCAATTAAATAGTCGTTTCTCCGATTTTCTTGCATTAATTACTTTTATTGGATGTTAGGGGCCATTCAAAAATACGTAACGCCTTTAGGGGGGGGGGGTCACCTCGAGCTTTACGCTAATGTTAAAGTTACGTACACTTACTATAGAAAAAACGTTACGAAGGGGGGGGGGGGTAAATTTTCGGAAAAAGCGTTAGGTATTTTTTGAACGGCCGGCAACACCAAAAAAGATTCTTCCCAGTATCCTTATCGGAACATTGCGTTTCGTCCGCCCAAGCACTCTAAAATGTCTACGCAAAACTTCGGAAAAAATGTTAACTTTCCTCTAAACGTACGGTTCGCGTTTTATGTACCCATGTGCTCTGAAATGTACACAAAAATTCGGAACAAAATGTTACTTTCCTTGAAATACTGCGCTCTCAAATTTTCTTTCACTCATTGCATGTATTTAACGTCAGGCAACAGCAAAAAAGATCCATCCTAATATCCTTATCGGAAGACTGCATTTAAGGCACTTTATCAGAATGGGTAATCGGTTCTGATTTTGAAGCCGCACGGTTGAATATTTTTGTCTAATTTTTTGCATACGTCATCTACATAGTTAATATCTCGGAGCAAGCAGAGCCGGTTTATCGAAAAAATGTTTATACAGTGAACTTCCGCCTAGTTTAAAGATCGCCTATTTGAAAGTTCACCTATTTGAAATCCCCTATAAAAGCCTATTGGAAATTGCGCAGTTCCGTCACCTTTCACTACGGCCCCTGTACGGGCTGTATGGTCAGGCCCACGTCAGTGGCTGACCTATTAAAAAGAGGCTCGAAGAGGGGTAAGCCCTCGTTGGTTTGAATTGAGAATTTCAGTATGACGTCATGGATATGCAGACAAAATTTTGGAGAAAATATTCTAAACGTAAAAGTAAGTCATAAATTTACGAATAGTAATATTTTTCAAGTGTAAAATCTATTTTCTCAGTCATGTTCCATGCATTTGTCGATTGACGACCTTTCAGTGTCACTAAAGAAAAAAAAATCAAAAAATTTGAGATTAGTGTATCACATAGGGTACTCTAACATCAAATTTCGGATAGTTGATTGTATTTCGTGAAACTAAAAGGTGTTCAACCGATAAAAGGATGAAACAGAATTGCGCAAATGCATTCTACACTTTAAAAATGACTATACAAACCTTCATATCTTACTTTTACGTTTAGAATATTTTTTCCAAAAAGGCGTATGCAGTTGCGCTCCCATCTGCTAACCTTCCTGACGAATGACGTTTCCACCTATCCTAGCATGACCATGACTTCGTGCTACAAAACTGACTATTCCGCGAAATATTTGAGTTGTTTTTTGATTCTATTATATTGATTTTTAGTTGGCCAATTGTACTATTTCTAGGAAATGTTATATTTGTCACGTCGTACGTCAACAAACACGCTGATATGCATGCAGGCTAACGAACCGAGCGGGTCTATTTAAAATTACAAAGTATAAAGTTGTAATATTACGTTGATAAAAAATTATTTAAACAAATAAATTATTTCTTCGAGTCAATTGAATTAATTTTTTAAAAGTGAAAATTATTTTAAAATATTTATCTGTATCATTATTGATAGTGTTTATTGATTTCAAATAGACCCGCGCTTTTCAGCACATGCGCAGTTGAAAAAGTTGCTTACAGTGCCCTCATCGACACAAGGCTGGGGCAGCCAATGAACTTGGCTTGACAAAAATAACCTGAAGGTCATGGTAGAAGTGGAGGCCCCTTCAGCCTTTCAATTACACAGGCCGACAAAATTTGACAAAAGTCAAAAGCCAGAAAGCAGACCAAACATTTCCGAAGGATTTTGATCCTACTTCCATTCTTTCCAACAGCCTCCTTATCCTTTCCTCGGCCAGAATGTAGTCTATTACTGTTTCCCCTTTTCCGGCAAACGTAATTTCGCCTTCTTCATTCCCTTTCGAGTTCCCACTACAAATGAACCATCCTGTTTCTCCCAGCATTTCCAACAGAGTCCTACCCTCCTGATCCACCTGTTTGTGTTTCGATTTTCTCCTGAAAGTTTCACTCTCTTCATCCCATAATTCCCCTCCTTGTTCACGCATTCAGATTTGAAATTCTAGATTATTCTGCTACCCGAATGATACATTCCCGATTTTTTTGCTATTCGAAAATAAAATATCGGATATTTTGCTACTGGAATTTCAAGTTCTAGACTATTTTTCTACTTTCATAACTATATTTTTGCGCCTCGAAATGAAGATACTGGATTTTGTTGATATTCTAATTAGAAGTTCTATATTATTCTGCTACACAAATAATAGATTATAGTTTTTTTGCTGCTCGAAAATGCAGTAGCCGAGTTTTTTGCTCCTCGAAAATCAAGTACTGGATTTCTTTGCTATACGAATTCGAATTCCTGGATGATTCTGAAGCTCAAATAATAGATTTTTGGTTTCTCAGATGTAGGAAATTATTAATAGCAGGCTTAAGATTTTATGATTGGAGAGTCACTTATGAATCAGCGGAATTCAATGTGAAATTTACTGATTTAGTAAATTTTACACTCTCATTTAGTGGATGCTGTAAAAAATATTGTTCTTCGACAAAGTCATAGTAGATAAGACTTTGTCAACAAAATTTGTTTTAGAATTCTGCATTTTCATTAGAGTGCCTGTTTTTCACGCTTTTCAAAAATAACAACTCTGATTTTTGGTCTGACCTTTAATGTTAAAAATCAACTCCTTGATACGAAATCGGTCATCTTTTATTCGTGTGGCAGAATAATCTATAAATTCATATTCGAGTACGAAAAAAATCCAGTACTTTAATTTCGAGGAGCAAAAAATCGGGAATCTAATAATCGGGCAGCAAAATGACCTAGAACTTGGAAATCAAGTAGCAAAAAAATCCGACACTGTATTTTCGAGGAGCAAAAAAATCGGGAATGTATTATTGAAGTAGCAGAATAATCTAGAACTTCGAATTCATGTAGCAAAAAAGTCTAGTTCTTTAGTTTCGAGAAGCAAAAAAAAATTAAATCTATTGTTCGTGTAGCAGAATAATCTAGAACTGTGAACTAGAGTAGCAAACAGTTAAATATTTTAATTTTAAGTCTCAAAAAAATCTGGAATCTATAATTCAAGTAGCAGAATAATCTAGAACTTCTAATTCAAGTATCAAAGGAATCTAGAATTTCAGTTTTGAGTAGCATAAACATCTGGAATCTATTATTCGACCAGCATGAAGACCCGACACTTTATTTTCGAGGAGCGAAAAAATCAGTGATCTATTATTCGTGTAGCAGAATCATCTAGAACTTGAAATGTGAGCAGAAAAAAAATCCGGTACTTTATTTTCGAGGAGCAAACAAATTGAGGATCTATCAATCGTGTAGCAGAATAATCTAGAATTTCGAATTATAGTAGCAAACAACTCAGTACTTGAATTTCGAGTAGCATAAAAATCTGACACCTTAGTTTCGAGGAGGAAGAAACTGTAATCTATTATTCGCATAGCAGAATAATCTAGAGCTTCCAATTAGAGTAGCAATAAAATCCAGTACTTCAATTTTATGGAGAAAAAAAATCGGGAATCTGTCATTCGAGTAGCAAAATAATCTAAAACTTCGAATTCAAGTAGCAAAAGAATCTAGTATTTCAGTTTTGAGCAGCAAAAAAATCTGGAATCTATTATTCGAGCAGCATTAACATGCGAAACTTTATTTCGGGAAGCAAAAAAATCAGTGATCTATTATTCGTGTAGCAGAATAATCTAGAATTTAAAATGCGAGCAGCAAAAAAATCCGGCACTTTATTTCCGAGAAGTAACAAAATTGACAATCTATTATTCGTATAGTAGATGAATCTAGAATTTCGAATTCAAGTAGTAAACAAAAGTTCAGTGGTACCATTTTGAGGAGAAAAGATATAGAGCATTTTTTATTCGAGTAGCAGAATAATGTAGAACTTCGAATTCAATAAGAAAGAAAGTCCAGTTCTTTAGTTTCAAGCAGCAAAAAAATCAGATACTTAATTTTCGAAGAGAAAAAAATGGAATTTACTAGTCGTGTAGCAAAATAATCTAGGACTTTCAATGAGAGTAGACAACAATTCAGCACTTTTATTTTGAGTAGCAAAAGAATGCGCTAGTTTATTTTGTAGGACCGAAAAAACTGTAATCTGGTAATCGCGTGATAAAATAATCTGGAACTTCAAATTCGACTCGCAAAAAAATCCAGTAGAGGAAACCACCCTACAGCAGATAGCAAAAAATTCAACAGCGTTCTAACTGCATTAGTTTCCAAAATAAAGTAAGGTTATCGTTTTTAAATAAAGCTTACATATTCAATTGAGTATTCTTATAGAAAAAAATGTCACGAAATTAATCAATTATCTGTATTAAACATTTTTATTAGACTTGGTCAAGGGTACGATTTTGACATCTCTGTCCATCAATAGATAATCGTTTCTGGTATTGCTCCTGGGTATGATAAAATACTCAATTCTCGATAATTATAATTATATATACACATATATATATATATATATATATTATATGTATATATACATATATTTTACCAGAAATTGGTTTTGAGATTGTTAATCATTGTGAATCTCAGATTCAATGACGTAGGTTCTGAAGAGTTTTTTTATGTGAATAATAAAAAGTCCTTCTTTAAAATTATCTAAAAATTCCAACCTTATTCATTTTTCATTCCATGAATAATGGCACCTTTGACAAGCCAGCGTTGAAAAAGCACATAAAAAGTGTGCTTTAGACAAAATCTGATTAATTTTTTATAGAATTTTGCAATTTTCTTTACAAAACCAATTTTATGATAAGCATTTATTCAAAGAAATTTCATTTGCGAGGAGTAAAGTATACTTTTCACTCATATTGTACTTTGTGTAGTTGTACACTTCAAATTTTTTGGTTCGTAATAATATAATTTATAATGACAAAAATTGATTTTTCGATTTCCCTTATGTTTCCTAGAAAATAACATTCTGGAATAGTTTTTCAGGTACAGAGCTCGAAATCTTTTGAGGTGAGAAGTAACGTCACACGAGAAGATGACCTTTCACTCCTGGACAAACAGGTGGACACCAACAGTATAGGGCTAATTTTATAGTCTGATTACATTTCCATGAGAAACAGCATTGCTTTTTTACAACAATTTTCAATTGACACACATTGAAACAAATTGCAACAATTAGTGAACTCATACAAAGAGTTTCGAAAGTGATCAATCTAATCTCTGAGTAATAAAGTTTATTCTGCAAATTTTGATAAAGAAATAATATTGTTTTTGTTGAAAATATAATCAGATTATAAAATTTATCCCTATACTTTTGGTGTACATGTGTTTATCCAGAGGTAAATGGTCATGTGACGTCACTTTTCGTTCAGAGGATTTCGAGGGCTACAGCAGGGCCTAAACAGAGGACTTAGGAGGAGGACCTTGAAATTGTATACTAGATTCATGATACTCATGGAAACGCGAGTGCGAGAGAGAGACTGTAGTAGATGGCGCATAAGAGCGTTTCTGTCGTACTAATAATCTACTATTCATTCATTTATTCATTCTTTTATTCAGTCTACATTGAAGTTCTTATATGTTTCCGCTTGCTTTTCGTATGTTTTTTGTCTCGCGACTTTTTCTATTATGTAAACGTATAAATCCACGGGAAACTACAGGTGTAAAATGTCACTTGGTTGAAAGTCGGCCAATATATTGTTTATGTAGAAATGCACTTGCAAATACACGTTTAAAATGTCGCTTAGCCAATTTAACCAATCTATTATTCTCGTGGAAATGCACGTGAGACATGTTACTTGGTTGAAATTTGGCCAATATATTTTTCACCAGAAAATGCACTTGTAAACCTTCATATAATGTGTCACTTGATATAAATTCGGCAAATATATTTTACACGTGGAATTGCACGTGTAAATTTGCGTGAAAAATCGCGTTTGAGAGAAATTGGAACAGTACCTCAAAATGCACGTGGAAATATACCTGTAAATCCACGTGGATTTTCAAAAATTGACACCTAGAGATGCACGTGTAAATTCACCTGCAAATTTTCAGTAGGGCTTCAAAATCAAGAGAATCAAAAATGGAAGGTAAAAATTGAGTTTTTAAATAAATTTGACTTGTTTTTTTTTTAAAGTAAGGGTTCTTTTCTTTTTTTCCACTAAAAGAAAAGCTTGGGTGTTTTTCTTAAAATACCTGCAGGTAGAAAATTAAATATTTTATTATTAATTCGTCAGAATGAGCAGTCAGTAGGTTTTGAGCAGATACTATCTTTTTCAACGAACTATGACTCTTTTAATATAAATTTAAAATCCGTTATTTTATTATTTAATTTTTGTTAGTTTTAAATTTAATAATTTTATATTTAAGTATTCTAAAAATTGTTTTGTTTCAATTTTAAACGTACAAAATTGTCTCGTTTTTCAACAACTGTAGGAAACCCTTATGCAGTCGATAAAATGGCTGTCCGTCCGTTAGTATGCCCAGGGGGGTGACACGATTTTTGCTTTTGCATTAGAGGAGCGTGTCAGTTTTGTGAAAAGCGCCGAGTCGTGAAACATTGGCGCCACCTTTGCGGCGCCCGGTCTGCCCGTTGTCTATTATTATTTTGCATATAAAAACTCGTGACATGTTATACATTTATCGTCTATTTGCCGTCTTTTATTCAGTTACGGATAAAGGTGTTGTGAAAATGGGGGGACAGAAGTATAGCTCCAAACTGTCGATCAGGGTACGACTCAACACGCTTAAACCGAGTAAAACAAGTGTTTTTTTTTCGTTCCAAGAAATGAGGTTGAACGTTGGCAACAATCAATTAACCGTGTACACAATTACGAATCTAGCCGACGTTTCGTGAACATTCCAGTTCACTTCTTCAGAGCTGATCTGAAACTGAAGTTTCAGGTTATGTTGTTCTTATATAGATTCTCTACGATGCCTATGATTGGACAGAGCGCCCCATGGTAGGAACTGCTCGAACTTGATTGGCCAGTCAAATCATTTTTTAAAAACCCGGGAGGACGGAAAGCCAAATCGGATTGGTATTATATCCATTGTCCCTATTGATGTTATTAAGGTGTTTTAAGATTTCGATTGCTTCTCTATGTTTTCTTGGAAAAATATTGTTCGTTTTTGCGATGACGGTTGTTTTGTGCTCTGCGCGTTCGATCGTTTTGAACCGCATCTACAACTTGTTGGTGTTTTGGTGGTGCCATTGTTGTTCCCACGAACAGCTAGGGAAAGGGTTGGTCCATCCTTGTAGAGCCCCGCGTGCAAGAAAAAAAAGACAATGATGAAAATATGTTATAAACGTAATGAAACAATAGAAGTTCAAACAATATTGAAAAAGTTCAAATCCATGTATTTATATCAACCAAAAAAAATTACTTTTCTACCATAAAAGTTGAATTTTTTATGCAAAAGGAGGAATTTTTTACAAATCAGTTAAATTTTCGGCAAAAATAGATGACTCTTTAACAAAATAATTAAATCCCCAAAGTAGTCGAATTTTGAATAAAATAGATTTTTAAACAAATTGTTTTAGTTTTAACCTGCAAATATAAAACTTGGAATATCAAGCATATAAATTCTTAACAAAAAATGTAATAGTTGATATTTCAACCAAAAAAGATTAAATGTCTACCAAAAGAGATGAGTTTTGAAGTAAAAAAGATCAAAAGGCAAAATTTCTATAAAACAGTTGAATTGTTAACACAAAAATATGAATTTTTAACAAAAAAGTTAGTATGAAGCTGAACACTTATATTTTTAACCAAAAAAGAAAAAAATTTAAAACATAAAGATTAGCCTTCTATTAAAAAAGACGAATTTTCAACTAAAAAAGATCAATTTTTACCAAAAAATCGGAAAATTACATGTTGAGTCAAAGAAAATTAATTTTAAATCATAAAAAAAATGCACATAATAATTAAATTTTCAATTCAAGAGCAGTTAGATATTCAATTGGAAAAGTTTGATTTCAACAAAATAATTAAATTTTGTAAGATGAATTCTCAACTAAAAAGTTGAATCTTTGCCTGGAATAGTAAAATTTTCAGTTTAAAAAATTAATTTTCAACAAAAAGAAAAACGAATTTACAACCAAAGATATGTATTTTTAACTCAAATGGTGAATCTTCGACAAAACATTATCTTTTAACTAAGTAATTCAACTTTCAACCATATAATTCAATTTAACAAAAAAATAAATAAATTATCAACCAATAATGCAATAAAAAATGTTTCAATAAAAACAGATTTTAATTTTAAATCAAAAAAAGCCGAATTCAACAAAAATAGACAAATTTTGATCAAATTAGTTGCATCTTTAACCGAGGAAGATTTATTTTCAACCGAAAAGTTACATTTTATTTAAAAAAAGATTAATATTTTTCTGAAACTGATGAATTTTGAAACCAAAGGAAGTATTTTTCAACAGAAATAGTTGAATTTTCAACTAAGAAAGATTTCAGTTCAATTTTCAACACCAAAATATGAATTTTTAACCCAAAAAGATGACGTATCATCTCTTTAAAAATTTTGAATGAAACTCTGACCGTGAGGAGAAAGCAAATCCAAAAAGAAAATTAAAAATACAAGCCAAAAAATTACAAACTGAAAGAAATTATATGACAGTGGCCGCCAAACTTCATTTTCAAAATTCCCTAATTTTTGGCTGGCGAATTTTTTATTTTCCGTGACATGATATTCAAATGCCAGGATCTTAGTTTTGTGCAAATTTTATCATAGAATCTTTCATAAAGGAAATAAAACAATTAAAAATTTGTAATTCATTACACTAGTTTACAATAATTTTTGACATTTAGTGCCGCTATATTTTTCTAAGGCTTTTGGCCTGCTAAATATTATAAATAATATGAAATTATATGAATTTAAAAAAAATTTGTTTGATGATAACTTTACTCTGTGAACCATATCTCAAGTTAGAAGCAACCAATATGGTTGCAAAAGGTACCAAGGTAAAGATCATCGAATCTGCAACAAATATTAGCGCCATTTTCCCCGATAAATTTGGCAGTTAAGGTGCAATGAAGAGAAATATGTACAAAAAGGTCACTGTTTTGGACAAAAAAAAACATTAAAAATTTCAAAAATCAATCCATAAACAAATTTTTCATTGTGATTTTCAAGCTTAGCAGCCCAAGGCATTGGAAAAATATAGAGTCACTGAATGTACAGATTTTTTTTTACATTCTCGTCCAGAGAAGGTATTATATTTGTGTAAAATTTGACCCCCCCTGGTTTTTGTTAAATGACCACGTTTTGAGACCTTCTGAACCCAAAAACAGGTTTTCGAAAATGTGTCTGTCTGCCTGTGTGTATAATGTGTGTATGTATGTATGTAGATTTTTAGTCTATCAGCACGATAACTTTCGAAAAAATTTACAGATTTCATTGAGCTTTGGTATCCTCTCCAAGTGTCCCAAGATGAAGGTCAAGTTTTTAGTCAGCCATTTTGGATAAAAATTCGAAAATTTAGAGCATTAAAAAAATTTTTGAAGCCATGTTTTTTGAAAATTTCAAAATTATATGTGCGACTGTTTATAGTACATAAAAATTCAAACAATTTATTCTCATGACATTTTTCGATAAAATGGAAATTTTCAGACTTACAGCATTTTCAATATCCAAAAGAGGAGACGAAAATTAACATTTTCAGCCAAACAATGGACGATACGAAAAAAAGTCAAGACAAGCAAAATGTTTCTCTGTGCACGCCCTACAAGAATATCATAACGACTGTTTGAATTTTCTTGAAAAATCGAAAATTCTCATTTTTATTGCACAAAAAATAATGAAAAGAAGTTTCAGGTTACGTTGTTCTTGTATAGATTCTCTACGATGCCTATGATTGGCCAGAGCGCTCCATGATGGGAATCGCTCGAACTTGATTTGATTTTCTTGAACAGTGACCAAACAGTGTATGCCCTATGCCGAACTTAAGGGGGTTTCATTTAGGGCTCATTTAATACCCAGAAGCTAAATTTTTGGCTCTGCATTAAAAAATGCATGACACTGTCAGCTTTACGTTAAGCTGGCAGTACCATGGTCGAAATATTTGTTACATCAACTTCTTTCTTTCACATGAATTGAAGGCTCATCATCAAGGGAAGGGGGTATCAAGAAAGGACTCTTGCATCACTGTAAAAACAAAGTATTATTTCACGGCTAGTTTCAGGTTAAACAATTAGACTCAGAAAAAACAGTCTCCAGTGGTACTAAAATGAGACCACTGGTTTGCACCCAGATTCATTTGCTTAACATGGAAAATAACAGCATGAAATTATTTGATTCAAAAACAGGACACAAAAAAATGATACAGTTGAAAAAATATCTCTAGTTTTTACAGTGAAAAGCCTAAAATGAGCCCTTAATAATTCTGATGTACTCACTTTTATGATTAGTGCAGTACCAGGCATTTTTTTTTAATGAAGAGCCAAAAATTTGGCTTTTTGGTATTAAAGAAGACCTAAATGAACCCTTCATTTCGGCATAGGGCATATGATTTTTGTGCACGGTCCTAGAAAATCAAACACTGCTGATATACTTCATTCTCAGCTTAATGTCGCATTCCTTTACGGTGTGGTCTGCACGTGTTAGGAGAGGTTTTTGGAAAAGGTTTTAAGGTTTTCAGACGGCTAAAAAATATTCCAAACTGATGCAATGTTGAGGGGTGGTTTTTGCAAATTGATTTTCGGTGCGTTGTAGAGCCTAAAATGAGCCCTCAATTATGATGTACTCACTTTTATGATTAGTGCATATTAAGTGCACTTTATTAGCACTTTTGGGTAAGGGGAAGTTTTTCAGTCGTAAGGTATGGTTTTGGAAAATTGATTTTGGTGGCGTTGGAGGACCTAGAGTCAGCCCTAAATTCTGATGTGCTCACTTTGATGATTAGTGTATATTTATTATTTATGGTAGTTTTTTGTGATAGGGGTTGTTTATGAAAAATTGCGCCGGGAATCATGCAAGAGCCCTTAAGGAGCCCTCAATTTTTATGAGAGAAGAAAGTTGAAATAATAAATATTTCTACCATGGTACTGCTAGCTTTACGTGAAGCTGGCAGTACCATGCATTTTTTTAAAAAGATGAAGTCCCACAAGTTTGGTTTTTGGATATTGAATGATCCCTAAATGAGCCTTTAAATATGGCATAGGGCATACGTTGTTTGAACAAAGTGCTACTTCCAGGTTTACCCACCTCAAATCACAGGAGTTTCATTTACTGTGGTCTGCCTCAAATGATCCATATCATTTTTGATACCAACTCTATTGAAAATCCGGTTTAGAGTACTTGTAGAGCGGGCAGAAACACGAAGCTTTACAACCCTACAATATTCTTGAAACTCTCTGTGCTTCGCCACGCTCTCCAAGTACTGCAAACCTATACTATTTGTTTAAATAATTAACATATTTGATTATATAATATATACCTGAAATAAGTATTATGAGAAGTTGTAGGCTCCGGAAGCTACGATCATGGTTCCTTAAAGCAACCAATCCCAACGCAACTGGAACGTGCACTTCATCCACTCCTGCTCCTTCTGTCCTAGAAGGTAAGCAAGAGCGGGAAATTTGCGCGAGACAACATTGTTCAACACTGTTCCTTGGAGTCAGGTCTCTAGTTGCGGATGACCTTATGCGGCAGACGGGACAGTTGGAAATGAAGGTTTCATCTCTGGATACTTTTTTAGAGCCACCAATCTTTGTAGAATGTTATGAGGAACAGTGTTGACGGATCAGATAAAGTGATCCCAGAAGAACAGCCTTTTGCATCCGGTTCGCGATGGAATGAGCCGGACGCTGGCAACCTGGAATCTTGTTAAGTTGGCTAAGAAATGACGCTTTCATACCTCCAAGACAGCCAATTATGAGAACTACAAGATGGACTTTGTAGCCTCGGTACAGCCTGCTCAGCTCGAAAAGAAGTGCTGGATATTTCGCCCGTTTTTCTTCCTCCTTTGCCGTGTTATTACCATCGGCTGGTGCCGAGAATTCAATCACGTAAATGATCTTGGTCTTCAGATCCTGGAGGACAATATCAAGCTTCGTAGTACTGATACGTTGAGTGGTGGAGAATGAGAACTTCCAGTAGATCTTACACTGATCATTCCCCACAACGGACTCGAGTTTCCCCTGGGCGTATGGCAAGATGGGCAATAGAGCGACACCATAGAATTGCCTAAGATGGTAATTTAAAACTTTTAGAGTCGCATTGTGTCTCTCTATGTACCCGAAACGTGCATACTTTGAGCATCCACTTAGAACATGTCCAAGTGTTTCTGGCTCTTGCTTGCACGCTCGGCAGTCAGTATCGCCTACAGGTATATTCATTATGTGCTCGCGGTATACTAAGGCATCTATAACGTTGTCTTGACAGGCAAGAAGAAATCCTTCAGTCTCCGATCTCAATCCAGCAGACTTGAGAAACATGTTGGACAGACCTATCGAGAGCTCTTCTCTACGTATGATTTAACTCCCAATTGTCATCGATGGATAATTTTCGTATTATTTGAGTAAGTTCATTTATGTTTAAATATAAGTTTTTAATATTATTTCGTTGTATGCGGCGTTTAAACTTTCTTCGTTCCTTTGTGAATTGATTTTTATGTACTTTATTGCAGCTTTATTTCTGTATACGTATTAATCGCTCCTCGTTCTTCTTCTTAGAAGTGATGGTCCTTGTAGGAATCATTTTCTTCTCGAATGGAATACTTTCGAGGATGAGTTTGAAAATTGATGATTCCAACTGCTCGATTCTCGATTCTTCTGGAATTAAGGTTTTTGAGTTCCCTTTTTCGTCCCTTCGTACTTCCCAGATTGTTTGAATGTCAGGATTGTCTTCTTTCATTTTTTCAAATATGGTAACTATTTTATGTGGCTCTTTAAGAAGATCAGATTCGATAAAATATTCTTTAAATATTTTCCCCAGTGGCACCAAGTCTCCCAGGTCTACTTTCTCGATGAATTTAATCGTTGGTTTCATCGTGGCCAGATGGTTTCCTGACAAAGTGACCCACCGTGAGTTTGACGGGTACATTATCTTGTCTGGTTGGGTATCTTTAGGGAATTCTTCTGAGATTTTATTTTGAAGTTGAATTTCTATAGGTTTAGGTATTTTCTTCATTATTGCTTCCAATTTCTTGAGTTTTTCTGTAGCTCTGTTCCTTTTGGTCCTTATTTTGGTCTTGGATATCAAGCACTTTTTTGAATCGTGACGAATGTTATCATTTTTCTTTTTTTTTTTTCTTTGGCATCTCAATTCCCTTTTTTATGGTTTGGTTGCATTTATTACAGGGTGTAGTGGATTGTTTTGTAGGTAAGTTTGTAATTCGACAAATTTGTTTTTTAGAGATTTCCTCTTCTCTATATTCTAAATTTATGATGGTAAAATCCTTAGGAATGGTCTGAGAATCTCTGTTTTCCAAGATTTTTGAGTCAGAGAGATTCATTTTCCCTTTAGCCATCTGTTAACAAACCGAGTGTCCTAATTCTAATTGCCATTTTGAAAAAAATATTCACATTTATCCTTTTACCAAGACAAAATGGATTATTCTACTTGAGTATCTCCTTTCCTTTAAAATAAAGTCTCATTTCCCGAGAGAAAAAAAATAAAAATAAAAATAAAAAAATTGATTTTTTTCTTTAAAAAAATAGAGAAGAAAAAAAATGTCCAGGAGATCCTAAGCAGGTGCATTTTTTTTCGACACCTAGCGTGATGGCTTGACCGTGCATTATTATTAACGAGAAGGGCCAGTTATTTATTTTAATAAGAAAATACAACTTTTGTATTCTCTAAGGATCTTATAATTAATCAACGTATCTTTTATAGATCTATCCTTAATATATAATGTATGAAGTTGAAGAACTAAAAAAATCATGCAGTAATTTTTTTATGTCTGGATATAAAAAAAAATTGTTTTCTTTTTGTTTTGTCTGTATATAAAATTTTGTTTTGGTTTGTTTTGTTTCGTCATGGAGTAATGTAATTATAATTAGTGAGAACACACAATTATACATTTTACGTGTACTGCATGTATTTCATGCTTTAAACTAATCTATTTAAAGCGGATTTCGCTATTGTAAGAGGTAGGAAGGTTTTTTGTAATTTTGTTTTTATTTGCCTCCATTGTCTTTTAATCATAATTTTATAGTAAGTAGTGAATTCTTTTGAATAAAATTATCCAAACGTTTCAAACTTGTTTAACAAAAACCTATAATTAATTTTTAATTAGTTCTGATATAAAGGA
The DNA here is from genome assembly GCA_011634705.1 of Andricus grossulariae. Classification (NCBI taxonomy): domain Eukaryota; kingdom Metazoa; phylum Arthropoda; class Insecta; order Hymenoptera; family Cynipidae; genus Andricus; species Andricus grossulariae. The sequence goes on along the minus strand of JAABKJ010075445.1, from coordinate 79,223,511 downwards.
GTCTAAATTTCTTTTCTCTGAGAATGCCGACTTCCAACTGGTTTATTTCTTGTGTAGAATATTCTGTGAATGGTATTAGGAACATTTATCATGTGTGTTCCACTTTTGTGTTGCTCACCAGGAGTATTTTACCTGACGCAATTTCTTCTCTTCATTTATAATTGCGATATATAATTGAACTTTCCGCGATTTGAGAAATGACACGCAAAATTGATTCAGGTTAGTTAATTCTCCCATGATACATTTTTAAATCCTAAGTATGGTACATACCCTTTTCTTCTAATTCCCTAGGGTCCCATAGAATGAATGTCCTTGGTGTCACTTTTTTTTTTAATACGAAAGGTCCATCGTAAATTTGTAAAAATTTCGCTGGAATTTTATTATCTTTGTCAGATTTATTTAATGATTTTAGGAGAACCTGATCGCCTTCTTCAAATTTAATTATTCGATGAGTTTTATTGAACGCTTCGGCACGTTTTTTACCCTTTTTCAAGATATTATTGTTTTGGGGGAATCTAAGCCAATTTTCCCAAGTCCGTTTGGGTTTAATATTCATGTGAATTTCTATCAGCATAAATTCGGTTGTATCATGATGTGTTTCGTTCATGCATGATTCTATTATGCGGACCCATTTCCACCATGCGCTGTGGTTTTCTTTAATCAAGGATCGAAAGAATCTTGAAAGTTCTCTATGAATTCTTTCTACTATGTTACTTTGGGGGTTACGAACTGAAGAGAAAACTACCTGTATATCTTCTTCTTTTAGTTTATTTTTCCATATATCCGACGTAAATTGCGTTCCGTGATCAGTGATTATCTTATTCGGCTTCCCGTATTTTGGAATATGATTATTAAAGATCTTATTAATCGCTGCTCTAGTTGTCATTCTTCTCTCAGCCAACTCATGCACTTTCATTCCCTATCGTCCAATATCATTCCATGGATTTTATCGACGATTTCTGGCGTGATGATCTCTTTTGGGCGACCTGAACGTTCGGCGTCACTTGTGCTGGTACGACCACAACGGAACTCAGTCACTTCTTAACCATTCAAATTGATGCTGCAGAGTTCCCATAGTATTTATCAAGCCTTTCCTTGGGTTCAGTGATGGTTTTTTACGCAAAAAAAGATGCATAATCAGCACACGAAATTCACTTTTTCCATTTTCGTTAACATTCACGAGGTTCTACCCTTTCAATGGCTATCAAACACAAAATAAATGACCCAGCTTGCTCAAAATTTAACAGTAGTCTATTTATAGATGACGTTGACGGGATCAGTGGTGCATTTAAAGTTACTGCGCAAAAAAAGTCACTGACTTATCAAACAGCCCTCGTATAAACAAGTTGTAATGTAATTGTGCAAAACCTTATCGGTAATTTTTTTATTGGAAACATAGTTTAAGACTCGCACCAAATAGACTGCAATTATAAACTCAATAGGAAATCCGTTTAGGTGCCGCTAAGGACCCTACAGGTATGCATTGCGAGAACCGAATAGACGGAACATTATATCCTAATCAAAGCTACTATGAAAGTCACTACCGAGCAGAAGAATATCAATTAGAAACCGAATAGAAAAGCCAATTAGGATCCACGTACGATCCGACAGGTAATGCGTTGCGAGTACCTAATATAAAACACATCAGATCATAATCATATCAAGTGTGAAAGTTTCTAAATACCAAATGCAAAACCACATAGGAACGGGATACAAAACCCGCTTTCAAGGGTAATAGAACCTAATAGAATGTTAAATTGTAAGGTTTCTATATGGTGTTCTTTTAGGCATTTTTACAAGAGAGTAGCCTCCAGTTGAGCACCACAAGGCCCCGCCGATCTTCGAAATCGAGCTTGAGTACCTTACAATAGGAAGGGTCAACTGAGCTGTCAGGTATCATATGGTACCCTGACACAGCCTTAAGCCGAACCTATTCTGAATGTGTACTGTTTCAAATTTTTTACGTGCCAATGTGCTTTAATATTTGACTCACAACTTCACAGTTTTTTGATTGGTTGAGACTAAACTGGAACCAAAAGTGCAGGCAGATTTTGCGCATTAGTTACTCCTTATATATTTTTAGGTTATGTTACCAGTGCAAAGATATTATAAGGACTTAAATACGTAAGAGAAACAAAAAGCCCTCACCCCATAAGATCAAAATAACATCAACCATGCCTAGAAAAACCATAAATTTATAGCTAAATATTTGATTCAGTGCTATAATGTCGATCAAAATACATCAAACCCGCGGTTTAAGAACAGCGTCGGGGGTAGCCTGCAAGTAGCTTCGATCCTTAATCGGGGGAATGCAAACGTTAACAGTCAGGATCGGGTGAACCCTTTTCTAATATTACGCAATTTCCGCACGTAAGTACACGCGCACTGCGCCTTTCCGCTACGCTGTTGGTGTTTTTCAGGCATTAGTGGCAACCGTCTCTAGCCGGGGAGTTGAGAAACTGCGTGGTCCAGCAGTTCTAGGAATTCCTAAACCGCGGGATCGTCCACCGAGGGTTTGGTGTACCATGAAATGGGATGAGATTTAAATACTACATGTTGAACCTAATCATTATAAAATATTGAAATAAATGTCTCAATAAAATCACTCACGTAGGGTAAGAGCACTAATTTTTTGGTTTAATTTTTTGCTACAATTTTTAATTCTAATCCATGTATTAGTCTCCCTTTATTTTAATTTTACATTTGGACCTCTATTCAACAAAAACTACTGAAGACACTGTTTTTCACTTTTTCTACATTTTCAACCTTTTTCCGCAACATCGGGATCTTCGTTTTTTCCCGCTCGTTTTAAGTCTACCCAGTAACAAGCAGTTGATTGGGACACATAGCCTCACATTTGAAAAAACGAACATTTCAATTCCTTTAAATGTGTAAAAATTTAATTTTGTTCCAAAATGCCATTGAATTCGCTTTACTGTATAAAACTTGTTTCATTTCAATAATTTCTAATGCGCATAAACTTCAATGCAGTAAAGTGATTTGTTTGTAATGACTTTGAATTTATGCCATTTAATGCTACTCGGCGAACCACCAAATTATATGTCATGCAATGCCTTTCAAGAAAAAAGTATCGACCAGAGTCAATGCAATTTAATTATTTTTCGGACAAAACTGCAATTGGTACGCATTCAGAGGCGTTGAAATGTAAATTTTTTTAATGCCGGTCTATGCATCCCATTTAACTCCTTGTTACAGGGTATGTTGAAATCGGTTCATTGGCATATTTGTCACGTTACATTTTATTACTGGTGTATTTCATACTTCTAGATATCTTGCCCATTCGAGCAAAGTATAATAAACGTGGTTTACTTTGCAAATGAAGCATAATTTAATCAAACCTTTCCGCGCGTATTTCCAGCAAACATGATTACACAACAGTTATGTAAATTTTAAATAACAGATTGTAACTCCCTGGGAGCGTTCAGCGGGGCAGGGTCGCGGCCAACACCGTAAGAGCGACAAAAATGGTTATAAAGCACTCTTAGGGCCGCATTGTGTCTGTAGATATACGTCGTTCCTGCGTGGGTGGGACACCCCGATACTTGTATCCCCACTTAGGATTTCACCTATGCTTTAACAATACCCGAGAATTAACGAAAGAAGAAAAAACTAATATCACTAAAGAAGCGCATGCCGAACATCTTGGGGAATAAAATACCATTGAAAAAGCGAAGAAAATAGGGCAATGGATAGGTATAGATAAAGACAAAAAAGTACGTCAAAACATGCCCCATCTGTCATCTGAAAAAAAAACATAAGAATCAAGAACCAAGCTGAGGGAATTATAACAGACATTCCTCGGAAACCTAATAAAAAAAAGTTATAGATATATACGGCCCATTACCCGAAACAGTAAAAGGTAAAAAATGTATTCTGAACCTACAAGATAGAGTAACCCGCTACACGGAGTTAATCCCGATGGCTAATGAGACCGCTTGTTCAATAATAGACGGGCTGTTCGATCACTACATCTACATCTTCGGAGCACTTAAAACAATCCTAAAAGACTAGGGACAAAACCTACTGTCAGAAATGATGCAACAGGTTGAAGAAGCATTACAAATCACTCATGTAAAAACAACAGCTTTTCATCCTCAGTCCAACGGAAAAACGGAAAGAATGCACTCCACCCCTGGGAACCTAATCGAAACAAGCATCTTAGAAAGAAACAATGAATGGGATGATAGTTTGAAATTTATTAACTTTGCAATTAAAACAATTAAGAACCAAACAATAACTTTGTCACCCTTTGAACTTATGTTTGTAAGAGAAGCTAACATACCATCATCGGTAGGGTGTTCACCAACCCTGACGTATCCGGCACTAGTGAAAAAGTGGAAAAAGAAACAAGAAGAAAATCTACGAAGGGCTAGAGAAAGAATAGAAATATAAACAGAAAACTCGAAGTAAAGACTCGACGAAAATATAACTGACGAACACCCTTAATACGAACCAGGAGACACAGCAAAAATCATTAACAATACTAAGTCGAACAAACTAGACCCCTCTTGGAAAGGCCCTTTTGAAGTCACTGACTACTTAAACAATAATAATTTACAAATAACAAATGAGGAAAAAATTATACGAATTCATATGAATCAGACAATGCCCTATTTCACAGACGATAATGACACCATTCTGGACCTTCCTGCTGGCCCTAGCACCGATAATCAGTGCTAACTACATCCTCGAGAAAATTAAAGGAAAAATCTACATCGAGGAACTAGCCTTTAACAAGAAATGCACACCTCATTATGAAGTCTCATTAGTTAGAAGCCGCTCAATAGACTAGCTAGTAAAACAGTATCCAACACAAATTATTAGGCCATCAACGTCAAAAATGAAGATTAGCGAATTTTGTGGGTGATATATCCAAAAATTTGTTCGGAACATTAAGGGAATGCGACATGAAACAAATTGACACCGAATTCGATACAATTTACAGAGATAACAAAAACATAGCTAGCATCCTCTCAAATCCCATAAAAATACTCAAATTAATCTCAGACTTCTCGTCAACGGACCATAAATGGATAGCTGCGCAGGAGAATGCCGAAAGACAGTTTGTAAGAAACGTCACTTACAGACTGAATGCTGCAACAAAGGATAGTTTTGTCAACTTCAAATTAGTACTAACAGCAATACTATTAGATGAAACAAACGAGGATATTGAAACAGCGATGCCGTAAACGACGGAAAGCATGGGATAGTACATACCCAAATTTCAACACCAAAAATGCGGAAGGAAACCATTAGAGAATTCGAGACAACTCAAGGTACGCGATACCATTTTGACAATGAGGAAGAGAACTAACTGCACAGTATAGACATCAGTACCCACTCCGTAGCAGTAATCCAAAGCCTATTTACGTGCATACTGGAGACACCGGTAATTAAAAAAGAAGAAGGTATTCCCTTATATCCCTGTGCTGTGCATGTAAACTATAAACTTGTATGATTCGAAAATAATGCAAATTGGTAAGTTTAACATTTTATAAAGACATATTTTATACGATGGTCTATCTTTTTGTTTAAAAATAATCAAAATTTGCAGCTTTAAATGGGGATTAGAGCTAATTAATTTCCTAATCACTTAGAGTATGCAGAACTTCCTTGGACTTAAAATTACTTCAAAAGTAAAATTATTGTGTTTCTTCACACTTATTGAAAGCAAATCATTGTACTCAAATTCTGTTGAACGCACGTACGTTCACAAGAATTCCCTTGATATCTTTGATAAATGTACGAAATGTGCTTTAATTTCTAATTACTTCAACTGAAATTATAATGAGTTCAACAGAAACCAAATACAGTGAATGGACGAAGTCCTGTGTACTGCGACATTAGAAGAACTGAAAAAAAAATTTCAAATCAGTTTTTGTTCTTTTAAAAAAATTATATTATTTGATATTTTGAATGGAATCATTTAGGATATGCGTTATGTCACATATTCATATTGTGATTTTTTTCAAAAATCGAAAACGATGACTCACAAAATTATTTGATATATATATATATATATATAGTTAAAAGTTAAAAAGTTAAAAGCACCTGCCGGGAGCAGGTGCTAATCTTAAAAATTGCACCCGCTCCCAGCGAAATCGCGGTAAAATTTCAGCTGTAACGACGTCTCGCAACCGTGAGATGGGTGGCCAGTCTGCGACGGATTCAATACGATGATCCGGCAAAAGTCTCGTGTACCCTGAGGACAAGCAAAGTAGACTCCAACATTTTCTATTTTCTTTCCGATTTTCAGGTTACACCGTTACAAAAAATCAAACTTTAGTAGTTTAAATTTTGTTTGTTTCCCAAATTCTGGGAGAAACGACTTTCCTCTACTCAAGCACAATAAGATTTAATATATTTTGCCTTACTGTGGGAAGGCTCGTCGTTCCGTAAACGCATCGCGTCGCTCAAAGTCAAACCCAAGTGGCCAGAGGCCTCCTCACTTTTAAGCTAGGCCCCAAATATTTGCAAAACAAACACTAAGATATAATAAAGTTCGTTTTCACTCTCGCAAAATGTAAAGACGTGGCGGCGTTACGCGCGTACGAGAAGACTGGAGGTTCATGTCTTGGCCGTGACGAGCGCTATATCAATGGTATGATCACTAGTTGAATCTATCATTTGGCATCACTTTGACTACTCAACTTTAGTTGAGTCACTTACTGGTTTACTCTGTGAAAATCAGAAAATCACTGGTTCATCAGTGATAACTCAAAATACTAATAGGACAGAATAATATCAAATGAGTGTGGCTAATGTTGTCAACAAATGATAAGCACTAAAAATATTGATATTTCATAAGAGAATTACAGAAAAGGAGTCAATCATACAGAAAAAAGTTGTATATAATGAAACAAATAAGTACTTTAAAAACTCGCGACCGACGAGTGCAAAACGCATAACAAAACTGCTTAAAACTGCTGAGTTGAGCGAAAATGTGATAAAGAAAGGTCGCCGCGCGCTATACACATTACACAAGTATACATACGATGAAGAATCTCTTTAACTTATATCATCATAATTGATTCTGATTATTCAAATGTATGCTCATCTTTTTATCGGCTGTAGATAACGCATGGAAGTTCACTTTTATAGTCGTAGGGTAGTATAAAAATGTGTATTATAGTATATTCGAAAAAGGCAGGGCGAGTTATATAATGTTAAAATTATGTTTTTTCAAAGTTTTTTCGGTACTTCGTTATACTGAGCGTATAGTTTTAATGTCGAAAATTTATATGAAACACCAAAATTAGCAGAAACTAACGAATCTGGTTAAAATTTTTGCTGAAAAAACGTATTATTTCCTAGCTTCTTCATATTGAAAGATACATTCAAACAATTATAAGTTTTTAAGAAATTGAATCAAAAATTTTTGCATTCAGAATTTATTAATTCAGTCATAAATACAATTATTTTTCGAATGGCTGTGGAAAATAAAATATTTAAATAAATACAATTTCTTTAAACAATTAAGAATTACTTAACACATACCGCTGGGAACTCTATGGGCGTATTTATTATGGAAACTGAGAAAAAAGATTACTTGAATTATAGAAATGTACTACTGAATGGCTCAAAAAATTATGGGTTTTAAATGAAAAAGAGGGAGATTTATTTTCACTAATAAAAAAAATGTTACTTATTTCAAGGTGATGGTTCTATCTTATACCGCAAACATTTCCAGAAAAGCAGAGAGACCATCAAAACGTTTTTTTGCGACGAACAACTTTTTAAGTTTAACCGGCGTCTGTCGAGTTTAGCATGATTTATGGTCCCTAAGGGCCGACTCGTGCAGCGCACTAACTATCGACACGACAAATGCGACGTTACTGACCGAAACATAACCTGGTCTTGCCCCCCCCCCCCACACACACACCCGATTGATACAGCACTTTCTGCCTGCGCTTGAGATTTTATGACTCTCGATTTACGCGGAGAACTTCCGAGCTGCCAGTTAAACCGAGATTTCAGCGTATTTAAAACATTAAATAAGTTTTCCTTACATAAATAAATTAAACCACTTTTTTGTATTATTAGGTATTGATATATCATGACAGGTCATAAAAGCAAGGACTGAGCGTAAAAGGTTTTGATCAATTTGGGTTTTAAGCCCTGAACCGGCGAAAAATGAATCGTTAGGTTTAACTCTCCTCAAGATCAGGAAATGTGTACTGCAGGGAGAAAGTGATCCCATCCAGAGTGGATGCTGCCTCCTTTTCGAACACTCAGAAACGAATGTGTTCTGGCAGCAACGGGTGAATGTTTGAGTGGGTGGAAACCAAAGATATTTTACCTAGATGCGGCAAGGGTCAGGAGTGGGGATGCCGAAAGTATATAGCTAACTATTTTTCGCCTATATCGAGGTGCTGCCCTCTACAACTTCTCATTGTTTTCATAGCAACTGCGTCAAAGTGCGTGAATGAGTCACCGCAAAGATATTTTTGGTCACAGTGAATGATGAGAATAAGTAGTTTACGAGATACATAGCGTTTCGATATCGTCAAAAGTCGACTGCGATCGAAACCGTGTAAGTCCATCGGAATTTAAATGTTTTTCATTGGTTTTTTTCAGGCTGGATTTCTAATAGCATAAAAACTAATAGAAGACTTTTCAAGGAAAAAAAATATTTTTAAATTGTTTAAACAAATGATTTAACAAGCGAGACTCGGGAAAAATAATAATGCCATGCGATTCTACGGAAGAAATTACATCAATTATATGCATTTCGAAATTTTTTATCGACCCAATTGTTGACTAAGTATAAATAAACAATTAAATGTTGTAGAATTTGTATTTATACTGCATAACAAGTTGAGTGGAAAAATAATTGTCCAATACATGGACTTTATGTAATTTTTTCCGCAGAATCGAATGGGCTTTAAATGACTGCGAAAAGAAATATGACACTTATCAAAAAGAAGCACTAGCTATTGTATACTCGGTAGAACATTTTTGTCACTATATCTACGGAAGAAAATTCACCCTAGTAACTGACCACAAAACGCTTGTATGGTTCCAAACTACAACAGATCCGTGTTCAAGAGTAACACGATGGAGACTGAAATTAGCCGAATATGAATTTAATATTGTTCATAAAGCAGGTAAAACAAATGTCAATGCTGAAGCCTTGTCACGAAATCCTGTCGAAACCAATGTTACTATTGTAAATGGAGAAGAAAAAAGTTATTCAAAACCAAGAAAAGTGAAAGGTCTCAAAAATAAAATAAGCCCTATTTTTATCTCAAGTTCAATTCCTGCAAAGATTAGGAATGACAATGAAAACAAAAATATTTTTAGGACTACAGATGATGAGCCTGAGTCAATTGATAATTCAATTTTAAATTCTAAGGAAGACGTACCCTCAGATTAAAGTTCAGAAGATGAGCCTGAATCTCAATCGGCCATCACAGAATTATTATAGAAAATTACTAAAATTATTTCAGAATTTGGGAAGAAACATGCCTCTAAGAAAAAACCAGGAGTAAATGTAATAAAAACTCGCAATCGAACACAAAAATTAAATGCAGAGAAAGAAGATAAAAAGAATCATGAAGTGATCTACAAGGATTTTTCAAACTCAGAAGACGAAGATTATAGAAAAAGTAAACAAGAAATCACAAGTCGAAAGAAAAAGTTGAAGACAGTAAGAGAAGCAGCTCAAGTTCCAAATATACACGCACCTGAATCTTAAAGAGAGACAGGCCTAGGAAGAACACAACGCAGAATCTAGTAATAAAGAAGAAAATTAATCCAAAAAAGAAGAATAAGAAGAAAAATGAAGAAAATTCCAGAGAAGTAAAGGACATCATTGGTTCTGATCCTGAATTTTCAACAAGTATTAAATTGAATTACGATGATCTCGAATTAAATTCTTCTGCAGAAGATTCCGATGAAAACTCTGATGAAAATTTTCAAGGCAATGAAAAATAATTTTTTGTAGATAAATCCGAAGAAGAAATACAGGATGACTTTGATGAAATTAATATACCAACACTTTTTCCTCGAACAGCAAACATAAATATCGAAGATTCAAAAAACCGTCCACCGCCAGAATCGCCCCCTGCAGAGTATGACAAACAGACTGGAAAAATGGCAACGAACCGTAATATAATTGAATGTCGAGACCAACTCACAATGCGAAAGGACAACTGTGCCTACTTCATTACAACCAACGGAGAACCCCGAGATAATGGATCAAGAAGTTTATTAAAACGTAATGACTTACCCAAATTTACAAATCTTTGCGAAGGACACGCAAAAGAATTTCGCCGTGGACAACAATATCATTTTGCGTTACCTATCCAATCCGAATCCAAAGAAAGTATTTTCAAGACATGAAATAATATTAAATTAGCAACTAACTCATTGCATTCGATAGCAACAACTTTAAAATTACGAGCAATCAGTATTGCAAAAACATCGCAAGTTAATAATATTCAATGGAAAGATATTTTAACCGCACTCACTGATACCTTTTTAAAATCGTCAATAAAAATGATAAAATGTACCGGTATCATTCAATATGCAACTAAAGAGCAACAAAATCAAAGCAATAGGTGGTCACAAAGGTGTGACTAAAACTTATAACAGGATTTGTCAAAATCATTACTGGCCTAATATGAAACTTGATATACAAAAGTACATTCAAACTTGCCTTAAATGTCAATTAAAGAAACTCGTTCGAGTAAAAACTAAAGAGCCTATGATCATTACAAATACTTCAGGAACTGCATTTGAGAAAATCTCAACGGACATTGTCGGTCCACTTCCAATAACAGAAAATCAAAATCAGTACATTTTAACAATCCAAGATAATTTCACAAAATATTAGTTTGCATTTGCTCTTCCTAATGCACTTGCAAGTGCGATTGCTGATGCTCTTGTCAAAAAATTTATATGTATTTTTGGATCACCAAAATCAGTTCTTACAGATCGAAGAAAAAATTTTTTAGGATTATCTTCTCAGAAGATTGCCAAAAAGATTTAGAATTATACAATTCAAAAGAACTGCCTTTCACCCACAATCAAACGGTTCTTTAGAAAGATGAAATCACTTACTGGCTGAATATTTAAAACAATTTGTTGGTAAAAATTCTGAATGGGACGATTGGCTTGTATTATCCACCTTTTCATATAACACTAGCATTCACGAGAGAACACGCTGTACCCTATATGAATTAGTTTTTGGAAAATTAGCCAGAGTACCATCAAGTGAACCTCCCGTATAAAGCAAAAACTAGAAACTTATCATGATTATTTAACTAAATTAATAACTCGTCTACATGAAATTCGTGAAATTGCTAGAGACAATTTAATCGAAGCCAAACAAAAATAAAAAAAGCATTATGATAGGAAAATAAACCCGCAAAATTTCAATGTTGATGATGAAGTCTTTTTACTAAGTGGACCTAAGCCCAAAAAACTCGGTGATCAATATTTCGGACCCTATAAAATTTTAGAAATACTATGAAAAGGCAACGTCAAAATCGAAATTAAAAATAAACCAAAAGTAGTCCATATTAATCGACTGAAACGCGCTCGATTGTTCAACAAATGAATTAAATTTTCAACACAACAGTTAAATTTCCAATAAAAGTAATACATTTTCTACAAAGCAGTTGAATTTTCAAGAGAAGAATTAAATTTTCAACAACAAAAAATAATAATAATTTCCAACAAAACAGATAAATTTTCAACAAAGGAATTAAATTTTCGAAAAAATAGTTTTAAATATTTTCATTTATTTATTATTATTCAAAAAAAGAATTAAATTTTCAACAAATGAATTAAATTTTCAACACAACAGTTAAATTTCCAATAAAAGTAATACATTTTCTACAAAGCAGTTGATTTTCAAGAGAAGAATTAAATTTTTCAACAACAAAAAATAATAATAATTTCCAACAAAACAGTTAAATTTTCAACAAAAGAATTAAATTTTCGAAAAAATAGTTTTAAATATTTTCATTTATTTATTTAAATGTTCCTGAGATGATAATATTATTGACTTACTGATTTCATGTGACATTTTTTGTGTCTGGCTTTCCCATTTCGTTTTGAATTGTTTTCCCCATACATTATTATTTGGACCATTCCCAGTATTTATTTCCTTTCTGAATTCTTTGTTTATATAATTTTGATTTAGCCTTTAATTATTTAAGAATTTAATAATTTTGTTTGTTCGTTAATATTATATTGATTAATTATTGTATTTATTCTCATTAAATATTTCGTGTGATTTTCATAATCTATTGTATTCGCGAAATTGATAAATTTGTTAATTCTGTTATAATTTGTATGACTATTCATTTCAGTATCGTATATTTCTCTAAGTTTAAGATAACCTTCAACCCGAATCACCCCCTCTGCCATTTTCTTTTTGTAAAAATGAGCTTAGTTTAACTATTATTCTGCCGTTGTTAATTATTTACATTTTATTTATATTTTTTGTATTTCATCAAAATTTAAATCTAATTAATCCTAATAGAGCGGGCGCCCAACTAATTATTTATTTTGAAGATTTATTCAACAACGCCCAAGATGACTATATATTTTCAATAATTATAATAGAAATATTAAGTTTCGGAAAAAAAGTTTAATTTTCAACAAAAGAATTAAATTTTCAACAAAGAAAGAATAAAATTTGTTTAAAAGTTGAATTTCTAACAAAAGAATTAAATTTTGAACAAAACAGTTGAATTCTGAAAACAAGAATTAAATTTTCAACAATAAAATTAAATTTTCAAACAAAAAAATTTGAATTTCCAACAAAAAAGTTAAATTTTTATCAAAAGAATTCAATTTTCAATAAGTTGAATTTTCAACAAAAGAATTGAAATTTCAACAAAAAAGTTGAAATTGCAACAAAAGTATTGAATTTTCTGCAAAGCCGTTGAATTTTCAAAAAAAGAATAAGATTTTCAACAAAAAAGTTGAATTTTCAACAAAAGAATTAAAATTTCAACAAAAAAGTTGAATTTTCAGAAAAAGAATAAGATTTTCAACAAAAAAGTTGAACTTTCATCAAAAGAATTGAATTTCAACAAAACAGTTGAATTTTCAAGAAAAGTATTAAATTTTCTAAAAAAACAGTTGAATTTGCAAAAAATTAATTAAATTTTCAAAAAAAGGTGCATTCACGAGAAAAGAATTAAATTTTCAACAAAAGAGTTGAATTCTCAACAAAAGAATCACATTTTCAAGAAAAGAGACAAATATTCAAGAAAAAAATAAAATTTTTAACAACAAAGTTAAATTTTCACCAAAAGAATTAAAATGTCAAGAAAACAGTTGAATTTTTAACAGAAGTATTAAATTTTCTGAAAAACAGTTGAATTTGTAACAAAGTAATTAAATTTCTGAAAAAAAGTTGAATTATGACGAAAGAATTAAATTTTCAACAAAACAGTTGAATTCTCAACAAAAGAATTACATTTTGAAGAAAAGAGTCAATTATTCAACAGAAGAATTAAATTTAAAAAAATTTAATTTCCAACAAAAAAGTTAAATTTTCAACAAAAGAATTAAAACGTCAACAAAACAGATGAATTTTCAACAAAAAAATAAAATGATTAAAAAAGTTGAATTCATAACAAAAGAATTAAATTTTGAACAAAACAGTTGAATTCTGAAAAAAAAATTAATTTTCAACATAGAATTAAATTTTCAAACAAAAAAATTGGAATTTCGAACAAAAAAGTTGAATTTTCAACAAAATAATTCAATGTTCACCAAAAAGCTGAATTTTCAACAATAGAATTAAATTTTCACACCAAAAAGTTTAAATTTTGTACAAAAAAGTTAAATTTTCAACAAAAAAGTTGAATTTTGAACAAAAGAATAAAATTTTTCACAAATGAATTAAATTTTCAACAAAAAAGTGGAATTTTCAACAAAAGAATTAAAATTTCAACAAAAAAGTTGAATTTTCAACAAAATAAATTAAATTTTCAACAAAAGAATTAAAATTTCAACAAACAGTTGAATTTTCAACAAGAGAATTGAAATTCCAACAAAGAAGTTGAAACTGCCACAAAAGTATTACATTTTCTGCAAAACCGTTGAATTTTCAAACAAAATAATAAAATTGTCAACAAAAAAGTTTAATTTTCACCGAAACAATTAAATTTTTAACAAAAAAGTTTAATTTTCAACAGAAGAATTAAATTTTCAACAAAAAAGTTGAAATTGCAAGAAAAGTTTTAATTTTTCTGAATGTTTACAATTTCATAACTTGCAAAACCTTCTCTTCTAAATTCAGACCTTTTAGTCTTTTCATACACATTTGTAACAGACCATTTTTTTCTACTCCAAAAATAAGGGCTGTCACTATACTATCAAATTGACATGAATCTATTATAATTTATTCTAATTCATTATAATTCATTGTGGGTTTTGGAAACGGGTTATTCCATCTAATGAAACATGTCCGATAGAGTCGAACAACAATTTAAATTGTTTTCGTTATATCCTAATATTTTTTTTTCTTTTTGTAGTAGAATTCTTTCTATTTAATTATATTTTGCAACTGAATATCACATAATGAAAATATTGTTTAAGAGTGGGGATTCATGTTATACAACTTCAAAAGCCCTGATTTCATACTTTATATTAATTTTTCTAATATATGCTTTAAGAGTTATTAAGAAAGTATTAAACACCGATAGAAAGATGGGTATTTTACTTCTCTATAAAGTTTGACACCATAAGAAAGCATTTGGTACTTTTTTTAAAATAATTTCATCAACATTTTAGGTCACATAACCTTAAATATTTATGAAATTACAAGAAGCAAACCGACTTGCAAATATTAATTGCACATTAAAAACTAGTTTCCCGTACTTTATCTAAATGAGAACATAACTTTATGATATTTTTGACTGAGTCTAATCGTCCACAAAAATTCTGGGAGATGTAAAAGGGGATCGACTAATCGTCCCGAAAATTCGGGACGACTAGCCAAGTTTATCAAAAATACTCGAGTACTCATCCCGAATTCCGGGACGACGAGATATTCGAATATTATTACATATTTATAGGCGATTTTAAAAGTTTCATAATTATTATTTCGCTTTGCACAAGTTTTAACATCTGTAATACTAGCGTTTTGAATTACAACCAAACGCGTATTATGTGCGAGAAGCCGATACACGGCATCCCTATGAGGGAAGCTATTGCGTATCCGCCCCACTCTTCCTATCTCATTCTAACCTCGCAGTCCGTCTCTCTCTTGAATGTTCACCGGTAAGTACGGCAGCGCCGTCTACTTCATAGCGACTCTCATCCAGTAACACCCTTTAGTGGGATGCCGTGTATCGGCTTCTCGCACATAATACGCGTTTTCTTGTAATTCAAAACGCTAGTATTATATGCTCTCGGCCGATACACGGCATCCCTATGAGAGACGTGTTTGTTATCTACTGGTGAACTCAACGCTATGTGATGATTTGACAGGTGTGATAAATTTCGTAGGAAATCTTTGATATATATTTATTATTATTTATTGAAAGAAATCTTAATTCCGGAACTGATATGGTCAGTACGTAAAAAGTTAAAGCATAATGTAATAAACACCGAAAATTCTTAGACTGATCTCCAGCATTTCTTTAAATAGGAGTAAACTTCGGAAATGATAAACTAGAATCGAACATATTGTTACCTGAAACTTCACGATAATAGTGCTTTTTAAATGTTTCGGAGCATCTCCAGTTACCACGATCCAAAATGTCCTGGACGGGGAGGTCGTCCAGCCAACTTCGCGAGGCAATCGCTGCACGAATACTTCCTGGAGAGGCATCTATTCCGGCTTCCTTGAGAACTGATCTGATCCAATTAGCGATGACAGTTCTAGACGCAGGCCTAACGTCGCCATTGATGGTTATGAAAAGGGCATCGACTTTGGAATTTCTTCTCCTTTCCTCGGATCTTTTAAGCATTGCCCTGATCCATGTGATTGGACATAGCCAGATATTTGGGTGCTTGAAAATCATCCAACCCGATTGTCTGAAAGAGGCACGGTCCGTCTTAGAGCCGAAGGCTGGCCACATGATTATCTGATCTCCTCGATTCTCCAGGTAGTCCTTTGAAATTCTTAAAAGTGTTAGATCGTGAATTCGTCGTCCAGAAGCTAATAGGAGTAGGGCTGCTGTCCGTCTGGAAGTCTCAAAGAAAGATAAGGTGCCCGTAGGTTTAGATAGCCAGTTGAGGAGAATCCGAGCATCCCAGATAGGAGATTTGATCTCACGAGGCCTAGTAATCGAGATAGCCTTGAGAGTTTGTCGAACCAAGAAGTCAGTAGATGCGTCTGAGGCAGGTCCACCAGCGCAGAAAGTAGTAATGGCAGCTCTATGAAGGAGGATGGTGTTATAGGACAGCCCTTCGGTAATTGACAAGTCTGCTAGAAATCTGGCCACGTCCTGGCCTTGTGGAGATTTTGGGTTGACCCCCATCTTCTCGGACCAGCGAAGCCATCTTCGGATTGGAGCCTTGTAGGTCTCGAGGGTTGAATGTCTCCAGCTGCTTCGAATTAATTCTTGCTCCTGAGGGGACCAATCTCTGACGAGGTCCTGCCACACCCAATTCTCCAAACCTGGAGGGTTAGACGTTCCACTTGTTGAGGTGGCTGGTTCGTGGTTGTGTCGATGAGGGACCTCTCTAGGTTCTGAATCGTTAGTGGCAGTTCCTTGCTCCTGCTCGCTAAGTCGGACATCCAGAAGGTCCGCTCCCACTTTGGCGCTACTAGAAGGAATTGCCCTCTGCACTTGTTCAGATGAGCGAGTACTCTGGGTATGAGGCAGGGAGGTGGGAAAAGCCATCCGAGCTTGCAGTGCCAAGGCTGACTGAAGGCGTCTATAAATAAGGCGTGAGGATCTTTGCAGTCTCGCGAGAAACAAAGTTTTAACAAAAGATAGGTCAATCTTCAATCAATTAGTTGAATTTTCAACAAGAAAATATGAATTTTCAACCGAGAAAATTAATTTTCTATGAAAAAGACGAACTTTCCACAAAATACAATTTTTTATGAAAAACTTTAATTTGCAACTAAAGAAAAGATTAATTTTTAAACAAAAATCGAATGTTTGAACAAAATAGCTAAATTTTCAAATAAGAAAAAAATATTATTTTTGAAACAAAAAAAATGGATTTTTAAAAAAATTATTTAAATTTTCAATTTAAAGCAATCAATTTTCAACCAAAAATGGTGTGGTTAAGTTTTTAATTGAAAAAATTAATTAAATAAATTCTTTTTTGTCAAAATACAATTTTTAACCAAAATTCTAATTTTCAACTAAAAAAGAGATTAATTTTGATCCAAAAAATATCAATTTTCAACCAAAAATGGTACATTTAAATTTTTAACTAACAAAATTAATTTTTAAGAAGAAAAAAACGAATTTTCAACAAAATGCAACAATTTTCATCTAAAAAGTTAATTTTAAAACTTAAAAAAAAAGATTAATTTTCAAACAAAGAAAAAAGACTTTTTGTTCAAATTTGTTAAATTTTTAAATAACAATATTAATTTCAACCCAAAAATTTAAATTTTCAACCGTGAAGATTAATTTTCTACGAAAAAGACGAACTTTCCACAAAATACAACAATTTGTAATGAAGAAGTTTAATTTTAAACTAAAAAAGTGATTAATTTGCATCCAAAAATGGTGTGGATAATTTTTAATTGAAAAAATTATTAAAAAAACAAGTTTTCAACAAATTATAGGTCAATCTTCAACCAAGTAGTTTAATTTTCAACAAAAAAATGTGAATTTTCAACCGAGAAGATTAATTTTCTACCAAAAAAAGATGAATTTTCCACAAAATACAACAATTTTTTATAAAAAACTTTAATTTGCAACTAAATGAAAGATCAATTTTCAAACAAAAGTCGAAATGTTTGAACAAAATATTTAAATTTTTAACTAAAAAAGATTGATTTTCAACCATAAATGGTATAGTTACATCTTTCATTGAAAAAATTTATTTTCAACAAAAAAACGAATTTTTAACAAAATAGGTCAATCTTCAACCAAGTAGATGAATTTTCAACCAAGAAAAATAATTTTTTGACAAAAAACACGAATTTCCAACAAAACATAACAATTTTCATCTAAAAAGTTTAATTTACAACTTGAAAAAAAATTAATTTTTGCAAACAAACAAAAAAAAACGAATTTTTGTTCAAATTTGTTAAATTTTCAACCAAAAAAGATTAATTTTCCACAGAAAATAATATAGTTAAATTTTTAACTAACAAAATTAATTCCAATTACAACGAATTTCTAACAAGCTAGTTCAATCCTCAACTGAGTAGTTGAATTTTCAACCTAAAAATTTAAATTTTCAACCGAGAAGATTAATTTTCTACCAAAAAAGACGAATTTTACACAAAATACAACAATTTTTAATCAAGATGTTCAATTTTCAACTAAAAGAGAGATTAATTTTCAACTAAAAATGAGATTAATTTTCATCCAAAAAAGATGAATTTTCGTCCAAAAAGTTTAATTTTTACCAAAACACACGAATTTTCAACAAAATATAACAATTTTTAACCAAAAAGTTTAATTTTCAACTAAGAAAAAATTATTATTTTCGTAACCAAAAAAAACGGATTTTTAAACAAATTTTTGTGAATTTTCAACTTAAAGCAATCAATTTTCAGCCAAAAATGGTGTGGTTACGTTTTTAAGTGAAAAAATTAATTAAATGAATTTTTTTTGACAAAATAGGTCAATCTTTATCCAACTGAAAAAGAGAATTATTTTCATCCAAAAATATCAATTTTCAACTAAAAATGGTATAGCTAAATTTTTAATTAACAAAATTAATTTAAAACACAATGAATTTTCAACGAAAATATGTGAATTTTCAAACGAAAAGATTAATTTTCTACCAAAAAGGATGAATTTTCCACAAAACACAACAATTTTTAATCAAAAAGTTTATTTTGCAATTAAAAAAAAAAGATAATTTTGCAAAAAAAAAAAAAAATTTCAACAAAATAGTTAAATTTTAAAGCAAAAAGGATCAATTTTCAACCATGAGTATAGTTAAATTTTTCACTAAAAAAATTAATTTCAAAGAAAAAAACGAATTTTTAACACAATAGGTCAATTTTCAACCAAGTAGAAGAATTTTCCACCAAGAAATTTAATTTTTTACCAAAATAAACACGAATTTGCAACAAAGCGCAACTATTTTTCACCAAAAAGTTTAATTTTCAAATAAAAAAAGATTATTTTTTAACCAAACAAAAAAAACGAATTTTTATACAAAATGTTTAAATCTTCATAAAAAAACGATCAAGTTTCAAGCAAAAATGGTGTGGTTAAATTTTTAATTAGGAAAATTATTTTTTTTTTCAATTAAGTTGAATTTTCAACCAAAAAATATACATTTTCAACAAAATATACACATGAATTTTTAAACAAACAATATAAATTTTCAACCAAAAGTAAAATTGTTGAAATTTTCGTAAAAAAAACAGGTTGCGCCAAAAAAAAACACACATTTTAAACAAAATAGTGACCTTTTAAATAAAAAAATGAATTTTCAATGGTTGAATTTTTACGGCAAAAATATTAATTTTCAACAAAAAAAGGTAATTTTGAACCAAATAGTTGAATTTTCCATCATTGTTGAACCAAAAAGGCGAATTTTCTACAAGAGTTAAATTTCTAACAAAAAAGTTCATTTTCAACCAAATTTGGATTTTTTACCAAAATATGTAAGTTTTTAACAAAATACATGAATTTTCAACCAAATGGTTGAATTTTCATACCGAAAATATAAATTTTCATCAAAAAAGTTAATTTTCAACCAAATTTGGACTTTTTACCAAAATATGTACATTTTTAACAGAACACATGAATTTTCATACCGTAAATATAAATTTTCAACAAAAAAGTTACTTTTCAACCAAATTTGGACTTTTTACCAAAATATGTGAATTTTTAACAAAATACATGAATTTTCAACCAAATGGTTTAAGTTTCATGCCGAAAATATAAATTTTTAACAAAAAATTTACTTTTCAACAAAAAAGTTACTGTTCAACCAAATTTGGACTTTTTACCAAAATATGTACATTTTTAACAAAATACATGAATTTTCAACCAAATGGTTGAAGTTTCGTACCGAAAATATAAATTTTCAACAAAAAAGTTAATTTTCAACTAAAAAGTTACTTTTGAACAAAATTTGGGCTTTTTAACAAAATATGTAAAATTTTAACAAAATACATGTATTTTCAACCAAATGGTTCAATTTTTATACCAAAAATATTCATTTTCATCAAAAAAGTTAAATTTGAACCAAAAATATTAATTTTCTAGTATTTTCAAACCAAACAGACGAATTTTTAAAAAGAGAGTTTAATTTTTAACAGAAAAGTTCATTTTCAACTAGATTTGGACTTTTTACCAAAATATGTACATTTTTAACAGAACACATGAATTTTCAACCAAATGGTTTAAGTTTCATACCGAAAATATAAATTTTTAACAAAAAATTTACTTTTCAACAAAAAAGGTACTTTTCAACCAAATTTGGACTTTTTACCAAAATATGTAATTTTTTAACAAAATACATGAATTTTAAACCAAATGGCTGAAGTTTCGTACAGAAAATATAAATTTTCAACAAAAAAGTTAATTTTCATCTAAAAAGTTACTTTTCAACAAAATTTGGGCTTTTTACCAAAATATGTAAATTTTTAACGAAATATATGAATTTTCATCCAAATGATTGAAGTTTCGTACCGAAAATACAAAATAAAAAAAGTTACTTTAAAAAAAAAAGTTACTTCTCAACAAAAAAGTTACTTTTCAACAACAAAGAATACTTTTCAACAAAAAAGTTACTTTTCAAGTAAATTTGGACTTTGTACCAAAATATGTAAATTTTTAACAAAATACATGAATTTTCAACCAAATGGTTGAAGTTTCGTACCGCAAATATAAATTTTCAACAAAAAAGTTACTTTTCAACAAAAAAGTTAATTTTCAACTAGATTTGGACTTTTTACCAAAATATGTACATTTTTAACAAAATACATGCATTTTCAACCAAATAGTTGAATTTTCATACCGAAAATTAAAATTTTCAAAAGAAAAGTTACTTTTCAACCCAATTTGGGCTTTTTACCAAAATATGTAAATTGTTGAAAAAATTCATGAATTTTCAACCAAGTTGTTGAATTTTCATACCAAAAATATTAATTTTTATCAAAAAAGTTAATTTTCAACTAAATTGTTGAATTTTCTAGCAGTTTCAAACCAAAAAGACAAATTTTCAACAAAAAAAAAGATTAAATTTTCAACAAAAAGTTAATTTCCAATCAAATAGTTGAATTTTCTAGCATTCTTAAACCAAGAAGACGACTTTACTACAAAAGAGTTAAATTTCCATCAAAAAAGTTAATTTTTGACTAAAGGACTTTCCACCAAAATACTTTAATTTTGGACAAAATTCATGAATTTTCAACAAAGTTGTTGAATTTTCATAGCAACAATATTAATTTGAAAAAAAGATAATTTTGAACAAAATAGTTGAATTATCTAGCATTTTCAAACCAAGAAGACGAATTTTCTAGAAAAGAATTAAATTTCCAGCAAAAAAGTTAATTTTTAACCAAATTTGGACTTTCTACGAAAATACCTAAATTTTTGACAAAATACATGAATTTTCAACCAAATGCTTGAATTTTCATACCAGAAATATTAATTTTCATCAAAAAACTTCATTTTGAGCCAAAAATATTAATTTTCTAACATTTTCAAACCAAATAGACGAATTAAAAAAAAAAGAGTTAAATTTCCAACAAAAAAGTTAATTTTCAACCAAATAGTTGAATTTTCTAGCAAAATATTTGAATTTTCACCCTTAAAAAAACAAATTTGAAAGAAAATAGTTAAATTTTCAAGAAGAGATGAATTTTCAACTAAAATCAACATTAAAAAAACAGAGTTAAACGACAAATTTTCAAAAAAATTGCTGAATCGCTCAACAAATCAGATTAATATTCTATCAAAATAGTTGAATTTTCAACCAAAATAAATTACATTTTTTTTACCAAAAGAGATGAATTTTCAAACTAAAAAGTCGAAATTTCAAACAAGAATAAAAACATAGAAAATATGAATTTACAACTAAAAAGTTACTTTTCAACCAAATAAAATAGTTGAATTTTTAACAAAATGCATGAATTTTCAACCAAAATAGATGAATCTGTAGCGAGTACTGTGTAGCCAGAGACTATAGAGCATAGAAGCGCGTGGAAGCTGGAGGACATAGCTATAGATATAATGAAAACGTTGTAAGCTGTATAGTATATCTATATATACTCGTGACTTAGGCGTATGCACCAACGTTTGAAGACGCAGCAACGTCCCTATAGGCCCTATATAAATT
Source organism: Andricus grossulariae (assembly GCA_011634705.1). NCBI lineage: Eukaryota > Metazoa > Arthropoda > Insecta > Hymenoptera > Cynipidae > Andricus > Andricus grossulariae. Next base: position 79,201,074 of record JAABKJ010075445.1, on the reverse strand, counting down.
TCAAAACACCTGCATGGGCCAGTTACCAGTTACCAGTGAAAGTTCTAGTTCCGTTCAACGCTCTTCTCTATTTTTTTCTACAATTTTCTCCGATTCAACTCCCCAGTGTCTACTGTCTCAAACCGGTATTTCTCGCGTGTTAGTGTGTGTGCCCTTGTGACAGTGTTGTGCACCGGAAAACCCGAAGCTGGGATTTCCCATCCTTTGAAATACTTTGAACGAATTCCACCTTGAATTGGACCCACCATTCCCAACCAGTGAACCCCTTTTAACTATAATTCAATCAAGGATTCACATAATTCTGGATACACATCAAGGTGCACAACCCCTTCTTCCACACCAATACTCGGAGATCTCAAAGACGAATCATCATCTAAATCTCATGTTGATTCTTCAATCAAATTAATACACCGGTAAGTCTGAATTCTAATAAATCTGAAATTCATTTATCTAACTCCCTTGAGCCATAATATATGAGTTTCCTGTATTTTAAAGGTACTGGCCAAGGATTAGAGAAGGTCTACAAGTCTTCCTTCAGCTTCTTGTGTTAAGTTCTTCATAATTGATAAGTTTTAATTGTCATTCTATATAATAAATTTTTGAATCCCATTTATAATTTATTTATTGACTACTCTTTCCTCTTCCCTGTGCGAGATCTTCAATCTCTACTAAAACAAGGATTTCAATTAAGGAGGAAGTATTTTGCGTTTTCCATGACGTATCACATTAACGGACACTGCAGCAAATTTGTTCAAAAATATAAAAAGTTAACGGATCACATTTACTCATATTATATCGAATTTATTTTGATATGGAGTAAAATTAAAATAATTGGCAGATACGATATTATCGTAGAAAATATGTCTAATAAAACTCTAAAATTATCCAAAAGTAGTCTTGCAAACATAAGCGTCTGAAATGTATTATTTGCCACACAAATACTTATTTCATTTAAGTGTAATCGTTTTGGCTTGGAAATTCAACCACTTGAATGAATATTTATTTTTATATGTTGCAAATTCAACGGAAAGGTTAAAATTTGAGGTAGTTTTTTTTCTAATTAAACAGTTTGGTTTATGATTGATTTTTTCTAAGTTGGGAACTTATCTTCTTGGTTGAAAATTCAACTATTTTACTGAAAACTTGATTATGTGTTGAAAATTTGAATATTTTTTTGGAAACTAATCCTTTTAGGTGAAAAGTTAATCTTCTTGGTTATTAATTCATCTTTTTTGTTGAAAATTAAACTGCTTCATTTGGAAATTCAACTGCTCCAGTCGAAAAAACTTCATTTTACTTGAAAAGTCATATCCTTGTTCAAAAATTTAATGCAAATTGACGTTTCTAGGTTGAAAATTCATGTATTTCGTTGAAAATTAATTTTATTGATTGGAAGTTCATTGTCTTCTTTAAAAAGTCAACTATTATAAGTCAAGATTATCATCTTAGTTGAAAATTAATTTTTAATTTCAAAATTCAACTTTTTCAGTTGAAAATTCATCTTTCTTGGTAGGAAATGCAACAGTTCCTGTTTAAATTATTTTATTATTATGGAGAATCAGTGTTTTTTTATAAAAAATGTAACTAATCAAGTTAAATGTTTCCTTTATTCAGTTGGAAATTCGTATCTTTAGTTGAAAATTGATTTTTCTTACAGATTATTATTCAGTTTTAGGCTGATAAATGATCTTTTTTAGTTGAGAATGAATGTATTTTTTTGAAAATTACTTTCCGTGGTTGGAAGTTAATCTTTTCGTTTGAAAATTCAACAATTACAGGTAGAGATTAAATTTTAGTTAAAAATTTATTTTTTGGTTTCAAATTCAACTATTCCAGGTAAAAATTCCACATTTTAGTTAAAAATTCATCACTTTGTATGAAAATTGAACTATTTTAACAAAAATTTGTTTTGATTTTTGGTTTAAAATTATTGCTTTCAACTGAAAATTTGGTTGCTTTATGTTCCTTTGAACATTTTGTTTTTCAGTTGAAACTTTTTGACTGAAAATTTGTCTTTTCTGGTAACAAATCAATCACTTTAGCTAAAAATTAATTTTTTTGGTAGAAAATTAAATTATGTGGTTGAAAATTAATCTTTTTAGGTAAAAATTTCACCGTTTGATTTTCCAATTTTCTTGAAGAATCTCCTTGTTTTCCCTTATTAAAAATATTTATATGTTAAGTAAGGACTGAATTTTAAGTATAAGAAGACAAAATATTAATTTTTTTTTAATTCCCCGGCACACAAATAAAGTGGTCTGCCCAATGGACTTAACCAGCATATCTATATGTTTTTGGAGTCGCTGAATCTATATCCGGGGTCCAAATAACCCAGTTGGCTCACATTTTTCCGGAAAACGCAAAAATAGACGTAACATCGACGAAAACAGCGATTTTTCTTGTATATTTTTGCAAAAACAAAAAATGTCTCCATGCCCGGGAAACTAAACAAGCATTTCTCTGAGTTTGTGGGGTCGTTGAATCTGAACGCGCGAACCAATCAGAGAAATTGCTTGGTCGGGATTGGTGCGCTGTACCCGTGGCGCGGGGCGCGCGAGCCAATTGGGAAATTAGTACGTTCATGACTTCAATAAGATTCTTAGCCTAATACATTATATTCTGGAAACGCGATTAACAATTCGTAAACTTCAATTATGTAATATATAAAATATTCATTAAGACAAAAAAAACTAATTGTTTTAAACCTGGATTTTGGGTATTTGGGGCGAGCGGCCCAATCGGAAAATTTCACGTTTGTGATTGGTGCGCCGTACCTGTTGCGCGGGGCGCGCGAACCTTCTAACAAAAATGACGAATTTTCAAAAAAATACGTCAATTTTCTACCAAATAGTTGAAGTTTCAACTTATAACGGATAAACTTACGACCGAAAATGGAATAGTGCAATTTTCAGACAAAACAATTAATTTTTAACAACAAAAAAACAAATTTTCAACAAAAAAGTTCAATTTTAAACCAAAGTGGTGAATCTTCTAAAAATATGAATTTTTAACAAACTAGTTCAACTTTTAACCAATTAGTTGAATTATTGAATAAAAGAGATTAACTTTAACCAAATAGTTAAATTTTCAACTAAAAAGATGAATTTTTCAGCAAAAGTTTAATGCTCTACCAAAAAACACGAATTTTCAACAAATAACATGAATTTTGAACAAAATTGTTAAATTTTAAAGCCAAAGGGACGAATTATCTACAAAACGGTTCAATTTTCTACCCGTAAATATAATTTATAAACAAAAAAGTTAATATTCTATCAAAAAGGTTAATTTTCATAAAAATAGTTTAATTTGTAACCAAATAGTTGAATTTAAACCAAAAATACGAATTTTTAACAATAAAGTTAATTTTCAATCGAATACTTTAATTTTATACCAAACCCTCGAATCGTCAAACAACCAAAAAAGATGAATTTTTGACAAAATACATGAAGTTTCGACCAGAAAAAATTAATTTTCAATAAAAAATATAAATGTTCAACCAAAAGTAAAACAGCTATATTGTTAGTAAAAAAAACATTCATAACAACAACAAAAACCGAAGTTTGAACAAAATAGTTACATTTTCAAGAAGAGTTCATCCCAAAAGATGATTTTTTAACCCGGAAGATTAATTTTATAAAAAGAAAGCTTCCATTTTTCAACCAAGGAGGTGAATTTTCAAATAAAAAAGAATAATTTTTAACCAAATAATTCAATTTTCAACCTAAAAGGTGAATTTTCCAGCAAAAATACAAATTATCTAAAAAACGGTTGAACGTGCAACCCAAAAATATGATTTTTTAACAAAAAAAATTAATTTTCTGCCAAAAAGTTAAATTTTCATAAAAATTGTTTAATTTTTAAGAAAAAAGTTTATTTCCAATCGAATTGTTAAATTTTCTACCAAATTATTGAATCCTCAAACAAACCAAATTAATTACAAAACAGTTCGACTTTTAATCCAAAAGGGTGAATTTTCAACAAGAATTAAGTTATAGACCATAGTTTTTAGCGTGACCCCCTGCCCCCTTAAATTGGTAACGTGATTTATGGACGATTCCTCAGGACTGTATGAGAGATGCCGAAATCGTGCAAGGTGCTTGTGCAATTTCTGGCGTTTCGCCAGAAATTGCTACATAAGCTGCGACGAGAAGTCTTTAAGTTGAGCGAAAAATAGCTTTTTTATACAAATTATTAATAATAGTTCATAGTTAATTTGTAAAATAAAGAAAAAGAGTAAGTCATTCAGATTGAATGGAAAAAATAGTGGAATCTTCAAATAAACAAGATAAATTTTGAACTAAAAATGAAATAGTTCCATTTTTAACCAAAAAGATGAGTTTCCAAACAAGAAGATTAAGTTTCTGCTAGAAAGATAAATTTTTCACAAAATGCATAAATTTCCAACTAAATATTTGAAGTTCTAACTAGTAAATTTTCTATTAAAGAAAAAGAAATTTTCAACAAAATTGTAAAAATTTTAACTAAAAAAATCAATTTTCAACCAAAAATGGAATAGTTAAATTTTCTGTTAACAAAATGAATTTTCAACCGAAAAAGGCGAATTTTTTAATTGAATAGTTGAATTTTCAGGCATAGAGATGAATTTTTAACTAAAGTAAACAATCTTCAACCAAAAAAATTACTTTTTAACAAAGTAGTATAACTTTGAACAAAAAAGATGAATTTTCGTCGAAAAATTGAATGGTTGATATTCCAACCAAAAAATATTTCATTAATAAATAAAAAACAGTTGAATTTAAACAAAAAAGACGAATTCAAAATGAAATACTTAATTTTTCAGTTCAAAAATTAATTTTCAACAATTTTTTTTTAACAAAGCAGTTAAATTTTCAACTGAAAAATGATTTTTCAACCAAAAAGATTAATTTTTAAGTACAAAGATTAATTTCCAACCAAAAGAGACGAATTTTCAATAATATAACTGAATTTTCATACAAATGGTTAATTTTTAAACTAAAAGAGACGAATTTTTAACAAATAACGGAAAATTTTCATTTAATCAATTTTTAACCAAAAAAAAACTGATTTTCATCAAAATATTTCATTCTAAACTAAAGAGATGAATCTTCAACAAACAACGTAAAATGTAATAGTTGATATTTCAACCAACAAATATTTTTAATTAAAAGTCGTTGAATTTGTAGTTCATTATGAAACAACCTATTCAGATTCTTGAATTTTTCAGCTACGAAATGAATCATCCAAAAAATCAACATTTCTAAAAACTGCTAGTTTCAAAACATATTTTGAGCAATATCAACAAAAATTGGATATCTTTCAATAAATTTATTTTAAGTCAAAAAGCGCGTTGATAGATCTGGATTAATCTGGACTCTTTATTATGTTGGCGATGGGGACCTATATATATTATGACACTTATAGGCACTGTGTCTAAAATCTATTTTGCATTATTCACAAAATTAAGATTATATTCCGTGTATTAAGAAAGATTGGCTTTAACCTGTCTTTTTAAAGTCAAGTATTTATTTTCGAAAAATGCTAATCATCAATAGCAAGAGAATAGAAATCCCTATTTTTTATCGAAAAAAGGTTTTTCATTAAAATGAACAGATAGTGGAAAAAAATCCAAACTCAAAAATGTTTGGTTTGAAACATATTTAAAAAAATTATTATTTGAAATTATTTTTTCTAATCCCCGAATCTTCAATTTGAAAATATTGATATAAAAAAGAGGAGCAGAATATATTGAATAATTTCAAAATGATTGATCTTCTACAAACTTAATGCTTTCGCATTTCAGTGGAGTGGCCCACTAAGAAATAAATATTTTTTTATAATATAATTCAACTCTCTAAATTAACATACCTTAACCAAATGATGAACGGCTATTTTTTTAATACGACATTTTTTTTAACTTTTGTAAGACTCTAAAGTTGTGTGATATGCAAAACTGTATATTGAAAAAGAAAAGAAACAATATTTTGATATGAAAACTCTTTTTTTATAAAAAAACATGATGGGATCAAAGGATATGAATATTTAAAACTGAGAGATTACGAGTACCAAGATCACTTCAATACTGTCTATAAAAAGATTTGAATCTAAAAAAGAAAGCAATATAAATATCTGTCGAAAAATAGAAACAAACTTTTCTCCTTTATGATGTATAGTTTCTAAAGATCATGATTTAAACGAAACATATTGAGAAAATGGATTTCTATCACAATAAAGTGAAATAAATGTTTATTAAGTTGGGGAAAAAATGTTCGTCCTCAATTTATGCTGTAGCTGAAACTTATAGTTTCCAAAATAATCATTTTTTAAAAATGGTTTCAGCGTATCCTAAAATACTTTTATAGAGAAAAAAAAGTATGTAGGTAACTTTTCCTATTTAAATAAAACTTTGAGGGAGTGAGGTCTTAAAATTTGAGGGTTCAGACTTTTGAAAAAGAAATATTTATTTTTAACAGTAACAATGTTAGTGTGAAAGCTTTTGTTTCAAAAAAATGTCACATATCTGAAATTTTAGTACAAATTTTTATAGAAATTCATAGTAAATGATATATAACAAATTATTTATCAAATTAAGTTGTAAATAAAAATGAAAAGCGAAAGATAGAAAGTGATGAAAAAGATAATAAAAATAATCTGTTTATGCTTCGTAAAGTACCACCCAAGACAGATTTATGTATACAAATATTCGATTAACGTTAATGATATCCTAAAGATTTCAAAAATTTCGCAAAGATTTGTAAAGCTTTCAAAGCATCTCTTAACTTGAACTAAAATGATTTTACAAAGGTTTTCAAAATTTCACAAAGTTTTTCAAGATTTTGCAAAGATCCATATCGCTATCTAAGATGTTTACACATCAAAAACTGGAATTCAAAAGTGAAGGGGAGAGGTGCAAGGAATATTTATGGTTCTTACAAATTACCGGTTATATGTTCGATCGAGTGTTTGATCAAAGTAAAAATTCCTGAAAAAATATATTGCAGGGGCAAAATTAGTTCACAAAATCTTGAAAAAGCACAATATCATTTAAATGAAGAGGTTATTAAAGTACTGAAAGCAATTGGCAAAAAGAAAGAAGAATGAATTCAATGAAAAGGAAAGTTTTTATCATTATAAAATTTATATTGCCTTTCTTAATTCTTATTAAATATCCCGTGTAGAAATCGTAACAGGGATCCGACCGGGAGCAGACCAGATAGCCCCAGTTTGAACCGGGTTGCTGGCCGGGATCCGGCTAAAAAAGTCACGGTAAACTGGCCGGATCCCGGCTTTCATACCGGCCGGGATCCGGTCGGGTAACGCGGCCACAGACCGGTTAAGAAATTTTGCTTCAGGCGAGAAATTGGTAACTTGGATTGTCTTTTAAGGGTCATCGTAAAGAATACGGCAAACTTTAAATGTAACATCAAGTTATCAAATTCTTGCGAGGAAATTAGAGAAGAGTTTCAATCACTAATGCGAGAATCTCCTAGCCATTGTTTTAATTTGGAAACCAAGTAGTGATTTGAAGTTAGGAAGTAGGAAAGGAAAAAATGAATACACAACACTATACTTCAATGCAAAATAATTATTATATGCTCATTAAGAGGGGGTTTTAAACTGATTACTGAAATAAGGTTGATTTTAATAGGTGGTTTTATTTGTTAACTTCGAGACGAGTGGATGCAGAGCACTCGGCTCTCGAACATTGCCCCACCCCCCTCCAACGGCGCACGGTTCTTCCATGGTTCATTCCAATCGTTCCAATTCCAGGATAATTAGGTCGTCCAAAATACATTCATGGCAATATGAAAAAGCCCAAAAACCATAAAACCAAGATAGCACTAAACGCACGTTAAATATTCATTATTTTATTTGAAAATTCATTATTTTGGTTTACATTTAAACTATTCCAGTTGAACATTCATCATTTTATTTAAAAGTTCATCAGTTGGGTTGAAAATTGATCTTTTTTAGTTCAAAATTCAACTATTTTGTTTAATTTTTGTCAATTTTAGTTGAAAACTAAACTGTTCCTGTGGTATAAAATTAAAATTCTCTTTTGAAAACTCACCTTTTTGTTTAAAAATTGAAGTATTCCCGTTAAATATTCATAATTTTAGTTGAAAATTCATCTTTTTGGTTGAAAATAAAACTACTTGTTTGAAAGTTGAACTATTTTCTTAAAAATGCATCTTTTTGGTTTAAAATTGATCAATTCCAAACGCAGATTAATAATTTTAGTTGAAAATTCATCACTTTGGTTGAAAATTTATTTTTTCTTTTGGTGGACAATTAATTTTTTGAACTAAAAATTTAAGTAATCTATTTTTGGTTCCAAGTTGATCTTTTTAGTCAAAAATTCAACTGTTCGGTTAAAAATTGATCTTTTTTAGTTAAAAATTCAACTATTCGGTTAAGAATTTATGTATTTTTTTGATAAAACGTCTTTTTTGGTAGAAAATAATTCCTCCTGGTTGAAAATTCAACTATTTGGTTAAAAATTCATCTATCTTGTTGAAAATACAATATTTTGACATGAAAAGTTAGGAATTTGAAACAGATTACTTTAGAGACAAATTAAAGAAATCTTTAATGATGTTTTCAGTCTTATTTAATTATTTAATTAATAGATGGTGCTAATATATTTAGGAATATCGTGTAATATAATTTGTCAAAGCTTTCTAAATTAAACATATTAATTGAATTTCGTAGAAACTGAAAAAACATTGTTTATAATAAAATCGCGAAACTGTATACATATTCCGAGTCGATAGTTTTAAAAAATGCGAAATATTTTAATGTCTCCGTACTATGAAAAATTATACCTAAAAAAAAAAACCTGGAATTGTCAGGAAATTTTTGTTCAGGATTTGTGTAGACACCTTGGTCCTGGAAAACTTGGAAAAGTCGTAGAATTTTTTGTTTGCAATGATATTAATATTGTTTTTTATTTGTAAGTTATTAATCATAATAATATTTGTAATTTTTTTACAGGCAGCTACTTTGGTAGTCACTTTATAATGGGAGGCGAGAGATTCGACACACCTCAGCCAGAAGCGTACTTATTTGGAGAAAATGCTGATCTGAATTTTCTAGGAAGTCGTCCAACTCCAGTTAGTATATCAGTCTTCCTGAAGATGCAAATTAAGTAGACAAATATTGATTCGTAGCTCTGATTAATTAATTAATTAAAAGCTGAAATCTACTTTACAGTTTCCTTATCCCCCGCCGCAAGCCAACGACCCCACAAAGACTCTGAAAAGTTTAGTTTACATAAGAAAAGAATCTCTGAGACTCGTTCGCAGTGTGGAAAATGCAGCAACATCTCAACAAGCTGATATTAAACATTTAGGTGATGGTGATATCGACAAAAAACCTATGCGTTTCAATATTGAATTCACATTTGACTGCGACGTCCGATGTGCCATCACGGTATATTATTTTTGCACGGAAGAAGTTACATCAAAAGGAGTAATGTAAGTTGAAAAAAAGAATTACAGGGCACGGACCTTTATATCAGGCTTCGGACTCACGACATTATTAACACTATTTTATTTTTTTCGAACGACTAAACTATTTTACTACTATTTCGAAAAAAATTACACTAAAGACACCATTTTTTCACAATTGTCTGTTGATTCCACTATTTCTTTACTTTTTCTTTAAAAATATTTGTCATCTTGTTTGCTAATTGGCTATAAATTGTCTCAATGGCTGATTAGGGCCGTCCAAAATGATGAATTTTCAAGTCAAAAAGACGAGCTTCTATCAAAACAGGTGAATTTGCAACCAGATAGTTAAATTTTCTACCAACAAGATGAATTCTCAACAGATTACATAAATTTTCCACAAGACAGTTGAATTTTCTACAAGATTGTGGAATTTTCAAGCCAAACAGATGAATTCTCTACGAAAGAGTTAAATTCTCAACAAAATAGTTGAATTTTCACCCAAAAATGTAATAGTTGATATGAAAACGGGAAAAGAATTAAATTTTAAATTAAAAACAGTTGAATACAACCAAAAAATACGAATTTTCGACAAAATACATGAATTTTCAACCAAATAGTTGAATTTTCTACTAAAACAAATGAATTTTCAACAAAAAGTGGAATAGTTACACATTTTTAGTTAAAACGTTTAATTTTAAAACAAAAAAAGTAAAGTAAATAGCAAAGTTTTCAAATATTTTGAACTAAAGTGATGAACCTTCAACAAAAAACATTAGTTTTTAACAAAATAGTTCAACTTACAACCAAGTAGTTGAATCTTCAAGCCAAAGGGACAAATTCTCAACAAAAAATGTAATAGTTGATATATAAACCACAACAGATTTTAATGTTAAATAAAAAAGTTGAATATAATAAAAAAGACAAATTTTCAACAAAATGCTTGAAGCCTTAACTAAAATACATTATTTTTTAACCATACATTGCATTTTTAACACCAAAAAATTGATTTTCTACCTAAAAATACGAATTTTCAACAAAATACATAAATTTTTAATCAGATAGTTCAATTTAAACACTGCAGTATCTCTTCGAATCTTTTCAAAATCCCATAAAAACTCCTAAAATCTTTTTAAAATCCCGCAGCTTCTTTTGAAATATCTGTAAAACTTGTCAAATTCTTGTAAATAACTTAAAATTTCTTTAAAAATCTTAAAATCACTTGAAATTCTTTTAAATCACGCAGAATCATTTGAAAGCCATTTGAATTACTAGATATCCCTTAAAATACTTTGCAATTTCGTTAAAACTTTTGAAATCCTATTAAATCCTCTAAATTCCGTGGATATCTCTTCAAATCATTTTAAAATATAGTGGCTCCTCTTGAAATATCAGGAAAACTTTTTGAAATCCCTTAGAATCCCTTCAAAATGCTTAAAATCTCTTGAAATCCTTTTAAATCCCATAGAATTATTCAAAAGTCATTCAGATTACTCGAAATCCCTTCAAATCCTTTCAAATTTTGTTAAAACTTTTGAAATCTTATGAAATCCTCTGAAATCCGTAAATGTACTCTTGAATGTTCTGAAATCTCTTAAAATCCTTTGAAACCCTATAAAATCCTCGAAACCCCTTTAAATCTCCTAAAGTCCTTAGTAATTATTCAGACTTCTTTGAAATCTTTGCAAAACTTTTTAAATACTGTGAAATCTTTTGAAATCTTACGATATTCTTTAAAATATTCGAAATCCCATTAAATTTCTGTGAAATGATGAAAAATTCAGAAAAGCACTGCAGTATCTCTTCGAATCTTTTCAAAATCCCTTAAAAACTCCTAAAATCGTTTTAAAATCCCGCAGCTTCTTTTGAAATACCTGGAAAACTTGTAAAATTCTTGAAAATCCCTTCAAATTTCTTTAAAAATCTTAAAATCACTTGAAATCCTTTTAAATCACGCAGAATCATTTGAAAGCCATTTGAATTACTAGATATCCCTTGAAATCCTTTGCAATTTTGTTAAAACTTTTAAAATCCTATTAAATCCTCTCAATTCTGTGGATATCTCTTCGAATCAGTTTAAAATATAGTGTCTCCTCTTGAAATATCTGGAAAACTTTTTGAAATCCCTTAGAATCCCTTAAAAATGCTTAAAATCTCTTCAAATCCTTTTAAATCCCATAGAATTATTCAAAATTCATTGAGATTACTCGAAATCCCTTCAAATCCTTTCAAATTTTGATAAAACTTTTGAAAACTTATGAAATCCTCTGAAATCCGTGAATGTCATCTTGAATGTTCTGAAATCTCTTAAAATCCTTTGAAATCCTATAAAATCCTCGAAACCCCTTTAAATCTCCTAAATTCCTTAAAAATTTTTAATCCTCTGAAATCTTTGCAAATATTTTTGAATCCCGTAGAATGTTTGTAAATTTTATGGAATCCTTCGAAATCTTTGAAATCCCATTAAAGTCCTCTGACATTATTAAAAATCCAGTAAAATATTTCAGCATCTCTTCGAATTATTTTGAAACCCTGTGGCTCCCTTAGAAATATCTGGAAAACTTGTTTAAATCCCTTACAATCTCTTAAAAACTCTTAAAATCCTTTGAAATCCTTTTAAATTCCGTGCTATCGTTAGAAAGCCAATAAAATTACTCTAAATTCCTGAAAATTCTTTGATATATTGTGAAAAATTTTGAAATCCTACGAAATCCTATAAAATACGTGGATATACTGCTGAATGTTGCGAAGTCTCTTAAAATCCTTTGAAATCCTATAAAATCATAGAAACCCCTTTAGGTCTCTTAAAATCTGTGAAAATTATTTCAAAATTCTTTAAAATATTTTAAAAAGTTTTCAAATACTACGAAATCTTTTGAAATCATGTGATATCCTTTAAAATATTCAAATCCCATTAAAAGCCTCTCACATCATTAAAAATTTAGTAAAACACTGCAGTATCTCTTCGAATCTTTTTCAAATACCTTAAAAACTCCTGAAATCCCTTGAAATCGTTTGAAATTCCATTAAAATCCTCTGATATTATTAAAAATCCAGTAAAATATTTTAGTATCTCTTCGAATTATTTTGAAATCCTATGGCTCCTTTTGAAATATCTGGAAACCTTTTTAAAATCCCTTACAATCCCTTAAAACTCTGAAAATCCCTTGAAATCCTTTGAAATCCAATAAAATCATTTAAAAACCATTCAAATGAATAAAAATCCCTTAAAATCCTTTGAAATTTTGTTAAAACTTTTGAAATCCTATGGAATTCTCTAAAATCCGTGGATATACTCTTGAATGTTCTGAAATCTTTTAAAATGCTTCAAAATCCCATAAAATTCTTAAACCCCCTTTAAATCTCCTTAATTCCTTAGAAAATTTTTTTATCCTTTGAAATCATTGCAAATTTTTTTAAATCCCGTCGAATATTTCAAAATTTAATGTAATCCTTCAAAATCTTCGAAATCCCATTGAAGTCCTCTCACATTATTAGAAATCCAGTAAAATACTACAGTTTCTCCTCGAATTATATTGAAATCCTGTGGCTCCTTTTGAAATATCTGGAAACCTTTTTAAAATCCCTTACAATCCCTTAAAAACTCTGAAAATCCCTTGAAATCCTTTGAAATCCAATAAAATCATTTAAAAACCATTCAAATTATTAAAAATCCCTTAAAATCCTTTGAAATTTTGTTAAAACTTTTGAAATCCTATGGAATTCTCTAAAATCCGTGGATATGGTTGAAAGCTCATTCTTCTCGGTTGAAAAGTCTACTATTAAATTTTTCGTTAAGAATTCATCTTTTTTATTTAAACGTTTTAGTATTTGGTTCAAAATTGAATTATTTTATTAAAAATTCAACAATTTTTCCCTAAAAAGTCATACTTATTGGTTGAAAATTCAACTGTTTTGTTGAAAAGTCGCCTTTTCGGCTTGCTAATTCTACAGTTTTATTATAAGTTTGTTTTTTTCTTTACAAAAGTTTTTTAAATGGAAAATTCAATTATTTTTTTGAATATTTATCTTTTTAGTCTGATAATCTTTTTTTGGTTAAAAATGCAACTGCTTGGTTGAAAAATGATCTGTTTCAGTTGAAAATTAACTTTTTTGTTCAAAAATCGCATTATCAAGTTGAAAATTTAACTATTTTATAAAAAAATTCGTGTTTTCGGCCCGAAAAGTTAACAATTTCTTATAAAATTGAACTATTTAGTCAAAAATTGGTGTACTTTGTTAATATTCGTCTTTTTTGGAAGAAAATCAATTTTCTGGTTATAAATGTAATTGTTTGGTTGAAAATTAATCTGTTTGAGATGAGGATTTAAGTATTTTGTTTTTTATTAGTCTTTTTCGCTTAAACCCAACTATTTTTTATTGTAAATTAAAATATTATTTGTTGAAATATCAAATATTACATTTTTCGCTGAAAATTCATCTTTTTGGATTAAAAATTAAACTCCTTGCTTGTGAAATAATTTTGTTGTTGAAAATTTATATTCTCCGTTTGGAAGTTCAACTGTTTTATAGAAAAATCATCTTTTTGACTGAAAAATTTCACAATTTTGTATGAAATTCAACTATTTGGTATAAAATTAAACTGTTTTGTAGAATATTCGTTTTTTTTTAATTGAAAATTAATTGGCCTAAATAAAAATTACACATCATTTTTGGTTAAATATTTATATTTTTTAGCTTAAAAATTCAACTATTTGATTCAAAATTTTTAGAAATGAGAACAATATAGACTTAAAATTAATCAAATAAAATTTTGACAAACATAACATCCATTGGTCTAAACATTTAGTCAAAAGTGTATGTAATTTGTTGAAAATTCTTATTTTTTGATAGAAAATCAAATTTTTTGATTAAAAATGCAATGTCTTTTTAAAAATTAATCAGTTATTGTTGAGAATTCATGGATTTTGTACAAAATTTGTCTTTTTTGTTTATATTATATTTTAATCAAAAATTCATTTCTTTCTTTGAAAAATTTTATTTTTGTTGAAAATTCAAATATTTGGTTCAGAATTCATGTATTTTGCCGAAAATTCGTGTTTTAGTAGAAAATTAATCCCCTTCGTTCAAAATTTAACTATTTGGTAGAAAATATGTGTACTTTGTTAACAATTAGTATTTTTTGTTGATTTTTTTTATTTTGGTTAAAAACGTAACTGTATGGTTAAAAATTAATCTGTTATAGTTGAAGATTTAAATAGTTTGTTGAAAATTCGTCTTTTTTGGTTATATTCAACTGTTTTTACTTCAAAATTAAAATATTTTTTGGTCCAAATATCAACTATGACATTTTTAGCATGAAAATTCAAGAATTTGGTAGAAGATTCAACTGTTTTGCGGAAAATTGATGTAATTTGTTGATAATTCATCTTGTTGGTTGAAAATGTAACTATCTGGTCGCAAATTCAGCAGTTTTGTTAAAAGATCGAGTTTTTGGCTTGAAAATTCATCATTTTGGACAGCCCCTAATCAGCCATTGAAACAATTTGTAGCCAATTGGTGAAGAAGGTAAGAAAATATTTTTGAACAAAAAGTAAAGAAATAGTGGCATTAGCAGAGAATTGTGAGAAAATAGTGTCTCTAGTGTAATTTTTTTCGAAATAGTAGTAAAATAGTGTCGCCATTCAAAAAAAGTATAAAATAGTGTAAATAGTGTGGTGAGTCCGAGGCCTGCTTTTGTGCTAACCTTTGAAAAAATATCTTTTAAAAGCCGCACTTTACTCTCACAATAATAAATCAGGACCAGGCTGCAATATAACAGGATGTAATATACTGCGCCTAATTGTGGGAAGGCTCGTCATTACGTCAACGTGTTGCGTCGCTCAAAGTGAAGCCTAAGTGGCAAGAGGCCTCCCCACTTTCAAGCGAATATTACTATTATATTATATATTATATAATATTATATATTACATAATATTATTATTATATCCCCTGCTTATTGCAGCCAGGCCACGAATACTGATAACAGAAACACTAGTACACAATAAAGTTAATTTTCACTCACACTTCATCGCGTGGAGCGCTATATCATTGGTTGAATCCATCATGTACCGTCAATTTTACAGCGATGCTGGTATAGTTTACTCACTTACTGGTTCATCCAGTCAAAGGTATAAAATCACTGGTTCACCAGGGATAGTTCAAAATACTGATTCAACCAGCGACAACGTCACTGATTCAGTTTAAGAGAGTTGCGTCTTGTGTGTCATGGTATAATCATTGATCAACAAGCATAAAATATTCATAAAATTTTCGAAGTCAAGCATAAACTATAAAAAGATTATTTTTAAACAACAAAATTTAGGCGTCTATTTCCGCTCTTTGCGATATTCATATTTTCGGTTCAGATCCGGGCTGAGGCAGACTTTTTCTTGTTCTTAAAAAATTATTTGTCGAAAAAAGTAATTATGTCTATAGAGTAGGGTGGTGAAAAAAATTATTTTTCTGATTTTTTAGTCTCACCCCCCTCAATTCGTGTCTTTTAATAATAAAAAATTGTCATAATCTTTCGAGATTTTTAAAAGAATGTTTAGAGGTAGGGCACCGACCTTTACAGTACCCCAAAGTGTTAAAAATTCAGTAAGTCCTTGAAACTTAAAATCAATCGTAAAAACTTTACAAAGATGATGTAAAACTACCATGTGAGTAGTATGAAGCCTCAATTTTTTTTAAATTCAATTTTCCCCCAACTTTGCCAAAACTCACCCCTGAAGACACCAAAAAGTAATTTTTAAGTGTCTTTTCTCAATTTTACGAAAGTAAAATGAAAATTTAAGTGGCAAATTATAAAGAAAACTTTATTACACAAATATGAAAAATAGTGCTCGCAAAATAAACGTTTTTCCCCATTTCACCCATAAAAATAAATAATCCATAAAAAATTACATTTTCTTTCTTTAAAACTTTTTTTTTCAATATATATAATATATATTGAACATATGAATATAGATATATGTATACTGTATGAAAAAGTTTTGAAGAAAGAAAATGTAATTTTTTATGGATTATTGGGGGCGAGAAGGGGAAAAATATTTATTTCAAGGGAACTGTTTTTTATATTTGTATAATAAATTTTTTTATATAATCTGCCACTCAAATTTTCATTTTTCTTTCATAAAATGCAGAAAAGACACTTAAACTTTACTTTTTAGTGTCTTAAGGGGTGAGTCTGGCAAAGTTGGGGGTAAATATGATTAAAAATTTGTTTTTCAGGCTTCGTACTGCTCACATGGTAGTTTTACATTATCGTTGTAAAGTTTTTACGATTTTTTCTAATTTTCAAGGACCCACTGAATTTTTCACACTTTGGGGTACCTTACAAGTCGTGCCCTACCTCTAAACATTCTTTTAAAAATCTCAAAAAATTATCAAAATTTTGTTTACCAAATGACAAAATGAGGGTGTGAGACTTTAAAAAATCAGAAAAATAATTTTTTTGGACCACCCTAATATAGAAGTAATCTAGAGTAATCCGATATAATCCGCCGTAATTCACCTCGGCCGGATCCTATTTTCAGTAGTGGTTTCCCCCTCGGTCTTAGTATTCCCAGGCGGAAATATTATATATAGTTTATATATCATATGAAGTATTATATATAATATTCATTTGTTTTATATAAAAAATGCATGAAATAAATGAATATTATATATAATACTTCATATGATATATAGTTTATATATCATATGAAGTATTATATATAATATTCATTTGTTTTATATGAAAAATGCATCAAATAAATGAATATTATATATAATACTTCATATGATATATAAACTATATATAATATTTCCGCCTGGGTTGGTATAAATTAGTTTAGAGGCTGGCTGATCCTACTGGAAAATCATGCGTGCAGTATGATCATATCACGAGACCTGTAGACTAAAACTACTTATCTTTAGCTGCCACTGCTCGAAAGGATAGTTAAGTAGCAAGATTGCGATCTTCAGTGATAGAAGTGCCCAGATGAATTGAAGTCAAGCACTCGAACAGGATTTCACTCGACGACGTCGTCGGGGCCTGAAGCTTGAGGTCGATCGACTAAGGCCCTGTCAAGAGTAATGGGCGCTTGTCAAGCCAATCCGAAAGAAAAATATGGAGGTGTATTCTGAAGCAACCTGGTGGACGTATGAGTACTTCATCCAAAGAACACACCAATTCAGGGCCTTATTCAACATCCGAATTGGGTCAGTACTAGCTTTCCAGTTTGCAGCTTGAGTCAAGGAACTCTCAGCCAGAGGCGGCGCAGCCCTAAGGGGCACAGGGGACAATGCCCCCCCAACCCCAGAAATCGATCAGATCCTCTGAAATCGAGTGATTAAATTCATCGGATCGTTTGAATTTTTTCAAAAATCTACATGAAATATTTGTAAAATCTTTGAAATCTTTGGGAAATCATTGTAATCTTTCTCAAATGTTTGGAAATATTTTTTAAATGGTTGGTACTATTTGTGAAATTATTGAAATCTTTGTAACATTTTTGGGAAATATTTTAAATCTTTGTGAAATCCTTGGAAATCTTTGCGAAATAATTGAAATATTTTTGAAATATTTGGTAATATTTGTGAAATTATTGAATCTTTGTGAAATATTATTTTGAGAAATGATTGAAGTCTTTGCGAAGTCTTTTAAATCTATCCGAAATCTTTGAAATCTTTGTGAAATCATTAGGAAATCATTGAGATCTTTGTTAAATCTTTGAAATCTATCTGAAATCCTTGTGAAATAATAGAAATATTTGTGAAATCTTTTAAATCTATTTGAAATATTTGCGAAATCTTTGAAATCTTTGGGAAATCATTGAAATCTTTGTGAAAAAATAGAAGTCTTTGTGAAATCTTTTAAACTTATCCGAAATCTTTGCAAAATATTTGAAATATTTGTGAAATCTTCATGAAATCTTTGAGATATCATTGCAACCTTTGTGAAATCTTTGTGAAATCTTTTGAAAACTTTGCAGAATATTTGAAATATTTGGTAATATTTGTAAAATTATTGAATCTTTGTGAAATATTAGTTTGAGAAGTGATTGGAGTATTTGTGAAGTCCTTTAAATCTATCCGAAATCAACGTTTTAAAAAATGTTCCTAAATCCTCAAAAATCTACATTTTCTCAAAAAATTGTTGAACTGTTTCCAAATTTTTGAATATTTTTGAGTCTTTTTAAAATCTTAAAACCTTCTAGCTAAATATCTTTTAAAATGATTTGAATTCTTCGTATATATATATATATTTTTTTTTTTTTAATTTGCGTAATACAGAATGCTGGAGTCAGGAGAGAATAGGGCCAAAATTCTGCGAGCGTGCGGCAAATCTAAATGCTCAGATCGGTGGTTAGAAGAGGATGCGATAGGGAGAGAGAGGAGTTGATTCAAGATTCAAGGGAACAGGTAGCGAAGATAGGAGAAACATTCTGGCGTTGGAGCGTGGAAACGGGCTGCATGGTGGTGCCTGGTACGCATGGAAGTGACAGACGGGGAAAAGAAGAACGTGGAGAGAGAGAAAAAAAATCAGGCAGACGAGAAGAAGAATAAAGTGTGAAGTGCGGTGACAAAAAAGCAGAGAAACGTGAAGAAAAGTTTAAGCTAAAAAAAAACATGGGATACTGAAAAATATTCTTAAAAAGTAGATATAGTGGGAAGTACGGAATAGTTTGAAGTAAGATGTTTGCAAGAGTAATTAGAAAAACAGATTGTTAGAAGTTTAAAAAAAAGTTGTGTTTTTGTTTTAAGAGTGGGGTACGCTGAGTACGAGGATGAAGGGCTTCCTTTCACTCAGAAGGCAGATACATTAAGTTAAGAGTATACAGTGTTAAGTGAGAAACAGAAACTGAAAATAGAGACAGTAAGAAGGAGAATGTTTATGAGGTGACTTTGTAAAGATTTGTAGAAGACTCTTAAACCCGTAAAAAGGAGAGAGTATTAATAAATACAGTACAATATAAGGAGAATTTTCTCCATGAGGAATAAACTTTAAATATTTATACCAGGTGACAGAAAAATCTTGATTTTCGAATTACATACACCAAAAATACACCATTTTTATCGTTTAAAGATTCCTGTTGTACTTTAAAATTTGTTTTTAGCTATTATTATATATGAAGTATTATTTTCAGAAATTAAAAATTCAATGAATGCCACCAAAATCGACCTTAACTAAAAGTAGCTCACATCTTCTTCAGATAAATGATTGATAAAAATACATTTGAAAGTACAATAGAAATTTCGAAAGCATAAAAATGTTTATTTTTTTCTATTTAAAAACTCAAGATATTTTTCGTTCACCCGACATAAATATTTTGAATTTATTAATTGAACCGCCGGATCGTAGAAGGGCATATAAAGTTTGATGGCTGGTGGCGGGAGGGCCCCTTGGTATTTTTAAAAACATTTACAAATTGTTATTTTTTAAACATATATTCTTATTCAAAATTTGAATTCGCATCTTTTTTTCCTCTCAAAAAAAGTTTTTATCCCTGAGCATTCTTGAAAAAATTTCAAAAAACGCAAATTTTGAAAACTGAAAAAATTCCATTTTTTCTCACTTCAACTCGCTCTAATTCGCAGAATATTAAAGATTTTTACTTCAAATTTCGAGGAATTATGTTTCAAAGTGTACTTAAAGCAGTGAAGTAGTTTAATTTTATTTGTTCTGTTATGAAAAATTGGGAGAAGTTTTTTGTGAAGTTTCACTTCAATTGAACAAAGTGTTAATAACCTACGAGTGTTTTATTCTCTCGAGCAACGCCGCGAGCACATAACTCAGACGCGTCTTTTAGCTGATAGGCACGGCCGTCTGCGAAAGTTGGAAAATTGTATTTTTCAACATCAATTACTGTGTTTTTTATAATAATATAAGAAATGATTTCTAACATTAACTATAAACTGGCTAATTTTTGTATGTATTTCATAGTTTCCCAACATTAATCATTATGTTCTCTTTCATTCTCCTTCTTTCTTTCTCTCTCTTTTTCTTTCTTTCTATTACATGTTTTTTCTTCCACATATTTTTTTTGAATTTTTTGTAAACATAGACAAAGTCTTTTGCCCTAAACAGAGAAATAGAAAATTGTGACAAATTTGCACATACAAATCTTCAGAATAGATTCGTACATCGTAGGGATAAGACCTTAAGCTCAAAAAGTGCATTTAAATCTAGTGAATTTCAAAATATAGCTGAATAAATACATTTTTTAAGTGATTTAAAATGACATCTACTGAATGCATTACTCATGGTAGAAAAAGAGCAAGGCAGGAAGAAAACTGGAAAGAAAATTTTCGAAAAATAAAGCGGAACAATGTATTAAATTTTCTTGAACAATAAAACTACCTTCTACATCTTATATTCTTATTTATGAGAAAAATCGATGAAATAATTTAATTAACTAAGGGGATTTTTAATGAAATTATTATCCTTTTTTATATAATATTATGAGTCAATGTTATTAAAATTATTTCATTTAATCATTTAATGTATTAACTTTTTTTTTGAATGAACATATAATTTCATGAAGACTGAATTTGTTTTATCTTTATTATTAAAAAATTATTATGTGTTCATGTAAGACATAATTGAATTGTTCAGGGTGAAAAGTATACATCAACTAGCCTAAAACTTGCAAAATCAAGATCTTTTGAGCCTGTTCTATCCTGCTGTACATCGCAGAAGTGTTATGAGAAAATAGGAATCACAGAGCAAGAAAAGTTTCATTCAGACTTTTGAGGACTGGGTGAATACCACCAGAAATAGATAATCAAGAAATAGGGTCAATTTAATTGAGAATGTCAATTTTTGCCTTAAATGGCATTGAGCGACCTTTGAATGTTATTGTAAGAATCTGAAAAAAATTTGATTGCAATATTGAATTGAAAAAAAACATCATTCATACGCGCCAGAAATGAATAATCAATAAATAGCGTCAATTTATTAAAAATGACATTTTTTGCCCTGAAATGACCTTGAGCGACCTTTGAATATTGTAAAAATCTGAAAAATCAGTACAATATTGAATTGTGAATAACGCAGTTCATATGCGCTCGAAATGAATAATCAATCAATAGGGTCAATTTAATTCAGAATGGCCATTTTTGCCCTAAAATGGCATAGAGCGACCCTCAAATGTTGTAAAAATCTCAACAAATAAATCTGAGTACAATATTCACGTGTGAAAAACACAATTCATACGCGCCAGAAATCAATAATCAATAAATAGCGTCAATTTCATTGAGAATGGCCATTTTTGCCCTAAAGTGGCATTGAGCGACCTATGAATGTTATTTTAAAAATCTGAAAAAAATCTGATTGCAATATTGAATTGGAAAAAAACATAATTCATACGCGCCAGGAATGAATAATCAATAAATAGCGTCAATTTATTTAAGAATAGCCATTTGTTCCCTAAAATGGCATTGAGCGACCTTCGAATGTTGTTGTAAAAATCTGAAAAAAATCTTATTGCAATATTGAATTGCAAAAGAACATAATTCATACGTGCCAGAAATGATTAATCAATAAATAGCGTCAATTTAATAAAAATGGCCATTTTTGCCCTAAAATGGTCTTGAGCGACCTTTGAATGTTATTGTAAAAATCTGAAAGAATCAGAGTACAATATTGAATTGTAAAGAACACAGCTTATACGCGCCAGAAATAAATAGTTAATAAATAGGGTCAATTTAATTGAGTTTGTCAATTTTTCCTTAAATGGCATTGAGCGACCGTCGAATATTGTTGTAAAAATCTCAAAAAAATCTGAGTACAATATTGACGTGTAAAAACCACAATTCATATGCGCCAGAAATCAATACTCAATGAATAGCGTCAATTTAAATAAGAATGGCCCTTTTTGCATTGAGCGACCTTTGAATGTTATTGTAAAAATCTGAAAAAAATCTTATTGTAATATTGAATTGCAAAAAAACATAGTTCATACGCGCCAGAAATGAATAATCAATCAATACCGTCAATTTATTAAAAATGGCAATTTTTGCCCTAAAATGACCTTGAGCGACCTTTGAGTATTGTAAAAATCTGGAAAAATCATAGTACAATATTGAATTGTAAAGAACACAGTTCATACGCGTCAGAAATAAATAATCAATGAAAAGGGTCAATTTATTTGAGAATGTCAATTTTCGCCTTGAATGGCATTGAGCGACCGTCGAATGTTGTTGTAAAAATCCGAAAAAAATCTGAGTTCAATATTGAATTGAAGAAAACACCATTCATATGATCCAGAAATGAATAATCAATGAATAGCTTAAATTTATTTTAAAATGGCATTTTATTCCCTAAAATGGCATTGAGAGACCTTTGAATGTTATTGTAAAAGTCTGAAAAAAATCTGATTGCAATATTGAATTGCAAAAAAAGATAATTCATACGCGCCAGAAATGAATAAACAATAAATAGCGTCAATTTAATAGAGAATGACCATTTTTGCCATGAAATGGCATTGAGCGACCTTTGAATGTTATTGTAAGAATCTGAAAAAAAATCTGAGTACAATATTCAGTTTTAAAGAAAAAAATTTATACAAGTCAGAAATTAATAATTAATAAATAGCGTCAATTTAATTGAGAATGGCCATTTTTGCCCTAATATGGCGTTGAGCGACCTTTGAATGTTATTGTAAATATCTGAAAAAATCTGAGTTCAATGTTGTATTGGAAAAAACACAGTTCATATGCGCCAGAAATGAATAATCAATAAATAGCGTCAATCTAATTGAGAATAGCCATTTTTCCCAAAAATGGCATTGAGCGACCTTCGAATGTTGTTGTAAAAATCTGAAAAAATCTGAGTGCAATATTGAATTGTAAAGAACGCAATTCATAAGAGCCAGAAATTAATCATCAGTAAATAGCGTCAATTCAATTGAGAATACCCATTTTTGGCCTAAAACGGCATTGAGCGACCATTGAATATTGTTTTAAAAATCTGAAAAGTATCCTAGTACAATATTGAATTGTGAGAAACGCAATTCTTACTTTCCAAAAATCATTGATCAATAAATAGCGTAAATTTAATTGAGAATGGCCATTTTCGCCCTAAAATGGCATTGAGCGACCTTTGAATATGTTGTAAAAATCTGACAAAAATCTGAGTTCAATATTGAATCATGAAGAACAAATTTCATATGCGTCAGAAATGAATAATCAATAAATAGCGTCCATTTAATTGACAATGACCATTTTTGCCCTAAAATGACCTTGAGCGACATTTGAGTATTGTAAAAATCTGAAAAAATCAGAGTACAAGATTTAATTGTGAACACAGTTCATACGCGCCAGAAATGAATAATCAATCAATAGGGTCAATTTAATTCAGAATGGCCATTTTTCCCAAAAATGGCATTGAGCGACCTTCGAATGTTGTTGTAAAAATCTGAAAAAATCTGAGTGCAATATTAGGCTCCAAAAAAGTTGTCGCAAAATGCTGTCAAAATATTTTTCTAAGAGGTTTTACAGTCACAATTACTGAAATGACTTGACATTTTGTAGGATTTTCAAAATAAAAAATAACGAATCTAATATGATAGATACTTTTAATTTCAAATTAATTTTTTTTCACATTTAGCTACTCAAAGTATCGACATAAAATAATTCAGATATTTTCCTATGTTGGCGTTCATAAAAATTTAATTCTTTTTTATATCTTTATTGTTTCTTATACACCAATAATTGCATAACAAGACCATGTAATAACTCACATATACATACTGTGCAGTCAAATAAATAATAAGAAAAGAATATGTGATGAGAAGGAATTAAAAAAGACATAGCTAGCTTCTGCCTCAAATTTGACTCTATTCACTCTATGCCGAAATAACTCTCCATTTTTGTGTCTGACCGTTACATACGTACACGCCTTGTTCTACTTAGCTCAGTAGTACACATATTCGTTAGGAAGTTTTTCTGGAAATAATTCTCATATTACCTGCATGATTTCTGGTGTTTTCCTTGCTTTCAATATATTACGTATGTTAATCTGATGTCGAAAAAGCAGACTTAATGTTTCTAGAATATATTTTTAATTTTGTGCCCGTCTCATTTGATGCATTTACGTTTTTGTTTAATTTAATTTCAATAAATAACACTGGTGTAATTTACTGCCTAAAAGCGGTTACATGATTTCAATATGTTTTTATCGAAAAAACTGAAATATGGGGAAAAGTAAGGTTTCATAAAAAACATTACACTCCATCAAAAATATATATCAACTAATTTAGATAGCTATCGTTTTTGATTCTTCAAACAACAACAATATGAACATATGACATGACGCATATTCTAAATGATTTTATGCAAAATATAAAATAATATAACGTTTTTAAAAGAACACAAAATAATTTAAACTAAACTATATATGCATTTTCCACCAAAAATGGAATCGTTAAATTTTCAGCCTGAAAAACTAATTTTCTACAAAAAACTAATTTGAAACCAGATGGATTCAAGAAGAAAAGAATAATTGACAAAAAAATATTTGAATTCTCAACCAAAATAAAGAAGTTTCAACAACAACAAAAAAGACGAATTTTAAACCAAAAGTAAAATCGCTAAACTTCCAATTTAAAAAACTAATTTTCAACAAAAAACGAATTTTCAACCAGTCGAATTCAACTAAGGAAGATGAATTTTATACGAAATTGTTGAATTCCCAAACATAATGAAAATTTTTCAACAAAATAGTTGAATTATTAACGAAAATTAAGAATTAAGAAAAAATTAATTTCCTGAAGAATTAAATGAATTGTCAACAAAGTAGTCGAATTTTCATCAAAAAAGTTCATTTTCAACTAAAAAAAAGCGAATTTCTAACAAAATAGTTGAGTTTTCAGCCAAAATGAAGAATTTTCAAGAAACAAAATTGATATTTCCCCCAGTTAGACGATTTGTCAACAAAATAGTTAAAGTTTCTTTTAAAAAGTTCATTTTTAACTGAAAAAGATGAATTTTCATTTAAAATTATAAATCTTTAACAAAAAATTACTTTTTTTCACAAACTTCAAAGTTTAAACAAGTAGTTGAATTTTAAACTAAAAATGGAATCGTTAAATTTTTAGTTTGAAAAAACTAATTTTTAAAAATAAAAGAGTTTTGAACCAGTGGAATTCACCTAAATAGGACACATTCCCAACAAAATTGTTGCATTCTCAACAAAAATGAAGAATTTTCAAAAACAACAAAATTGACTTTTTACGAAGTTTAAATCCTAACCAAGTAGTTGAATATTCAACAAAAAAATATGAATTTTCAACTCAAACTAATTTGCAACAAAAAACAAACAATTTTCAACCAGTTTATTTCAACTAAAGAAGATGAATTTTCAACAAAATAGTCAAATGAAATTCTTAAACATAATGAAGAATTTTCAACAACAACAAAAATTAATTTTTCACCTAATTAAACGAATTGTCAATAAAATAGTTGAATTTTTTTGAAAAAAGTTTAGTTCCAACCAAAAAAGACGAATTTTTGACTTAAATGATGAATCTTCAACCAAAAGTAACTTTTTAACCAATCTTAACCAAGTAGTTGAATCTTCAACCAAAAAATACGAATTTTAAACAAAAAATATTAATTTTCAGCTAAAAATGGAATCGTTAAATTTCCAGTTTGAAAAAACAAACTAATTTTGAACAATAAACGAATTTTCAACAAAATAGTTAAATTCTCAATCAAAATTAAAATTGTTCAACAAACCAAATCAGTTTTATACCAAATTTTCAATAAAATAGTTGAATTTCCATCAAAAAAGTTCCTTTTAACCAGAAAATACGAATTTCGAACTAAAATTATGAATCTTCAATAATAAAAAAAATGACTTTTCAACAAAGTTTAAATTTAACCAAGTAGTTCAATTTGAAAAAATAATGAAATCGTTAAATTTTCAGTTTAAATACCTAATTTTCAACGACAAAAAAAACGAATACAGTGAAAACTCTCATATTCCCCTGACATTGAAACGAATCGATTGGAAACGATTCTTCTATTCCCTAGCTGAAGGGGACCCCACCCTTACCTTGCCGGAAAGCGCGGGTGATTTGAAATCAATAATAAATACTATCAATAATAATGGTGATTTCGATTTTACAGAATGTTATTTCGCTCTCCTAAAAAATTTCGATTTTTTTGCTTCTCTAATGCTGTATACCAAATATTATAAAAGCTTTCATATTTCAAATTTTTCGTTTTAAGACTTCTAATTTCAGCTAGCCTTCGAATTGATGTCCAAGTTCAAGCTTAAAGTTTTAATATTAATTTCAGGTTCAAGTGTTTTTTATCTGGAACAATCTTTTTAACTGAAATGTTCCAATAAATTATTTGTAATAGCCGCTTATGTCTTTGCTTTCAAATTGTTACTAAATAAGATTAGTATATCTATAATCATTAGATTATTTTTTTATGTCGGAAAATTGTACTAAATTTTAAATATTTTTTATTTTTAATACATCTGAAAGTAATAAATCCTTTAAATTTTTGAGCTTTAAGATTTGAACAGAAATCACAAATTAAATGAATATTTAAATTAAACAATTAACTATTGAAATTTAAATTAACTAAATTTAAATATTTTTATTACACATTTTTAAAACCATCTATTCATATAAATTGTGTAAAACGAAAAAATATTCCTTCGTTAGCCCAGGCTTTTCAGCGAAAAAGCTTGGCTCAGATATTGTCGATAAAATCCAAGCGTTACATTAGCGTTATTAGCTAGAACGTGCGGTTTAGATTTAGGTTGTTAAAGTAGGGTTCGAATCTCCAGCGGGGGCGATTTTTCATAGCGTTGTGCGTGCGTTTATATTTGTAAGTGTCCGTGTGTTCAATTGCTTGATTTCAGAAATAAATCAAGTGCAATTATTATAAATGAAACAGTTTTTTTTTGCTTTATTTATCTATTTCAAGCTGCTGTAATGGATAGGTCAATATGGGACGCGGAAATATTCCGCATAGAGCCAGATAAAAAACCAGATAATCCAAATTTATTACACCGTATAAGAATCCGTACAGAACCCGACAAAATACCGCATAGGGCAATATGTACAGCAGAAATATTTCGCATAGAGCTGGATAAAGAACCAGATAGGCTAAATAAAATAGAGCTGGACACCGAAAGTATTTCGTATACAACCGGATAAAAAACCAGATAGAAAATGTTGTATACATCGACCAAGTTCCGCATGAAACCAGATTGAAAACCAGACACAAATACCGTATAAAAATCCAGATAGATGCGAAAAATTCCGAATCCTATCCGTCTTTATCGGATCCTATCTGTCATTTTAAGCAGGGTCATCTTGTTGTTGAGAATACAACTTTTCGCGTTGAAAATTCAACTGTTTTTTCTTAATGTTTATTATTTGTTGTTACGAAATTGAACTATTTGTTTCAAGATTCATCTTTGCAGATAGAAAGTTCCAGTGTTTAGTTAAAAATTCAACTATTTTGTCGAAAATTCAAGTATTTTGTTAAAAAATCATCCTTTTTGATTGTAAATTCAACTGTTTTGTTAAGCATTCGTCTATTTCGAAAGAAAATTCGTCCTTTTGGATTGAAAATTCATCTTTCTTCGCTAGAAATTAAACTATAGTTTACAAAATTCAATCATTTATTTAAGAATGCAACTGTTTTGTAATGCAAATCTTTTTTGATTGAAAATTCGATCATTTGTTTGAAGATTCATCTTTGCAGGTAGAAAATTCAACAGTTTGGTTGAAATTTTAATCATTTTGCTAAAATTTTAATTATTTTGTTGATAATTCAAATCTTTGCATGAAAATTGACCTATTTTGTTGAGTTATCTTTGTTTTCGTTTGAAAAATCAACTATTATATTTTTGGTTTAGGCTTCATCTTTTTGTTGAAAAGACAACTTTTCGCGTTGAAAATTCAACTGTTTTTTGTTGAAGTTTATTATTTGTTGTTTCAAAATTCAACTACTTGCTTCAAGATTCATCTTTGCAGGTAGAAAATTCCAGTGTTTGGTTAAAAATTCAACTATTTTGTTGAAAATTCAAGTATTTTGTTAGAAAATCATCCTTTTTGTTGAAAATTCAACTATTTCGTTAAGCATTCGTCTATTTTGATAGAAAATTCGTCGTTTTGGATTGAAATTTCATCTTTGTTCGTTAGAAATTAAACTGTATTCTACAAAATTAAATTATTTTGATAAAAAATCATCCTTTCGGTCGAAAACTCAACTGTTTTGTTGAGCATTCGTCTATATCGACAGAAAAATTATCTTTTTCAGTTGAAAATTCGTCTTTGCTCGTTAGAAATTAAACTGTATTCTACAAAATTCAATTATTTTGTTAAAAAATCATCCCTTTTGGTTGAAAACTCAACTGTTTTGTTAAGCATTCGTCTATTTCGAACACTGAAAAAAATAGTTGGTTGGGCCAACTAATAAAGTAGTAGGGCCAACTTCTTTAGTTTGTAGTATATACCGCTGCTATTTAATTGGTTAGGCCTACTACTTTTATTCGCAAGATTGGTAGTAGTTTTCCTTACTACTTTACTTGTTGTCGCGACAACTGTCGATGGTACATACTATTTTAAGGTAGTAAGCCCTACCACTTTAATTAGTAAGTTATTATTATTATTACTATTATATTATCAAGCCGTTTCCCTTTCGGGGTAGGCGTGAATTGCTCTGTTGGAAAGTAGTCATGTGTGGATGGGTATATTGGTGAAGGGTAGATAGGTATATAGGTTTAAGGTATAGATATTTTAGATTGATCTAGAACGTTAACAATTTCTCAATATGACCATCTTATTGAATCAATAGAGTTAAAAACGTTACACCAGCGCATCGTTTTTTTTCAATTTTATATTTTTCACGTCTTCCATGTTCATAAACTTTTCCAAGTCATTATACAGAGCTCTGAATAATGTATGTTTATTCTGATTATACGAAAATATAAAAAATTATATTATACCAAATATATTATTCTTTCTGTTTCGTATTTATGTATATTGCTCTTTCATCAAATTTAAGTAAATGGCAGAATGCCCAGAGGTAGACCGCCGAAAGACTGGTTAGAATTTGTGAATGATACAATAATACGAAGAGATATAAGAAGCCATAGAAACATGAGAGCTTGCATGAAAAAATTCATGGACGTGAAGGAAGCTAGAGTTGCTTGCCAGGACAGAAATGTTTGGCGACACATATCAATTTTGTGAAGCTCTTCACTTTCCAACTGAGCAGTTCACGCCTACCCCGAAAGGGAAGTTTCTTAATGATGTAATAATAAAAAAAAACACTGATGGAGAAACTATTGAAAGCCTTGTTAAAGACAAATTTGGCTTACAATAGTTTTTCTGGTGCCTAGGATTTAAAAGTTTCATCCTATCCCTACTAGATATTTTTCCTTGATTGTATTGGGATCATCCCAGAATTTTGGCAATTTTCACAAAA
Source organism: Andricus grossulariae (assembly GCA_011634705.1). NCBI lineage: Eukaryota > Metazoa > Arthropoda > Insecta > Hymenoptera > Cynipidae > Andricus > Andricus grossulariae. The sequence continues at coordinate 79,171,201 of JAABKJ010075445.1, read as the reverse complement.
AATATTCAAAGGTAAAATTATGGTCTTATATTTGTCTGTTCTTAAGAGGTCATACATTCGAAGCTCGCAATCTCTAAATAGTTTTTTGAAATTCTGAAAAAATTAGGACCGTATTTTTTTACCCAGAGAAACAAACTGTTTTCATACGTTAGTTGAAAAATAACAACAAGTATTTTATGAACCACCCTACTGTAAATATTGCATATTAGGTTCTTAATTTCATATTTTTAGTTAAAAGTGGATCTTCTGAAGTTAAAAAATCAACTATTTGGTTTGAGGTTGAACTTCAATCTGAAATTTTTTTTTATGCAAGATTCATAATTTCAATTGTCAATTCACCTATTTGCTTTGTTAAGTACCTTCTTCATTGTAAATTACATGTCTTTGATTTGAAAATTACATTGTTTTAGAGATAATACTTCGTCTGTTTAGCTTCAAGATTTAACAAGTCAGTTTAAAATCATGTACTTTATTTATTTTTCATACGTTGAAAATCAAACTAGTTGGTCGAAAAATTATGAAGCTCGTTAAAAATTTAACTTTTTGGATGAAAACACATATTTTTCATGTGAAAGTTGAACCTTTTGTTAGAAAATTCAACTGACCTGTTGAAACGTCTTCCTTTTGTATTGAAAATTGTCTTTTTTTTTTGTAGAAAAGTCGTCTTTCTTGGTTGAAAATAAACTTTCGTTTTGAAAAACTTTGTTGGTTTGAAAATTTAAGTATATATAGAAAGTTTTACCCCTTTGTCAAAAAATAGTCTCTTTTATTTTAAAGTTTCACTACATGGTTGATACTGTAAACGTTGAATGGCAGTCAATTTTGTAATTCTTGAAAATTCATCTTTTTTTTATGAAAAACCTTTTTTGGTTCAAAATTCAAATATAATGTTGAAAATGAAATATATTTTGACTTGAAATGTTAGGACGTTAAAGTGCTTCCTATTATATTCAATATAGTATCTACATTGATTCGTATTTCCATATTTGTTGGAAATATCACCACATTTTCCTTGTTTTGAGAGCTATTCGGGCAGCAGAGAAGTGGGAGGGTGGGGGGCGAGTAAAAATAGGCAAAATATTTGTAGCGTAGATAAAAAAAGGTTCTAGAGAACTTTAAATTTCTTCAAATCTATTGAGTTCTGCAGAATTCTCTTGATTTTGTAGAATTCGCTGGTGATCTTTTGAATCCTTGATAGGAGTTCTTAACATTTGTGAATACCACGGGTCTAGTCAATTGCTTTAAATTGCCTAAATTCTCCAAAATTCTTCGAATTCGAATAAATACTATAAACTTTACAAGATCCTTTGAATTTTTTATAACTCTTCTGAATTCTTTGAACTCTCATGGAACAATTCAATTCCTGTAATTTTTTGAGATCGCGAGAATACATCTTGAGTTTTTTTTTAATCCTCGAATATCTAATAAAGCAATTGAATTCTATTCAATTCCTTGAATGTCCTAATTTAGAAGAACATCAAAATTGCTCGTGATGATTTGTGATTTAATCTTATCCGACTGGTACACACGTATATCAAACATAAGGAAATAATTTTTTTTTGGGGTGCAGTTTTAACTGTGAATATGCCACCGATAATGAAATTTTTACGACGCTTTTATCGAGAAGAACTGATAAAAGCTATTTTAATAAATGTAGTTTTTAGGTTATTTCAGTTATAAATATATTGAGACAAATTGAAAATGTCCATCTTTATAAGGGATGTTCAGTAGCTTATCAACAGACCAGTACAAATTAGTGGCACTTACATTTTTGAGAATAATTGATTGAAACTAGCTTATCAAATTAAAATTATAAATAATACTATATTAGGTTTTATAAAAACCAAATTTATTGAAGGTTTCGAAGTATAACTTAATATAAAATATAATATAATGTTATTCCATTTTCTTCTATTTTGTCTGATATCAAAGTCTAATATCTCAGTTTAACGTCTCTGATATATTTATTGTGCAAACAAATTGTTCAAAGCTGTCTAGTCAAGTTTTTAATCGATTTTTGGAAATTTACAAAAAAAAACATGGATTTTCAAATTAGCGCACAAGATTTTTTGTCTAACTTTTCATTACGCACATTTAGATGTGCAAAGCCAAAAGTTTCATCAAAATCGGTGAAAAGCGCCCGGGTTGAAAGTTTTAAACCTTAGTTGACTCCTCTACTCATGAAATAGATGGAAATTCGCCACGTGCTAAATATTTTAGGTTGGTTGGATCAGAAATTTTGAAGCACTTTTTTGTAAATAATTATATTATTTGTAAAAATTGCATTCATTATTTTTTTAAGTAAATCATCGGTTCATTGGGGACAATTTTTGGCTAAGCTCCATATTTCGATGACCCAGCTCGAGAAATGGTGATATTTTATAGATTTTCTCGTTCCTGTCCCATTTGTCGATATATATATATATATATATATATTTCCACTTTTAATTATTGTTTTTAAATATTCTTTTAAATATTTACCGTCCCGACAAATAAGTTTCAAAGTTGTAGGAGTTTTCATTTGTAAGAAAGAGGATAGCAAAGTTTGAGGTTCCCTGTTTCCTCGACAATTCCTTTAACCTAGCTAATCTACTTAATTATTAATTATATAGAATATTTTGAAAGTGTGTCCTATTGAAAAATATTATGAGGATAATTTGTAAATCATGTTGAAATCCACTGAAAATCAACGATTAAAACTTATGGATCTCTTAAAAATAAAAATTGCATAATTTTGAAAATTATCTAACTTTTTGAATTTTTGTCTAATCGAAAAATTGCGTGTTGATAGTTTGGAAATATATTCGATATTCAGTAAAAATTTTGATTAAAACTTCTCAATCTATTAGAAAAACGGCTTTTTCTATTTTTTGAAAATTTTCAAAATCATGAAAAGCATATAAATTTTTTAATTTTCATAAAAATTGAAAATGCCATTATGATAATTTGCAACAAAATAAAGGACCGTTCATCTGTACTCGCTCTCCTCCAGACTCAAATACTTACCAGTTGCTTCTATAACCCTTCGATTTATGAGTGCTGGAAAAGCAGGCACCGTCCACTCGGGATAGGTATACTTTCATCCTGCAGTACATTTTTTCTGATCTTGAAGGGAGCTAAACCTCAGGATTCGTCTCTCGTCGGTTCAGGGTTTCAAACCTGAAGTGATAAAAATGTTTTACCACTAGTCCCTTCTTTATGCAATAAAAATGCTTTTATTAAAATTATGATGATTTAAAATAGATAATTGTACGTGTAAAAATATTCTATTACCCATGTACATTGTATTTCAGTATTTGTTCAGTACAAGATAAGTGAATTTATATTCATTAAATAATATATTTTGCTGCCACCTACATAAAGGCATATGTTGGCACTGTAAGAATTAGTGATGTCATTAATTTTTAATTTTTAATTAATTTTAAATTCATTAAATATTATTCTAAAACTCAAATAGATGTAATATATTTGTGATATTCTTATCGTACCTTCAAAACTAGTAAACGACATACCAGTGAATGAAAACAAAAAGAAGGATTAGGTTTTCAAGGAATTACACGCACTATTATTATTGATATCCATATTCTTACGATTGGTGTTTGTTTTCTTCGTTCCTATGAAATCGCTTTCTATGAATCTTTAATGATTAGTATCTATTCAATTAGTTTTGGATTTTCCAATCTCAAAAATAAATCACTGACACACCTGAATAGATTTAACAAAGTCGTGAAGTGAGCAACCGCAAAAAAAATAAAAACACAGTAGAGTCTCACATATTTCTGTATCTCTTATTTCCTGTCACTTTTATTTCCCGTCGGCTGTAGACGGTTATTTCCATTTGCGCACTTACGGCAACTCCCACCACGGTCCCGGTATATTTTCCTCCGCGTCAGTGGGTCACCAATTAAAAAAGAGGCCCGATGAGCGGGAAGCTTTGCATTGAGTACTTTGACATGCCGTCATGGGAATACGTCTCACGACGTTTTCCAGCAAATACTGTAAATGTAAAAGTCATAAATGTACAAATAGTAATATTTCTCAAGTTTAGAATCTATTTTCTCAGTCATGTTTCATTTTTTTGTTGATTCACAACCTTTCAGTTTCACGAAATAAAATCAAATATACTAAATGTCAGGTTAGTGGTACTTTAGCCTCAAATTTCGGACAGTTGCTTCGTGAAACTGAAAGTTCTCCAACCGATAAAAGGACGAAGAAACACAATTGCCAAATGCATTCTACACTTGAAAAGATTATTATGTAGACCTTTATAACTTACCTTCACGTTTTACTAACCTTCCTGATGGCTGAAATTTCCACCTATCGACGCCATGCCACAAAACTCACTATTCCGCGAAATATTTTAGTCGTTTTTTGATTCTATAATATTGATTTTTAGTTGGCAAATTATCGGACGCCAACAAAAACACTTGAGAGACACTTGAAAAACACTCATGCATGCATGCATGCAGATTAACGGACCGAGACTTTTTAAACTGCGCAATAAGCTGAGACCACCTGAACCGTTTTCACTTGGAATGCATCAGATTGCCCCAGCTAAAAATTCCTGTACAGGAACCGCGGAAGATGCTACACATGTTCCTGTACAGGAAACTGCACACGAACCTGTACAGGTAATCTTGACGGTTCCTGTGCAGGAATTTGGCGAAGAATTTTCCCCATCAAATCTTGGGGAAAATTCACCACTTATTGGTAAATATTCCACACGAATGTTTGGGGAATTTTCTCTACTAAACTTTGGGGGAAATTCCACAAAATGTGTGGAAATTAGCGTCAACACGATTTCGGGAAAAATTCCCCAATAAATTTTTTACAGTGAACTGAACAAGAAGATTGGATGAGCAAGTCAGAATGCGTCGCGCTTTCAATGAACGATTGAATACATAACATTTGGTTTACCGTTCACGGTAAGGGTTCGAAAGTTCGCCCAAGAACTGAGGATCTTGAATCACACACTGAACAAGTCAAAGCTGCAGCCAATCAAGAAGCATATTATTGACAAAATATGGCTGTTATATGACGTAAGGAGAAAAATACAGAAGAGGGAGAGATGGATCAGGGAGAATCAAAAGTTCCCCGCTGGCTCATCTCGCCTCTTCAGTTGTCACCCTGTTTCTGTCAAAAATCCACTCAAGCCCAACGAGGTAGAGACTTTTTGGAGAGAGGTATACAAGATGCCGAAAACACTGAAGTTGGAAGAAGATACGGACCATATCATCCGCTTCAAGAAATTTGGCGACAATCTCATAAAATCTGAGGAGGAATGTCCATCAATCACTGTCGAATAGGTGAAAATAGCACTTAGAGGCACGAAGAACTTTTCTGGTGCTGGACCAGATTGTATCAAGAACTTCTGGTGAAAGAAGTTTACTTCTACACATCAACATTTGGCCGGCATATTCACCTCATATTTAAAGTCGGAGACGCCCATTCCGCAGTAGCTGGTGTTATATACTCTATACTCCTACCGAAAAAGGCAACTTGTTGAGCCCAGAGAATGACAGGCCAATAACTTGTTTTAAAACACTATATAAGATCTTTAAAGCTGTCCTGAACAACAGGATTATTCGGTGAATTGAGCCTGTATTGCATGAGATGTACGAACAAAGTGGCTCGAAAAAGGGTGTAGCAGGCTGTCGCACAGTGGGCTGGATTACATAAAAAATCGGCAAACCCCCAAAAATGAATTTTCAATTTTACAATTTTTATGTATTACATTTCATACAATAGGTATTTCTACACTCTATTGCAGAAGGACTGGCTTCTAGTCTTCAAACTGTGCAACTGACGACAGTCCAAATTTAACTTTTTTCGAGTGAGGTGCGCAACAATTTCGTGCAACGAAATATTCGACTCGCGCGAAGTCAACTATTTTCTATTTCACGCTACTGATTTTTAAACGGTTTAATGGCCAACAATGGTAAAGATACCTAGAATACTTTTGTATGAAATTTTTTGTTTTAACTTTTTACAGTGTGTGTTTGAAAGAGTTTTGAATGTGCACAGGAGATCCCAGACTTTTGTACATTGCAGAGTATTTGAAATGTGACTAAGATTCGAAATCGATAAAGTTTTGCTGCGGAATGCTGCAGACCTGACTTTGGGAATTGAAAATCACATATCGTGTCACGCTCGGCACGTTCATTCACGCGCACAGGCCCGAGCAGGTGTTACAATACTGATGTGCGGGAATTTACTATTCAAAATCACCTACAGCCTACAATTCTTAACCGATTCATAATTTCTTTATATAACTGATCAGCAATAGTTGCATAAGAGCGTCTACGGATTAGATTTTTCAATGTCCATCATTTTTTATTTTTATATAAATAAGCAAAGAGCGAAAATGAGACATTTTTTAACTATTGTTTTTTATCTTTGAATAAATAACTCAAATAATCCCATTCTTGCTGAAAATGAATGTCGAAGTATCTAAATCATATAAATAATTTAAAGAATATCGAATCTAATTGTTATATAGAAATTATTTTAACAAAATATAAACATCGTGGAAATTTCGCTTGCAAAGTATTTTCTTATGTTGAAATTGCTTGATTTCATCAACACGACAGGATCATATTTGATCAATAAAATTTGTTGCTTGGTATAATTTGTTTACAAAATAAACAAATTATATAAACCAATGCATAGTTTAGGCATTTATTGGAAGAAAGTGATCGTTTTTCTTTCTCAGTACCTTCAAATTATGGTAGTGGTAATGTTTAGTAATAAAGATTGGTCATTCGATATAATTCTCCTAGAAAGGACTGAACTATAGTGTAAAACTATTGGAGAAACCTATTCAGTACAATTTTACGTTACTTTAATTTTGTCTGGTGTCTGGTATCTCCAAGGGAGATAGAGTCAATTGTCCAAAACGAGAAGCGCCAAGTTTTCTGAAACTACGATTTTTGGACCTCAGTCTCCGTTGCACACTCGAGGCCTGACATTGTTCTCCAAGACTTCGAGAGTGCTCTCAGAAGTGCGAAACTATCACTGGTTTGTAACAATAAAGCCATACCTGCGTGCCAAAAATATGCGAAGGCACTTGCGAGATGGATGCAGAAAGCTGTTATCCTCGGGTCGCTGCGTGTCCTCAAAACACATGAGGGTGTCGCCGGCCTGTCGTTGTGATTTCATCGTGTCCTGTGACCACCCATCTCACGGTTGTGCGACGTGGCCATAAGTGTGATTTACTGTGGTTCTACTAGGAGCCGGTGTTATTTTTTGGTGGTAGTGGCTCTCAGTGCGACCCTGTGGTGGTTGTTTAACCTAGTTTTTTGATTATGTATATTACATATTATATATTATATAATATATTTGATTAATATGTGTGTATTTTGAGGTACAACAGAGACCGACATTATCGGAATGGCAGAGACCTCAAAAGCGAATCCGAATCTCCAAATAGTGTACATAGAGAAAAATTTTATTCAGTGGAATACATTTTTTTTGCTTTCATTCCTCAAAAAAAGAGTTCGGGGATGTCTGTTGTTCTATTTTATAGCATCTCTGAATACAGTTTTAAAAATTGTTAATTTTTTTGGACAAAAATCCGGGGGAACTGAACCCGATTTACCACACGACAAAGTATCACATGCCCTTAATCTGGGCCTGCAGGAGTGAGTACTCGAGATGGAGAAGATTTGATGCATTTTGCTCACCCCTGATATTAAAGTCAAGGCCGGGTGTTTCAGCAGCCTCCTCCGCTGCTTTGTACAGAAGTGCCCCTTCGCCCACTTCTTCTTGTTTCCTGACCATTTAAGGAAGAAAGTCTTGTCCATTTGCGACTATATGTGCTGTAACAAGAACAATCCTGTTGTCAAGACATTCAAGATTCAGTATTTCGCGACCACCACTGTCGCGGAACAGAATACCTAAGGTGCATGCTTTTGTTCATGTGCATAACCTTTCGCGACCCAGTATCGAGGAATCTGAGCTCGTCCTTTGTCCATGGAACCATTCCAAATGATTAGAGTACTACTGGTACGGCAAGCATGTTCGTCGCAGATACTTTTTCACTTGCCGACAGTTCGGAAGACAATATCCGTCAGATGAGACGTTTGTATCTGCATCGGAGGGTATCCTTTATCGATGTCACGTGCTAAATACGGCTCTGTGGTACTTCCAGGTATGTATAGCTCTCCAACGCCAAGGTGTCGTATAGCGCTTCTGTCGACGAGATCAGGGTCTTTCGAGATGCCATTAAGTTTTCCTTTCTTTAAATAAATTTTGGCGCATTTCTTCAACCCGAAATCCATTCCAATCTCTTGAGTGTACTCGTTGACAATGTCTAGAGCTAGATGTAGTTTTTCTTTATTTTTAGCATAGATCTAAAGATCATGCATGTAAAATACATGAGTGTCCTTATGCTTTCGATTATCAGGTTTGCCGCAGAGGTACCCTTCGGAATGGCGAAGTGAGTAACGCTGATAGGACGCTGCGTCTTTACAGACACATCTATTGATGGGCAGGTTCTCCCGACATCTGATGGGTTGAAGGAAACTTCTTCCACCAGAAGGTCTTGATACCATGTGGTCCCGGAGCGGAATAGTTCTTCATGCCTCTTTATAATTTTTTCACCTCCTTGGTAGTTCCTCGGTGTGAATGCGCCGGTAGTATTTTGCCACTTCCTTTACTTGTACACTAGTTTTATCCTTATGGCTGTCAAAGTAAAGACCGCGAAGTGGGTTTTTGGTAAAGAAATCAGCAATACCACGACCTACTGTTTTGACTTTTTGAATTTTGGATGTATTTATCACAAATGAGATATCTGTGCTACTGATAAGACCAACATCTGTAAGAACCGCTGAGGCTATAGCAGCTGTTTGGAGCTCAAGCCATACCCATCATTTACTAGAACAGTATGAAGCAGTGCAGAGCTATTTTGTGAAGTTCCTGGGTTATTTCCTTTAATTTTGATTTTGAATTACTCGCCTGAACTAGAGTCTGTTTCTCTTTCTATCTGTATTTCAGGGGCGGTGGATGGACCAGCAGTATCAAAATCTGCCGATTTTGATGGCAGCACTCTGGACTTTCTAGACTTCCTTTTTCTCAGGACCGCAGTTATTTTCTTATCAACTTGACCTATAACCATCTGTCGCGAGGTCCTTTGGTATATGAGAAAAAATTTCTCAATTCCCGGAACGTTCTTTGAGTTATCAGGATAGTGGCAGATACTTCCCTCCGGATTAGCTGGGTCGATAGGGCATTTACAAAAAGCCACATCAAAAATTGCATTAGACTTTTCAAGCAATTTTTTAACGGCACCTTTTAAACAGCTTCTGTCTTTCCTAGACTTATTATGGTATGACTTAAGGAGGTTCTGGGTTTCTTTATGAAAAGAAATAATTCTATCAGTGATTGTTTTTTGGCCCGCAGCAGGCATTGATGCCTTTTAATACAGGGTCAAAACCTGAGTTGCAATAATCTTAGCTACGCCCAGGAAAGGGGCTTTAGGAGAAACTTCTTTCACCTGCATATTATTGTACTTTTCGTCAAAACAGGCCAGAAAGACATCCTTCAACGTTAGCAGTTGACTCTCCGGCAAGCTCCGTGGAGTGCCAAGTATAGGGCAGGTAAAAGAAGATCGTGTGGGTGACATTATGCTGGCCTCGAGCCACAAACTAAGGTAAACCTTCAACCAAGTCTAGAAGAAATAGACTAGAATTTTGAGAATCAACGATGAAGCGAGACAAGTAGGAACAAGTAAAAACGAGTCAAGATGAGCGAGATGACCGGTGGGCGACGCGCAGTAGCTGGGGGGGATGCCAGTCGGCAGGGGGGGGAGGCGGCGCAGAAGTTGGGTGGGGGGCCATAACCCCTCACCCAACCTCCACTGCACTATTTCTTAGTCCCTAACTCGTTGCGGCGCTTACCTAGGTATATGCCGTATTTGTATTCTTGTATTCTGAATTTATTCATGAAAAGTTCCTAGGGCTAGATAGCCCTATAAGGAACAGGTGATACATGTTACAATTAAAAAGTGACGTGAATAAAATGATGACGCTGTACAAAACAAACATATACAAAGAACAACCAATCTTTTACAATAAGGAGCTTTAAAGGCATTTTGTCCTTGTATTTTGAAGTCCCTTAGCATTGTACATAATGTTTTCTTGCTTGGAGCTTTTTCTACGTGAGAAGTTGATTTACTCGTACAAGAATTAGCAAGTTCTATTATAGCAGGATTCTCACAATTTTCTAAGGTTCTCTGTAAATAATAAAAATTGGTTAATGTAAGGGTCATGTGCCCACAAAACAAGGTTTCGTTGCCTATTAAGACGTTAGTTAAGTCATTAGAATCTCTCCTGACTTCCTATAACTCCAACATCCCATCCCATCCCATCACATCCCATCCCATCCCATCACATCCCATCCTATCTCATCATATCCAATTCCATCCCGTCCAATCCCACTCGATTCTATCTTATCCAATCTCTTCCTATCACTCTCCCATCCCATTTTATCCCGTCCCCTCCCATCCCATTCAATATAATCCAATTACATCCTATCAATCTCCCATCCCATTATATCACTCTCCAATCCCATTTCATCCCATCCTATCCCTCTCCCATCTCATTATATTACTTTCCCATATCATCCTATTCCATCCCATACCTCACCCATCCCATTCAATACCATCCAATCCCATCCCAAAACAACCTATCGATCTCCAATCCCATCATATCACTCTCCCATTCAATCCCATTCAATCCCGTCCCGTCCAACCTATTACTCTCCCATCCCATCTCATCCAATCCCATCCCATCATACCACTCTGCCATATCATCCTATTCCATCCCATCCTTTCCCCTTCTATTCCATCATATTCAATCTCAGCCTATCACTCTCCCATCCCATCCCATCACATGCCACTCTCCCATCCAACTCTCCAATCAATTTCTCCTATCCAACTCTCCTATGCTCATTTTTACATTAATACGAAACAGTTTCAGCAAAATGAAATTTTTTTACCTATAAGAATATTTGCGAATTTGTTTAACAAATTTGTTTATAACAATAAAATGAATCAATGAGCAAACTATTTTATTCCGTAAATACCCATGCTTTGCTTAAAGACAATATAAAATTCACCTAAGCAGTTGTTAAAACTTAAAAAAAGTTTAAGCTCTAGATTTTTTTGAAAAAAAAATCAAAAAATGAGAATTTAAAATTAACAATATGTAAAATTTTAATTATTATTTTCTTACATAATATTCTTCAGGAGTTCCTCTATTGTTTTCAACGTACATATCAGTCAAAACCTTCATCAAATTTCCAGTCTGTCCACTTTCAGCAAGATATTTAGGAGTTTCCGGGCAAAAACCGAGCCAAATACCTAAAATTTCAGCTGGTATGGCACATACAAGAACGAAAAGGTTCCATGATCGAAAAAAGAAGTAGTGATTTCTGTATTCAAATTGTAGTGGAATAATTACCCAGGCCAAAACTGTAATCCAAATTTAAATTTAAAAGTAAATATATATAAATATATGAATATATATATATGTGTGTATATATATATATATAATATGTGATCGTATGGAAGGATCCGATCATCAGGGGGATTGGATCAGGTGTGTAGTGTAGTGAGTAGTCTGGGCCCTTCGCTGCCTTGGAATATGGGATTTGGTGTCACTATGCATCGAAGAAGTAGTCCGCGGCTCTGCGCCACCAAGAATTAGTAATCAGGATGTGCTTCCAACCAGCCAGTAACAACCACATACATTTTTCGTGTACCAATACCTGCACATTCTTTCAACGATGTCACACGAGCGTGATCATTCATTATTCATGAAATGTCCCCAAATTCCCTCTCTTAAGAATTTCAGTAGACAAATATTCATAGATCAGGGAATGTTTAGCATTTAGCCTTCTACTCAGAGGACAAGGTTATGGCCAACGAAAATTTAATTTGCCTCTTCTATCTGCTGAGTAGAGATCAAACTGATAGAATTAATTTACAGTTTTACCAGTAACTCTGTGATTATTTTTTTCGTATTAAAATATGCAATTAATTATAAGTATATTATTACATACAAAAAAATGTTTTAGAAAGATCCGTATAGGCCTATAATGATTTTCTTATACTGAATATCCTATAATTTATTCTCGATTATAGAAAGATCATTCTAGTAAAATCAGTATCTAGAAATAAATAATATTGAAATACTGAAAGAATTAATACCAAAAATATATAAACTAAAAAGAAATTATTTAGTTTGCACTAAAAAAAATTAATGCAATTACTAAAGGAAAGTTTTTTCAAATAAGTTTGAATTTTTTTTCAACGTTGAAAAAGTATACTTATTCAATGTTTGCGGGAAAATCTTATTGGTTCAGCGGAACGCTGCGCCGAAAGTACTTCAGTCTGAGTAGCATGGTTGTCCGGTTCAGCCCTGTCCGACCGACACGAATTTTGCATAGGAGCTCTGGCTAAAGTTTGATGCCAGCCGTGAACTAATCCGCCGGGGGCGCTGCTGCGCTTCTTTCTGGCAATGCATAAACTAGTATAAGTGTTCTAAAAGAAATTTTTAATGAGTGTTTAAAATTCTTAATGAAAAATGTATCTGTAACATAAAATCAGTTTTCAAAAATATAAGGATTGAAAAAATAAATATATTTATTATATTATAAACAAATATATATATATATATAAAGGTTTTCATCGGATTCTATCCGGATACTTATACGGTTTTTGTGTCTGGTTTTAAATCTGGCTCTATGCGGAACTTGGACGGTGCATACAATTTTTTCTATCCGGTTTTTTATTTGGTTGTATACGAAATATTTTCGGTGTGCAGCCCTAGTTTATTTGGCCTATCTGGTTCTTTATCCAGCTCTATGCGGAATATTTCCTCTGTACATATTGCCCTATGCAGTGTTTTGTCGGGCTCTATACGGATTCTTATACGGTGTAATAAATTTTGATTATCTGGTTTTTTATCTGGCTCTATGCGGAATATTTCCGCGTCCCATATTACCCTATCCATTACAGCAGCTTGAAACAGATAAATAAAGCAAAAAAAAACTGTTTTATTTATAATAATTTCACTAGATTTATTTTTGAAATGACGCAATTGAATACACGGACACTTACAAATATAATCGCACGCACAACGCTATGAAAAATCGCCCCCGCTGGGAATTCGAACCCTACCTAAACAACCTAAATCTAAACCGCACGCTCTAGCTAGTTACGCTAATATACCGCTTGGATTTTGTCGACAAAATCTCAGCCAAGCTTTTTCGCTGAAAAGCCAGGTCTAACGAAGGAATATTTTTTCGTTTTACACAATTTATATGAATAGGTGGTTTTAAAAATGTGTAATACAAATATTTATATTTAATTAATTTAAAATTTAATAGTTAAATCTCTAATTTAAATAATCATTTAATTTGTGATTTCCAAATTGTGAAGCTCCAAAATTTAAAGGATTTATTACTTTCAAATGTATTATGAGTTAAAATATTTAAATGCTAGTACAATTTTCCAACATAAAAAAATAATCTAATGATTAAAGTTATACTGATCTTATTTAGTAAAAATTTGGAAGTAAAGACAAAAGCAACTATTACAAATAATTTATTGAAACATTTCAGTTAAAAAAATTGTTCCAGATAAAAAATGCTTGCACCTGAAATTAATATTCAAACTTTAAACTTGAACTTGAACATCAAATCGAAGGCTAACTGAAATTAGAAGTCTTGAAAAATATATTTTTATCAAATATAAGAATGCACATTATATAATATAATGAATAGTATAGTAACATAACAAATTACAAACATAGGTAAGTGAAGTAAACGGTGGTTTTTTGTTCAATAATTTTTTTATTTTATTTCTGGAATAATATTTGAAGGGTTACAGTATACAGCATTGGAGAAGGAAAAAAATCGAAATTGCTTGGAGAGCGAAATAACATTCTGTAAAATCGACATCACCATTTAAAGTTAAAAACAAAAGTTCACTCCCGAGCTGAAGTGTTTCTGAATTGAGACAAAAAAAGTAAAATTTAAAAAAATGTCCAGTTCCGAGAAATAAAAAGTGGAAGTTTACAATCTGAAAGTGACAGGAACTTTAAAATGAAACAGGCACGGTTGATCATCACAATAAAAAGTGCAATTTTCAGTTTGAACAAAAGATAAAAAATTTGCTCCCGAGATATTGAGTTTCTAAATTGGGAGAAAATGAGTTTTGCCTAGAAAAAGTAAACCAATTCCGAGTAAATCATTCAATAATTTGGTGGTTCTAATTTCAAGGGTTTTGAAAATCGCATTTGGATAGCGATTAAAAATCTATTTAAAAATTTTTAAAAATAATAAAAACTCGCTCCCGAAATATGGGGAGGCTGAATAAGAATAAAAAAGTTTTCATAGAAAAAACTTATTCTGTTACAGGATAATAAAGATTTAATATGGCCATATCGCACTGTAACTGTTTTGAAAGTTGTAAAAGTGGCTTTTGGTAGAAAATGAAGATTTAACCTTTTATGTTGCAATTTGATTACGGTATTTTGATGCAAACAGCGTGGTAACTAGCTTTATTTCGGAGTTTTTTCTTCGAAAAAAAGTATATTATTATTTTACAGTATTCAAAAACTTTTAGGAAGAGGAATATGGTCACAAAAAAAGTTAAAAAAAGATAAGAGGTTAGGCATGTAAAAAAAAGAAGACAGCAGACATGTGTACAGAAAGTCAGGTATCTGGTTACGAATTAACAATCTTTTTATTACTCCAATAAAAATGAGATTTCGAACAAATCCTTTAACAACATGTACTTGGGTTTTAAATCATTTTTAATGCAAAAAGCTCATTTTTTCCAAAAATGTCGGTTATCTAGCTTTGTACTACAACCCTTTATTTAAAAAACATATAAACTATATCTTTAAAAAAAACATATTGTCATATTTGAATTTTGTATTTTGTTTTTCATAAACCCCCAATATTCTTTTTTAAATCTCTATAACTTTTGACTCAATTGAGATATTCATCGTTTTATTTTCATTTTAATAGCGTTTATTATCTTCTCTTGTAATCCACAAAAAATATGAAAAAAGGTGTAGTCGAGAATGGCGCGAACTCGCGAACTTATAAAGTATTTCCTTTAAGCCATATAATTTCAAAATGGCTGAATGCGAAGTGAAGGTCCGTTATTGTAATAAACTAAGTGCAATTAACAATTTAGATCTCTACGCTCTGAAAAGTGAAAAATTTTTCACTAGTATTAGTGACGTACCCGTAGTGAGTGAGCTCAATCTTGTATCGTATTTTACGATAACTCACAGTTATTACCGGATTTGTTGAAAAAGTGGAGTGCAAGAGGATAGGTACAATAACGTCTTTTTTTCAAGTTAACTGTTGGAAATATTGAGTGCTTTAAGTGGACCTCTCTGAGATATTCTCGATATTAATAACCTATTAAACTATTTTAAAAAGAATTAAAATATATGTACATATCATTTTGAAAATTGAATTCAGATATAGTCATTTCACAACGTCAGACATTTCAAAAGATTTATATTTAATTATATAACCTTAAAGTAAATAATCAGTTCTTTGTTACCGTATTAAAAATCAATTGAAAGTAAATCTTTATTTAATTAAAAATTGTCATCATAATTAATCGAATAATAATTAATTAATTTTTTTACAGCATAAAAAGCATAAAACTATTATTTTGATTGCAAAATTCAAATAATTTTTACTTTATATTTTTTTAAACTTGAAATTTCAGTTCTGAAAATTTGAATTATTAAGAAGTTTTTATACCAATTTTCGAAAAAATTAAAACATAATATTTAGATATAATTTTGAAAATTGAATGCAGATACTCATTGAAGCATTAACCTATCATTTTCATTGCAGTTCATTTAATTTTCACATTATATAAATGTTTATTTGTTTGAAATTGCATTTCTATACATTTAATTTAATAATAACCTTTAAAACTAATTTTTTAAACGTTAAAATATATTTGCATATCAGTTTGAAAATGTAAATCATATATAGTCATTTCACAACGTCGCCAACACTTGAAAAAAATAATTAATCAATCAGCTCACAAAATAAAAAGCATGGAACTATAACTTTCAATGAAACATTCAGTTAATTTTCAATTTATATTTTTTTCAAATTTAAGTATTAAGAGAGTTTATCAGACACAAAAATTTCATTAATTGTACTTTATAATATATCACTGCTGTGGCGCCACGAACTGACACTATATTCTCATTCATCTAATCTAATCTGGTAGAATATAGTACATACAATAATATCGGCCCAAATATAAGGCGTTGATTTTAATTTTAATATAGAGGTCACCCTATGACTTAGAAAGTGATGATTAAGAAAACTTCCTCCATAAAACTACAATGGAGGTTACGAGTTTTCATATGAAGGATGATCTTTCACTGAATTTTATAATAATATTTTAACACTTTTTCAAAGAATTTGTTTACAATAAATATTGAATTGTACAGTATTTCACAGATTTTCACACTATCGAGAATATATCGGAAAAATTCTTAAATCACTCAAAACTGTCGATACTTAAAGTCGAAATGCGACGAAATTTGAAACAAGCTCACAGCACATGGGTTGTCTTTGTCCTTAAAAAAACAAATTTGTCTCGCGCCAGTGTTTGAACGAGATGGTCGATATTTGAACTGTGAAAGAAACCAAAAATAAAATTCTAAAGCTTGACTAGTATTCGGTCAAACTATGTTTATATATTGTAACCCATTTATTTTTTTTACTAATATTTTTAGAGGATTACATTAAACATAATTTATAGAAGCAAGAATCATTCAGAATCAACTTCAAAATAGGTATCAAACAGTGGAAGATTCGATTAGAATTTTTATTGTACTATATTCAGAATTCGTTTAACTAAACGTCTCCCAATTTCAATTTGAATTTACTCTAGAAATTTATTATAAAGGTTAAAGCGTGAATAATTATATTTACTCAAAATACGAAAATTAGGAAAAAATAGGTAGGCAAGTTGAGCGAGATTATATGGTCAAGAAATACGAGCGAGAAATTCAAAATATATTCACTGACTCTCACAACTGGTCATATCAATGCCAAAATCAATTGAGGTATAAATACTTAAATAAACACTAATATTCGCATACATACACACATAAATAGGACAATTATTCAGCGAGCGAGATTTTAGTAAAACGTCAACGGTAAGAAGTCTACGGGAAAAATGTGCGAGTCCAGATCAACTGGAAAGAACAAAAAACATTAAAAATTAAATACCATGAAGAGACGATATTTAAGGGATAATCTTTCTTTCTTTCCACGCTTCCGGTTGATAACTACAGATTTCTCCCGAGAATCATTCGGTATCATGCCATCACGATTGCCTTATATATTCCTTCAAGTTACATTGATTATAATTGCCCTTGATTTTAGTTGAATCATCCGGATCCACCAATTGGTAAGAGTTATTACCGTAAACTTTTAAGATTCTATAGGGCCCATAAAAAAGGTGGAAAAATTTATGCGTGACTCTCTTGAAGCCGTCAGATTCCTTAGGCTCACTAACCAAAACTAAATCTCCTAGTTTAAATACTACAGTAGAACAACTTCCTTGAGTTCGTTTCCGTTTCTCAAAGTTTGATTTAGGCCTCTCCCTTGACAAAAAAATCTTTGCATCATGTGATTGATCTGCTATCTTGGGAAATATTTTGGGAAATCATCGTGAAAGTATTAAATCTATTATCAAAGAACTTTACGGGGAGAGTTTTCTTACTAAAACTAACACTTTTAGTAAGCTCAAGTCTTCTCAAGGTAAGCTACTAACATCTTTAGCTTTCTTAAAACAGTTGAAAAATCATATGGGAACATCTAAATCCAAATCAATTCTACATAAAAAAAAGTTTGCTTCTCTTGAAAGAAAGAATACAACATATCAAATTTGTCTTGCACACTACCTCCAAAAAACTATTAAAACTTCACCTTTTCCTATCAAACACTCTCAGATTTGACATGTAGACAGCAGTAATAATAGAAAAATCATCAGGAAGGGGGGGGGGTTGAGTGGTAAAAGTTTCTGCAAAACATATCTCCTTTCTTGTACCTGGCGCTTTTACTGAATAATAACTTTTCAACTTAAATCCAATTTTATTATGGCTTAAATCATGCAGTATTACTGTTCTATATCATTTTTATGTTTATATCATATGAAGGTCAAGGCTTTAACGGAAGGTTTAATGTTTTGTACATTTTTTTCTTGAGAGTAAGGAAGTGGAAGTAAACTTATATTTTTATTCAAAGAACTTTATAGTTCATTATTATTATTCCTCAAAGCATACATCAAGACCGGAATGCCTCGAATGTCTATCTTATTTATTTTTCAGTAATAATAATTCACGAATAAATTAAAATGTAGAAATTTTTATTTTTCGTTTCTTCACATAGATTTCAATTTTCAAAAAACTTGTGGATTGCAAAATGTATACATTTTTAAATTGGCTTAATGCTTGGATTATAAACTCTGTGTTAATCATTCAATTTAATGAATTTGAGTATGAAGTGTTCGATATTAAGTTATTATATTACTTTCTGTTCACTAGGCCGCGTTGTCCCGTTGACCTCGTTCTTAGGCCATCTTTAGAATTACTTACGACATTTTTTCGGTGGAGAGATACCGCTCTGGAGGCTTGTAGCAGTTTTGCCATCCTTACAAATTTATAGAGAATTTTCTTGGGGGCGAGATACGGCTGGAGAGATTTGCCGCAGTTTTGTCATCTTTAGAACTACTTAGAAAATGTTCTATGGGGGAGATGCCGCTGGAGAGACTTGCCGCAGTTTCGCCATCCTAACAACAATATAGAAAATATTCTTGGCGGAGAGATGCTGCTGGAGAGACTTGCTGGAGAGACTAGCCGCAGTTTTGCCATTTTGAGAACTTCTTAGAAAATGCTTTCAGGGAAGAGATACCGCTCGGGAGGCTTGCCGCAGTTTTGCCACCTTTACAACTATATAGAAAACGTTCTTGGCGGAGAGACACCGTTCGGGAAACTTGCCGCAGTTTTGCCATCTTTAGAAGCACTTAGAAAATATTCTTGGGGAGAGATGCCGCTGGAGAGAATTGCCGCAGTTTTGCTATCCTTACAACAATATGAAAAATATTCTTTGGAAAGAGATGTCGCTGGAGAGACTTGCCGCAGCTTTGCCATCTTTAGGACTGCTCAGGAAATTTTCTTGGCGAGAGATGCCGCTAGAGAGACTTGACGCAGTTTTTCCATCTTTAGAAATACTTAGAAAATGTTCTTGGGTGAGAGATGTCGCTGGGGAGGCTTGCTGCAGTTTTGCCATCTGTAGAACTACTTAGAAAATGTTCTTGGGGAGAGGTACCGCTGGAGAGACTTGTTGCAGTTTTGCCATCTTTAGAACTGCTCAGAAAATTTTAGTGTCCAGACATGCCGCTGTAGAGACTTGCCGCAGTTTTGCCATCTTCAAAACTACTTAGAAAATGTTCTTTGAGGAGAGATGCAGCTGGAGAGACTTGACGCATTTTTTTCATCTTTACAACTACTTAGAAAACTTTCTTGGGTGATATATGCCGCTGGAGAGACTTGCCGCAGTTTTGCCATCTTTAGAACTGCTCAGAAAATTTTCTTGTCGAGAGATGTTGCTGGAGAGACTTGCTGCAGTTTTGTCATCTTTAAAACTGCATAGAAAATGTTCTTGCGGGAGAGATGCAGCTGGAGAGACTTGCCGCAATTTTGCCATCTTTAGAACTACTTAGAAAATGTTCTTGGGGAGAGATACCGTTGGAGTGACTTGCCGCAGTTTTTCCACCTTTAAAACTACTTAGAAAATGTTCTTTGGAAACAGATGCAGCTGGAGAGACTTGCCGCAGTTTTGCCACTTTGATATGGTCTTAAACATTTTTTCCGGATGAGAGATGCCACTGGGGAGGCTTGCCGCGGGTAGGAGATGCCGCTGACGTGAAAATTAGTCCTATGGGGCTTGCTGCAGTTTTTCCATTTTAATATGGACTTAAAAAGTTTTGCCGAATGAGAGACGTCGCCGGAGAGACGATAAGTCCTGAGAGACTCGCCCCAGTTTTGCCATTTTTATTTGGACTTGAAATTTTTTTGGAAAGAAGAGATGCCACTGGCAGACTTGCCACTGGTGACAGATGTAGCAAAAATGTCAATTTCACAGTGAGAAATGCCGCGTGGGAGAGAAGCCGCTAGGCAGAGATTGCGCAGCTGTGACTTGCCGCAGATGAGACATGTTGCAGATGTGCCATGCCGCAGGTGAGACATGCCGCAGATGAAACATGCCGCAGATGAGACATACCGCAGATGTGGCATGCCGCACGTGTGGCACGCCAAAGATGAGACATGCCGCAGATGAGACATACCGCGGGTGTGCCTTGCCGCAGAGAGACTTACCGCATATGAGATGATAGGGACCCCCTGTCGGGAATGGAGAGTGCAATATATAGGAATGATAGGGATAAATGGAAACGGAAGAGATGGAAAGGAAAAATTTGACTGGAGGTCCTCGCAGATGGCTCTGGAGACCTTCACGGGAGGCTTTGGAGTCTTTTGTGGGATGCTCTAGAAATTTTTACATTCTCATGTCAATGAGAAGGTATTGGTTTTATGTGAAAAATGACTTTCGCGGATTCAATCAAATGTCGAACACATCACTACTTTACCACCGAGCAATTCACGCCTACCCCGAAAGGGAAACGGCTTAATGATATAATAATAATTTATCTTAATAGATCTATACTGCTTATTTTAGGAAACCTGTTTATACTTTTTATTTCTTCATAATAAATTTTAAAAAGCTTAAGATTCCTTAATGTCACTGGTAAATATTTCTGAATAGTTTTTTCGATGATTTTAGTCAATTCTGATTCAACGTGAATAATAAAAAAGTGAGATATAAAGTATGGGCGAAGAAAAGAAAAGTTGTTTTATGCTATTAAAAGTTTTTTATGCATTCAAGTTCGCCATATAGAAACATAATTCAAGATATATTGATATTTAATACATTTTCAATTAAGAATGGAGAACGTTTTGGTCTCTCCGTAGCATTTCATAACTTTCTTTGCAGTTTCGCATTCGGTGGCTCCTTCTGTAATTGAAAAAAAAAAAAACTATATAGATTAAATATGTAATATAAGTATATGAACTGTAAAAAAGCCGTGTTATTTCAATACGTTTATCGTAGGAGAAAAAGTACCTCGATTCTCTAAGTAAGATTGTTGTGAAAAATGTTCCGTCAACCGAGGTAATTATGGATCAATCGGGGTAAATATCGATCAACTTTTATGCTCTATAATTCAGTCAATTTTTATTAATTTTTTTATAATGAGACCTTCTGTACATCTTATAAGCAATATTTTTAGGATATATACAGTAAAATCCTACCAAGAAAAATAGTTCTTCAGAGTCATAATAATACCTTGATCCACATTTAGTCATGTGATCCATAATTACCTCGGTGGACAATAACGATTTTACACGAATTTGATAAAATCACTCCGTTCAACTTAGGTCCTGTTTACCATACAATTATCGTCTGAAATCACTGCGATTATTGCAAGGATTTTTACGAAAAGTTTGGAAATTTACTACGATTGTTGTGTAGCACAAAAATATTTCAGAGAAAAAAAAACATAATTGGTTAAGCATAATTATGTCCTTATAACTTATGAAATTGTTTACTTACTCAAAACTTTGCACTTGTTGATAACTTCGTCAGCTTTGTCCTTTGGCACTGAGGCTGGGATTTTAGCACGAGCTACTTCTTCGTTGATGGTTCCGTCAGCATTCATCTAAAAAAAAGTACATAATTTTAAGAAAGATATTCAGAAACATTGAAAATCAAACACGAAATCAAAAACAACTTTTTCTTGTCTCACGCAATTTCTAAATTAAAATATAAAATTAGTATTAACACAAGATTTTTTTCTTTCATAGTATTAATGATCTGAAACAGTTATTACCTATTATTATTATATAAAGTAACAATAAATGGTAACAAAATTGCAAATCTACTTCTTTGTAATCTGTGCCCGATTTCGGCAAAAGCCGCTAAAATGACATAGAATTGTAGACAATGAACTTTTAAATGTAATTTTTTAATTAAAAATAACAATAATTTCCTATATAAAATACTAACTCAGTGCAAAATTTGTATCCAGTGGGCACAAAACCATGAATAGCCATATTACATATGAATGAATCAAGTCATTATAAGATCCCTGTGGGCACACAAGTCCTAAAGTTGTCCTATAGACGTCTTGTGCCGTACGTCTTGAGGACATCCTGAGGACCGTTTAAAGACATGAAACGATAAAAAGTATGTCTTAAGGACGTCAAATGGCATGACATAGAGGTACATTCTAAGGATGTCTTTAGGATATCCCGGTGACCACTGGGATTGCGGAGTGAAAAAGATCTTGGAGCAAGTCATTACTCTTTTGTCATTACCGTCTTACTCTTGTTTGGATGAAAGTATGATGTGATGACCCACCAACATTTTTATTTTAACATCCTGAAAATTTCAGCACAGTATGCAAGTCATTTTATTTTTATATTTTTCAGCATCTACTGCATCTGTTTTTGTAGAAAAATCTTACAGCACAAGATAATGTTTTGTACAATTATTAACATTACTACAAAAAATCGGCTGCAACGACTTGCTCCAAGATCTTTTTCACTCCGGAATCTTTTAATGACTTGTTTCATTCAGATGTAGTATGGCTATACATAATTATATTACTGAAGAGGCCCTTCATCGAAGGGCGAAACGTTGAAGTTTCATTAAATGAATTTTGGGCCAATATACCAATAAATAATAACATCTTCTAATTTATTTCATCACCTGCTCATTGGGTACCGGAACACCCTAAATACGTCCTTAGAATGTACTTGTATGTCATGCCATTTGACGTCCTTAAGGCGCATCCTGAGGCTTGAATTTTAGCCCATATATTATAAATGACATGTTTCCTCCTACACGGATGAATTGTTCGATGTAATATTTGAACCACATAATCTTAATGACATAAGACACAAAAATAAAGCCTTTGTTTTTTGAAAAATGGTCTTGTTTTTGTTATTTTTTAATTAATCGAAAACGTGCTTCATTTATGCGCCTGGAGAGGAGCAATCCGCCACTGGGAAAGTACCCACGATGAACCGAAAACCGGCGTTCCCAATTTGAAGAGTACAGCAGGATGATGGAGCGTAAAATTTTTCGACGACACTTCACCCCGGGCAGTCCGTCGTAACTCACCCGACCTTCCTATTGTTAGAGCGTTACATGATTCGATACGGTTGAACGAAATTGATAATTTTTGTTATTTGTGGTAACCCAGTAGGTGCAAAATTTCGTGATTTATTGACGACATCGTTACGACATCTTGACGACGAGTATGCGATATCCTATGTCGATTTCGTTAAGATGTCGTTATGATATCGTGAACAAGTCGCACGATCTGACGAAGTCTTTTCAACACTATAATCACATCTTAATGACATGGATATAGGATGCTTACAAGACGTCGTAAAGATTCCATAACTTATAAAATTCCGATCTTGGAAACTTCCTAAAGTAGCAGTTAACGAAACTAAAGTTTTCCCGAAATTCGAAAGGTCCGAAATATCAAATTTTCGAACTTTAAATTCCCGAAATTTCAAATTATGTTCGAATTATGTTTTATGAGCGAATATACTGTAATAAACACATATTTTAAATTATTATTTAAGAATTATATTGATATATTGGGGGGGGGGGTATTTGAAACTTCTATAATTTCCAATTTTGGGTATTTGAAATCTTTCGATTTTGATAAGTCGAGTTTTAAAATTTCGATAATTATATCATTTAGAAAATACTTTATACTTTACCCCGCAAACTCATTATTTCCCGGAACGTGTCTTATAGTCTAGGTGTGGAATCACCTAAAGGAATAAAAGTAAGACTCGTTCCGATGGAAAATAGGTTTTTGGCGTAAAATTTCTGTCGCAAGACAATCGTCGATTTGGTGGATATACGACAAAGTTTAGCAGGGCTGTCGCGCTGGAGACTAGAACAATGAGATGCTGTCAAAAATTCAAAAAGTAGTTCCATTTCAACACAATTTTTTCCATGGCTTCTATTGGGTGCCTGATTTCATGTCCGTTTTGTTTTAATATTCAAAAAAATAAATGTTTAACCATATACTGTGATGAAGAAGCTCAACAAAATTTTTGACTACAATGAAATCTTGTAATTATTATAGGTTTTTAGGATCGCTGATTTCAAGTCCTTCTATTTTAATTTTTCAAAATAAATGGTGAAGTCTGGCTTTTACA
This sequence comes from Andricus grossulariae, assembly GCA_011634705.1. Lineage (NCBI taxonomy): Eukaryota > Metazoa > Arthropoda > Insecta > Hymenoptera > Cynipidae > Andricus > Andricus grossulariae. The sequence continues at coordinate 79,146,836 of JAABKJ010075445.1, read as the reverse complement.
CCTGGGGCATTGGATCAATCTCGTGTCCTTGAGGAACCTACTCCAAGCAACCTAAAGTACTGTAAAAACCAGACTTCCCGGAGAAGATGTGTTTTTTACACCTGGGGCTATGGTTCAAACTAGAGTCCTCGAGGAACTTACAACAGGAAGCCTAAAGTACTGGAAAAACCAGACTTTTTTAGAGATGATGTGTGTTTTACACCTGGGGCATTGGAACAAACTCGAGTCCTGGAGGAACCTACTCCAAGCCACCTAAAGTACTGTCTAAGCCAGACTTCCCCGGGGAAGACTTTTTTTCACACCAGCAGCCATGGTTCAATCTCGTGTTCTCGAGGAACACACTCCAGGAACCCTAAAGTACTGGAAAAACCAAACTTCCCCGGAGAAGATGTGTGATTTACACCTGGGGCATGGGACCAAACTCGTATCCTCGAGGAACCTACTCCAAGCAACCTGAAGAACTGTAAAAACCAGACTTCCCACGAGACGATGTGGTTTTTACACCTAGGGCCATGGTTCAATCTCGTGTTCTCGAGGAACTCACTCCAGGAACCCTGAAGTACTGGAAAACCCAGACTTCCCCGGAGAAGATGTGTGTTTTACACCTGGGGCATTGGATCAATCTCGTGTCCTCGAGGAACATACTCCAAGCCACCTAAAGTACAGTAAAAACCAGACTTTCCCGGAGAAGATGTGGTTTTTACACCTGTGGTACTGGTTCAATCTCGTGTCCTCGAGGAACCTACTCCAAGCCACCTAAAGTACTGTCGAAACCAGACTTCCCCGGAGAAGATGTGTTATTTACACCTGGGACCATGGTTCAATCTCGCGTCCTCGAGTACCCACCCTAGGAACCCTAATGTACTAGAAAAACCTGCCTTCCTCAAAGAAGATGTGTGCATTGGACCAATCTCGTGTCCTCGAGGAACCTACTGCAAGCAACCTAAAGTACTGTAAAAACCAGACTTCCCCGGAGAAGATGTCTTTTTTACACCTGGGGCCATGCTTCAATCTCGTGTCCTCAAAGAACTCACTCCAGGAACCCTGAAGTACTGGAAAACCCAGACTTCCCCGGAGAAGATGTGTGTTTTACACCTGGGACATTGGATCAATCTCGTGTCCTCGAGGAACATACTTCAAGCCACCTAAAGTACAGTAAAAACCAGACTTTCCCGGAAAAGATGTGGTTTTTACATTTGGGGCATTGAATCAATCTTCTATCTACGAGGAACCCACTCCAAGCAACCTCAAGTACTGTAAAAACCAGACTTCCCCGAAGAAGATGTGTTTTTTACACCTGGGTTAATGGTTCAATCTCGTGTCCCCGAGGAACTCACTCAAGAAACCCTAAACTACTGGAAAACCCAGACTTCCCCTGAGAAGATGTATTTTTTACACCTGGGGCCATGCTTCAATCTCGTGTCCTCAAAGAACTCACTGCAGGAACCCTGAAGTACTGGAAAAACCAAACTTCCCCGGAGAAGATGTGTTTTTTACACCTGGGGCCATGGCTCAATCTCGTGTCCTCAAGGAACTCACTCCAGGAACCCTAAAGTACTGGAAAACCCAGACTTCCTCGGAGAAGATGTGTGTTTTACACCTGGGGCATGGGACCAAACTCGTATCCTCGAGGAACCTACTCCAAGCAACCTGAAGAACTGTAAAAACCAAGTCTGGTCGACTAGAGGGAGCAGATGCTGAGTCAGACTCTGGCCTCTGTCATACAAGCCAGACGTTGCTACTAGGGCTGTGATATATTCCACTCCACAGGTAAAAACATGCACCCAAGTCTGACTTTTAAATCGACGTAGCGCAAAAACTGTTCATAATTTGAGTTTTTGCCATAAGAATTTTTTAATCAGGACATCACAAACTATAAAATATTAAAAATTTTGAAAATTTCACAGGGACCTTTTTCATCATGTATTTAGTGCGGGGTCCTTTCAAACAGTATTTAAAAAATTGAAGATCTAGAAAAATTTCCCCACTCTGTTGTTTGACTTATTTTATATAACCAACCGTTTTGGGGGCAAAATTAAAAAGAAAATGAAAACATGGATCTATGTTTTCTTAAGTCTTCTTTACCTAAGTAATATGAAAGAAGCACGTGAAACTCGAAATTCGATTAATATTTTAATTTTCTATAGAATTTTTCACCAAAGTGGGTTTCACAAAGAGTTTGAAATGCAGATGAAAAATTAGAAAAATTAATTTTTTAACTTTATGGCCTTTGCACGTGGCTTTAATGTTGACCAAAAAATATAAAATGAATAGTATAGTGTTTTATACATATTATATAATGAGCATGCATTGTCTTTAAAAAAAATTCAAAACACGCGGTACTTTTTGGAACTTTTTCAAGATGAATTGTTTTCATTCGATAAGTGACAAGTTTCAAAGTACTCTCTAACTACACTGGAAAAAGGATTTGTGCACGGTTTCAGTTATGGTCTTCAACACAAATCCAGACTCCGAACGTAAACAGGCAATACATAAGAATTAAGCAATGCAAAAATGTTATATAAGTATTATTAGGCCTTAAATATATATTTTTGAAATATTTTATTATATTTGTATTTTATTTGTACAGAATATTAAGTAATGGCTTTTTAAGTATTTAAGTAACATCTAAATTTATATTTATATTCAATAGGCTAATATTACAATTTTAGGTTTTGAAAAAATTGGTTTTATTGTTTACTTACGTAGTTTAATATATTTTATTTTATGACAAGTTAAAATAGTTTTATGTTCTGATTAAATTTTTTGAAACTTTTACGGACATGTAGTCTTAACACGTAAAACCGTCTTATGTTTATGAGAAATCTTTAAAATTCTAAAGCTTAACCTTAAACTTTTAAGAATATTATCATGGTTTAAGTTTCACAACTCAATCACATAGAATGCATAATTAGAATATATTTGCACAAAGTAAAAGATCCCTTTTCAAGATAGCAACTATATAATCTTAATACGTAGAACAGGCTTATTTTTATGGTGACAATTTTAAAGCTAACATTTTTTAACCTCAGTATCAAATATTCAAGAACATTTTTGCGTTTCAAATACTACTTTTAAATACTAATGTATTCTTAACACGTGGAACATTCTTATGTTTATAATAAACCTTTTAAAACCATAGCATTCTTAAAACTCAGCATCAAATGTTCAAGAACATTTTTTCATTTCAAGTTCTATAACTCATGCGCATATAATAACTAAAAATAATTGTACAAACTACAAGATTCGTTCTACAAACTTTCAAGCTTAACATAAAAAATAGTCTTCACGGAATTTTAAAAATTTTGAGTTTCGCAAATCAGACTTTTCAGGTTTACTTTTTTCTTAAATTTCTAGTCAAATATCTTGTATAGATTCGTAGCCTGGATAATCTTCTGCACCATGGGATTCCCACACTTCATCAGATTCTTCAGATTCTTCGCAGTTGCTAAAACTTTCTTGCAGACTTACGAATGCATCTTCATTCCATGGAGATACAAAACTCATTTTTTTCTCTTTTCGTGTTTTTTTCTTTTTTGGCATAGCATCCAATTTCAAATTGTGTGAAACATATGTCAATTTGCCAGCCCTTTCATTTAGAAAACGATTTCTCTTGGTTGTATGCAGATTGCATCAAGTTTAAACTTGCTTTTTTTTCTCAAAAAGGCTTTCCAAACTGACCAATCTGTTCTTTAAAATCTACAAGGTCAGTGATCATCTCAACAGTCTCATTAGCATCCTCGCCGTATAAATAGGAGACCCGATCTTGAATCATTTCGTTTCCTAGCAAGGTGATTCGGGAAGTCTTTGTGCAAAGCACGCTTCTACATAAAAAAGGCCTCTGAAATCAAGCTTAAAATGCAATTGTTTCCTTCTAATATCGTTATTTATTTAAGGACCGGAGCAATGATTTCATGTAGACTTGACAAACCACACGAAAAATTTTCATTGCGAATGTTACGTCGTACTTTATCTTTCAAAGTAACGTTTTCGGTTATAGCTAAGGTTTTCAGAGCCTTTTCGTTGAAATGCACGCTTTTTACACCAAAAATTATAGAACCAAATCTTGTCTTTTCGGGCAATTTAAATGAGGCTTTCGATTTTCGAAATGTTTCGGATTTTTAAATTTCAGTTTGTATTTTGACGAATGTTGCTCTTATGACATGTCATCGATTGATTTATTTTACTATTTCTTTAGTATTGACTTCTAAGTCTTTAAAACTTTCTCTTTTGATATGAGAGAAGTTTTAAGCTCCGGAAGCTCCGATCATGGTTCCTTAAAGCAACCAATCCCGACGCAACTGGAACGTGTACGTCATCCACTTCTGCTCCTTCTGTCCTTCGTGATCATCTCTCAGAAGGTGCCTGCTTTCCGCGGTTGGTATTAATGTCGCTTCCTCATCTTCGGCTGCAGCTTGGTCAAGCAGCGGTTGGGGAAGCGCTCCGCGTACATATCCATTTTTCGAGAGGTAGGCACGCTGATTTCGCAAGGTTTGAAGCGGAACGTGCTGAAGCTCTGGGTGTTTTTGGCACCACAGAGTATGCATACGCGCCATAAAGCTTCGATGAACTGGGATAATGCTGGCATTGTAGCAGTCTAGCAAGTCATCCTTGAGTTGATTCATTCTCTCAATGTGGGCGTTTCGCCGGTTCGTCGTCGTGTTTCCATCTCCATTACTTTCAGCACACTGAACTCTAGGATGATCGACATCGTTCGCCGACCCATTGTCGGGTGCTCTGCACGTTCGATCGTTTTGAACCGTATCCACAACTGGTTGGTGTTTTAGTGGTGTCATTATCAATGAGGAACAAAAAAAGAAGAAGGGGTTGGTGCTGATAGGGGTGTACCTGTATGCATGTACAGGGGAACAAGGGGGAGAGGTGTGGGATACAGAAAAGGAGGGCTTTATTAGAAACTCGAAGTACAAGACAGTCAATACAATCCTTTTTGTGTTTGTCATGCACCCCACGAGCAGTTATATATATTTATATATATAATAATTGACGACAATGTGTTTTCTCCAGGCAGGGGGGGGGGCTGATAGTAAAATATGTGCAATTCCAAATTTTTCTTTTACACACGCTTTGCAATAAACTTCGTGCTGTAATTCAAAACAAAGTTTTTACAAGCATTTTTGTTTGAATTATTATTTTTTAAATATGGGCAAAAGAGTGTCAAAATAATTCACTTAAAAAAATACAATACTATTTAAAAAATTATTTTTTTTTATGTTCATTTATTATTTGTTCATAACTAAAAAGTCAACGTAAAACTGAAGATTTCAGATAATTGTGCAACTTTCTAGTATTACCCTAACAATAATTTTAATCTTTATTTTGTTTATACCATCTCCCTTTTACTCATTTCAGAGTCTTTACATAACCATCAAATGTATTCTTACAAACAAGCCTTATATACTATTTTACCATCTATTCGCTACACATCTATTAATTACTATTCTTACTTCGAAGCGCTTGCGACTTTGTCCTGGGCTTCCGTTTCCCCCTACTACTATTAATCTCAAATTTAGATTCTATTCCGCAACACTACTTCCTAATTCTCCTTTAAGAGTCATTTTTTGGCTTTTGGTCCTACCCTGTGCCACCAGATCTCTCTTTCTCTATGTCTGTCAGATCTTCCAGCTTCTTCATCCATTCATCCAATAACTGCATGCTCCTACACCCTCTCCTATTCTGAATCTCACCACTCTATTCCATTTGCTCTCCTTTTTAATCTTTTTCAGGTACTCTGGTTCCTCCTACATCCTAATCATTCTATACCAGCTGTTATACAGTCTCTCTCCTTGTTTTTCCGTCATCTTTTCCTCGATTTCCTGCCACTCTCTACCGCTCACTTGCATACCAAAGTCAAACATCATTTCATATCTCTCCTCTTCAAATTTCGAACGTCCCATGTTACCTAACCTCTCTTTATCCATTATCTCTCAGACTTTTCACTCTTATGCTCTTTCCAACCCCAAATTTCCACTCCATAGCTTAACACATCAAACATCCACACTCTCATCCTCCAGTCGTCCTTGAACCTTCTTTTACCTATACCCCATACGTGTCCCACTACTTTACTCGCGCATTCTAATCTCTTTCTCACCTGGAGCTGGCTTTCTCCTTTTACTTCGAACCAAAATCTTAGGTAGTGTTGCCGTCCGAGACGAGAAATACTGAGCCTGGCTCGCTTTCGCCTCGTTCATTCCTCGGTTCCGTCTCGTTTTCCCGGGCCCATTCCTCCGTTTGTCTCGTCACATTCTTCCTCGTCCCGTCCCGTCCTTCCTTGTTCTCGCCTCGGTTTTTCCGAGGAATGCGACAGATGTGCGCTAGTGGAGAGAGTTCTTTTGCTACTCTGACGCGCTAGTCCTAATTCGCGTTCTTTAATAAATAGTTGAAGTCGAAATATAATTACATATTATACTTTTTTGTCCATTGATGATTAATTTGATATCAAACACGACTATGTTTCGATTATTTCAAAGATTCAACTTCACTTTATTAGTATGTCATTCTGTTCTTATTAAACATTCATTTTGCCAAGTATAAGAATAGAACATATGAAACAGAAAGGTAAAAAGATAGGTATATTTTGAAGTCATTTGGAGTTTGAAGAATTCAACAGTAATTAAATTTTTTATAATTCAAAGTAGAATTTTAAAATTTTGTGGCATCTAATTTCTGCGGTTGGTAAATAGAATATGTTTGTCGGGAGACTTACAAAATCCGAATGTGCGTACCTACTCGAATCATTTTGACTACTGCATATTTTTCAAATTCTATGAAATTGAAATGTATATAAAAAGTATTAAATCAGTCACTAATAATACTCAGAAACTCATATGATCATCACGCAGTCGATTTTATAATTCACCCCTAAGACATTCATGTGTCTATATTTGTATATTCATATTTATGGATAAGTGTCTAAGAAGAATGTGGTGCAGGGGAGACACTAGTTGATATATGGGAAAGAAATCAGTTAAGATGGTTCGGACATCTTGAAAGAACGAGCATGCTAACCCACCTGACTCTGGGAACAATAATTACAATATTTTGGTGAAAAATAAAGATATCCTAATAAATTCAAGTAGGTTTGAAAGTGGAAGATTAGTACTTTCAGATTCCATATTAGCTTTTGTGGTAGATATTTTTCTTGTTCGGTTACATAACCTCAAAAACAGCTGAAAACGCGTTTTTTGCACATTTAGGTTAGGATATCTTGAAAACCTGACGTACAGGAGCAATTTTGAACTCGGATTCAGATTCAGAGCATCAAAATCCTTCGGAAATGTTAGGACTGGTCTCTGGCTTTAAAATTTGTCGGCCTGTGTAATTAATATATGAATTGTAGAACGGCAGAAGGTGGCAACTGAGAATTTTTTGAAAATGGGGTTCATTGTTAGGTAATTCTCAAAAATTGAAATACGCATCGAGTTAAAAGTATTTGTTCGATATCGTATTTTTGATGGTGGCAATACCTTAAAGTTTGATTTTCATTTACATTAAAAGTAAATACTTTCGTTATTGAGCTTTTTTTATGATATTCACAAAAGGCATTTCATTCAATATCGTCATGGCTCAACAGCAGAAAATATTAATTTTATTATTTATCACCACCTGAATGTGAAAAATCGTCTGCCATACGGTGACACCATCTTATTAAAAATTGATTTTTTAGGAAGTGAATAGCTTTTTCGATAAAACTTTCTACGTATTCATCAAATAAACATCTCGGACACGCCTGATCATTCAAAAAACGAAATGAAATTACAATTGTCATCACGATATTAAGACGATTTTCAGAAACCAAAAATATCTAACCTCAAAAGCAAAACTCAGTTTTCCCCGAACTGAATTATTTTTTGCATCAAACTTTTCCCCACTGTATTCAGTAGCTCAAACTCTCTGGGATGGATCATAAGTTTATTTTTTAATTAAGTATTTCATTTCTGATCACTCTCAAGCCGAGTCAGACAGTGTAAAAAAAGTGTCAACCCGACATGATTACCTTCAGACAATATTTTCTCACCACTGAAATCTTCTTTGCAATCAATGTTTATTTGTATCGATTAAGCAATATGTCAGCTGGGAAGCAGAATTTCATTTTTTTTTTAATTGCGATTTAAATTTAACACATTGTTTTTTCGCTCTCCTGTACAATTTCCATTTAATCAGTTACTCCCTGTTGCCTTTCCACCTTTTATATATGAGATTACATGTTATCACATTGAAAATCTCTCTTACTCTTAGCAGACTTTTGGAAGTAATAATAAATATTGTTGGTGAAATCCTATAATATTGCATACATACATATTTATATGTAAATGCAAAAGAATGTCGAAATTTCACAATCTGAGAAAAATGTAAGAATACTTATCAAATGACTTATCATATGATAAGTCTTACTATAAATATATACAAATGAAGCTAATGATAATTTGCTTCTCACTTTGCATTATATGGTGATTCGTGGAAAAAGTTCTCTTCTCGGAAATGTCCAAGATGAAGTAAATCTTGATTTCTTGTGGTAAATCATCTTTACGCATAAAATGTATCCCGCACACATAGTGTTCATTCCGAAAATGAGAAAAGTTTTTTTTATAATAATCGCAGGCAAAAAAGTCACTACATCAAAACAAAAAATTGGGTACTTTAAATATTGGTGCTTTCCTAAAACGAATTTTCCCATATAAAGGTCATAGAGTTTTTCAAACTTTATAAATCGAATTGTCTCTCGATTTATCCCATCAACAAAAAGTACTGTGTCAACGATTTAAAATTGTCCGTCAGTACAAGTGAGTGCGATATATGTAAAAAGAAAGAATAAAATCCAAATTTTACAAGATTTTACTTTCATAACTGTTAATGAAACATATACTGATTATTGTGATTTATTATTGCTTTCCATGATTTGTCATTATTAACAATATTAACAAAAATATACAAAATTTGAATTTGGTTTGAAGTTTAATTGTATTATTTCTAAATTTACTTTTAAAAAAATTGATTTATGCACATGTATATATTAGGATGTGATTTATCAATTACTTTTCCGTACTTATATTTTCATTGTAAGAATAAGATACATTAATCTCTTCAACCTTACAAACTTTTCTATAAAATTTACGGACCCTCGTAATCCTATTACAGACGTATTATTTACAAACTTCCATTCTGTCGTGAATATAAATTATTTGCTTATCAGTGTTCTAATATACATCATTCAATTCTTATTCCAAGTACTTTTGGAATTCATTCTTCCAATATTTTCATAGTATTTCTTCCTACATACTGATTTTCCTACAATAGTTTGTCGCACAGAGAGTATGCGTCAAATTCAAGGTTATACTAATAAAATGGTGGAACTAAGCGATTGCGTGACTCCGACGAAACGAGGCCCTCAAGTGGCTAGACCATGTATTTATTGGATCATGCTGTAGGCCATGATCTCCATATTGGATAAGTAAGGCAATTTTAAGCAGACCTAATCCGACCGACCCGAATAGTGATCGACGGTTACCACCTTGCCATTAATTAATTTTAAGCAAAGACAACGTGTTTAAACTATAACAAATAATTGGAGTAAGAATTTGAGACATCGATTTTATTCGTATATATTTTTCAGCTCTTACAAATGTATATAATATTAAAATAAATAAAGAATTGCCTCTCTGGCTTAATCATTAAAAGATTTGTTCAAGTGAAATCTAAATTTATTTCGAGAAATACCAACACCAGTGTTTAAAGTAACCTATGCTAGTGTCTAAAGTACATCATCTCGAAAGTGCGCATGCGAAGCTTTTTCACCAGTGTCTAAAGTAAGCCATCTTCAAACTGCGCATGCGCGAAAATTGTTTCGCACACAGTTTGCTCTAATAAGAGGCACCATTTAGAAGCATGAAAACGTCAACTTTTGAGGTGGGTGTTACAAAAATAATATTTTCTTTGTATTTTTACCATTTTGGTTTTATAATATCATGATGAACGTGAAAATGTTTGTGTTCGAAAATCAAACTTGGTCAAAGTACTGGCTTAAGAGTATGTACGTACATATAATAGGGACGCCATTTTAATCGAAGAAAAAAATTCCTGGTTTTTTCTCGGTTTGTAAACATTTTTCAAGGTCAGTATAATTAAAAAATTTGAACTCTGAAGCTAAACATTATTCCATTTGAAGTAATAAAAAATAAACTACAAATTAAATCACTCAAAGTGGAACTCTGGAATTTTGAATTTTTTAAATTGAAGTTTAAGTTTTCGATTTCAAAAATTTGGTATCCCAATTATCAATAATTTAGACGTATAAAATGGAAGATTAACTACAAAATTAAGAATTTCTAACTTTTATAAACTATAGAATTCAAAGATTCAGATTAAATTCCAAAAATATGAATCCACGGTATCACTTGCAATGCTCTAAGTTGAAGAATCAATCAATGAACTTTAAAATTTGCAAAATTTATATTATTTAAGCAATTTCAAGCTAGAAACATTGAAAATTGAAAAATTATATATTTTTTTTAACTGAACACTTCGTAAATTAGAAGTTAAATTATTTTCTTTTAAAATGGTTTAAACATCCTTAAAAAGCTTCAAAATTTCATATCTTGAGAAATCTAGAAGTTGTTTAAAACTTAGACCACATTATCACTTGTTTTTGAGCTCTCAGATCCTTGTACGTTCCCTCAGCGATACCATATTTTTGTAAAATAGACTGGTTTGAGGTACCTATTTTCACTTCGTCTAACATTTTATATTTTTCTTCGAACGAAAAACGCTTCCTCTTACTGTCCTTTGCCAGTTTTGTAATACTGAAACACTGGAAGCAAATCAGAAGCGATCTGAACCGAATGTCTTGCGACATTTTTACAACTGTCTGAAAATGACTGAAGCAGACGACGCGATTAACCGCGGCAGGTACTGCCTGCTTTTTTCATATACTCCTGCGTAGTTGCGGAGCTGCTCCGCCGACCACGCAGCGCCTTTCTCTCGCCCCTTGCACTACCTTGTCAGATCTATCGGGAACGGATAAAGCGGGACTTCGGCGTACTAGTTTTGCTTGAAGTTTTTTTAGTGACTGCGTGATTCCGACCGATTTACCCGGTCTTCGTCACAGAATCCTTTATTTCAGTGTTTCAATAATAAAACATTATAAATGGTTCCTATAATTTGTATTCATATTCTGATTTTCCTTCTCTTTTTTTTTTAAAGTGGTACGAATATAAATTATAATAATCCAACGCTCAGTGAAGGGCAAGTAGCTTTCCAAATAAAATCTTGGCTAAGTGGTGAGTAAAATATTCAAATAATGTATATTTATATGTATGAATGCATTTATAAAGATTTCTTCTATATGAAACTTTGAAAAAATTTTCCACAAAATTCATTCTCAGCAAACTGTAAAAAGTTTTAAACTAAACTATTACGGATTCAAATAAAACTTCAAAGGTGAACTCTTTTTCGCTGAATCTATATATATTAAATATTTTTGAAATTAACTAATGAAGTACGATGGTCTGTCTGAACACATTGCAGATTCTTCAGTTGAAATTTTAATAACAATTGTTATTATGTAGATCTAATATAACAATTATTGTTCGATTGGACTGAAATTCAAACAAGAAATATAATATTTGCAAGTGATCTTAATGACATTTTTTGATTGAACATAAATTTAATCAATTCTACAATCTAAAGAATTTTCAAACACTACCAAAACCAGCTTTTGACAGTTCGCCAAACTGAAGCTTAGTTTTTAGTAAGTTTTATATATTTGTTCTTTGAATCTACATTCCATACAATGTTTAATTAATATAGAAATGTACGAAAATTCAAACAAACCTCTTTCTCTTACTTTTTCTTGAATGAAGAAACCTAAGTTTTTCTTTGCGACCAAAATAAAATCAATAAATGGTCTTTTTCATTGAAAAAAAATTTTGAAATCCACTCTATTTTACTTCGTACTTAAATTTTTTTAATATATACTGTTTTTATTGCTTAGACAATTTCAAATAATAATCTTCTGAAATTGAACATTTTTGATTTTGTATAATTAGACAATTTCAAGACGTTTTAAATTCAACAATTTCTGAATAATCAATTGTACATATTGTATTGTATTTTATTACTCTCCCTTTTACGAGTTTGAGGGCTCTGTTCCCTTTACATCTTTTACAATTTCACTTAACCACTATGCCTTATGTTCATCTTAACCTATAATCGCTTCGCCTTATAATTTACAAGTTCTTAAATATTAACTTACTAACTATTATCTATAGCAAGTGCGCGAGACCTTCCAGGGCTTCCGTTTCCTCTTACCATTACTCTTCAAGCTTTTCCAAGTCACGCCGCGACTGCTTATTAATTATTGTAACCATATTGAGCAGAAACCCTTGGTACAGGGACCCTCTATCCGCAACCCGAGGGCGCGTTCGGTGGCTTTGTCATAGGCCCTTCGGCTCGATTCCTGAGGAATCAAAACCGAACCGAAATATATGTATATATATGTATGTATATATACACAGTAATGTCCTGACGGTGAATCTAAAAATTCTATCCGGTTTCACGCATCTCGTATAGTTTACGGGATTGATTATTGAATAATGGAGTGCAAAATAATTCGACTGAACTCAGAACCGACATCTAGACGTGAGACATGAGTTAAATTTTTCGACACCGACTCAGCTGAGAGTTGAGTCGAAATATTCGACTCAAGACTCACGCGGTGAACCATGAGTCAAATTTCACGAACAGACTCAAGTTTGGATTGAGTCGAAATTTTCAAAACTCACTCAGCAGATTAGACTGAGTCAAATTTGATTGAATCGAAACATAAAGCAAATGATAAATAATTCGTTTTTTGAAATCGAGACATTAAGATAGCCTCAAATTAAAAAATCCTTTATAAAAGCAGAAAAAATATAACGGCAATCAATTTCCAGGGGACGAGAGAGCGCTGCGAGCCAATGCGAGATCGGCGGAACCGGCTTTATCTGACGAGATCAGTACGCCAAGGCCATTTAGGCCAAGGCCGAAACCGGCCAAATTTTGTATTCATCAAACTCAAGAGCAGATAATACATTATTGAAAATTTCTATTGTTGAAGATCATTCAACAACCCTGTTTAATAAATAAAAGTTTCATTCAGACTTAATAAACAATGGCTCATTTTGTTCTGTGAAACTTTCTCTATTATACTCGAAGAATTGTAATACAAATAATTTGTTCAGAATTTTGATGAATATACAAATTATTTTTAACAGACCGCAACAAGTACAATTGTAGAGAATGTGTCAAAGAACAAAATGAGCCATTGTATATTGAGATGAGACACAAATAAGAATATGTTATGAAGAGGTTTAAAAAACATTAAATGTCAAGTAACCATCGTAAGAAAAATAATTGTTGTTGTAACGAATTTTTAATTTATGTATATAATTAAAAAAAAAAGGTTAATCAACCACCGCAGGGCCCCACTGAGAGCAACTGCCATCTAAAAATGACACCGGCTCCCAGTAGAACCGCGGTAAGTCACACTTATGGCCACGTCTCACAACCGTGAGATAGCAGTGATGTTGTATTCGGACAGAGCCAAGAATTTGATCACGAATATAGTTCGTTTCTCGAAGTCTTGGAGAACAATGTCAGGCCTCGAGTGTGCAACGGAGACTACTGTCCGAAAATCGTAGTTCCAGAAAATTTGGCACTTCTCGTTTTAGACAATTGACTCTATTTCCCTTGCAGCGTTCGGCAGGGCAGGGTGGCGGCCAAACCCGTAAAGGCGACGAAGATGGTAACAAAGCACTCTTAGGGCCGCATTATATCTGTAGATATACGTGGTTCCTGTGTGGGTGGGACACCCTGATAGTGTGTGTTCTAGGTACTCAGCGCGTGCATGACACGCTCTGCACCTATCGCTTGGAACTTCTTGACATAAAATTCGGTCACGGTATGCTGAGGTAGAAATGACACCGACCTGGCATGCGGAAATGAACCCTCTGAACCTGAATTAAGCTCTGATGATCTGAGGAAAGTAAAAGTTTGCTCCTTCAACAAGCTTTTAGGAGTGAAGCATCTAGATGAAGTAATTCAGTTTCCTCACTCCTGATGTTAAAACCCAGGCCAAGGGTCACTGACGCCTGTTTGGTGGCTTTGTAAAGGAACGCTCTTGGCCAATCATCTCGTGTTTCCTGACCATTTTTAGGAGAGGATTTCTGCCATTTGCAACGTTGTACGTTGTACCTAGAACAATTCGGTTATGAAGACATTGAAGATTCAAAAGTCAGCGTCCGCCTTGACGTTATGAGACATATAATCGCGGAGCGGACGAATTAATATGCAAACTTTTATGCATATACATGATCTTACCTGTGGCGATATCAAGAACCGCAAGCTCGTTCTTCGTTTATTGAGCCACCTCAAACGAGTAGAGTAGAACCGGGATGGCAAGAAGATGCTTGTATCTGCTTTAGAGAGACTCCTTCACTGATTTTACGATCTGAATGCGGCCATAAGGCACGCCCAGGCATGTATAAATAATATTTAAACAGATTTCCAAGTAACGCGATAAATTCTGAAAAATTGGAAATTCAAAGATCAAGTCCTACATATTATCAAATGTAAGTTGAACTTTGTACGATTGTACTTATTCTATATTAGTTTATTTTGCGTGAAGTTTTAAATTTTATTTTTCAAGTTTTATTTTTAATATACATATTTATGAAGCTTTAGTTTTTTTTAAATGCATACAGAGATTAGAATTTTTTTTTAATTTGTACGAAGTTGCCACTTCTTTTTTCAGCCATAAAAGTGTTTATCTTTCTGAATATTGATTTTTCACGTGTAATCAGAATTTATTTGAAAATGTTAATACATTCATAATATTAAGATTTCATAATTTTAATATATTTGTGTAGGAAAATGTATTTTTAAAGTGTGTCTGCAGTTCACAAAACCCTGTTGAACATAAATTCATCTCTTATATAAGTGGAGCAGTATATCAAATTATATTAAAATTTAATCTCTCTCTCTCTCAAAAAAAAAAAAAAAAAATCATTTTTACTTAAAACTTACAAAACGCGCGAATTATAAAAAATACGGGAAATCTCGGGTATAATATTTTTCTCCCGGCTTTCTCCCGGTTCTCCCGGGTGAGTGGCCACCCTAGGATTCTTTTTTAAAATAATTTTCTAACTGAATGCTTATACTTTTTAGTTGAAATTTCAGGGTATTAGTTTAAAATTAGTTTTACTTGGTAGAAAATTAATCTTCTTGGTTGAAAATTCATCTTTTCTTGTTGTTGAAAATCAATTGTTTTAACTGAAAATTTAATTATTCAATTTTTGGTTAAAAATTAATCTTTTTGTCTTGAAAATTCAACAATTTGGATAAAAATTAATGTATTTTGTTAAAATTCGTTTTTCTTGGTAGAAAATTAATCTTTTTGACTGAAAATTCATCTTTTTTTTTTGAAAAATCAACTTTTTGTTGAAAATTCGGATTTTTTTGTTTAAAATAATTTTCTGACTGAACGCTGATATTTTTTAGTTGAGATTTCATGGTTTCAGTTTAGAATTAATTTTTCTTGGTAGAAAATTAATCTTCGTGGTTGAAAATTCCTTTTTTTGTTGTTTAAAATCAATACTTTTAACTGAAAATTCAATTTTTCCATTTTTGGTTCAAAATTGATCTTTTTGTCTTGAAAATTCAACTATTTGGATAAAAATTAATATATTTTGTTAAAAATTCGTCCTTTTTGGTGGAAAATGAAACTTCTTGGTTGAAAATTTCACTAGTTTGCTTGAAATTTGTATTTTTTATACTTCAAAATCATTTTTTGAACTAAAAGTTTATATTTTTTAGTTGAGACTTTAGGGGTTTAGTTTAAAATTCGTTTTTCTTAATAAAAAATTAATCTTTTTGTCTGAAAATTCATCTTTTTGTTTGAAAAATCAACTTTTTCGTTAAAAATTCATCTATTTCGTTAATAGTTCTTATTTCTTTTGTTTACAATAATTTTCTAGCTAAAAGTTTATATTTTAGGTTGAGACTTCATGGGTTTCGTTTAAAATTCATTTTTCTAGTTAGAAAATTAATATTTTCGGCTGAAAATTCATCTTTTTGTTTGAAAAATCAACTTTTTGGTTAAAAATTCATCTATTTTGTTAATAATTCTTATTTTTTTCAATAATTTTCTAACTAAAAGTATATATTTTTTAGTTGAGACTTCATGGGTTTAGTTTAAAATTAATTTTTCTTGTTGAAAATAAATTGTTTTAACTGAAAATTTAATTATTGTTTTAAAATTGATCTTTTTGACTGAAATTTCATCTTTTTCTTTGAACTATCATCTATTTTGTTGAAAATTCGGATTTTTTTGTAACTCAACGCTCATATTTTTTAGTGAAGATTTCATGGATTTAGTTTAAAATTCTCTTTACTTGGTAAAAAATTAATTAATTTGGTTCAAAATTTATCTTTTTATATTGAAAATTCAACTATTTGGACGAAAATTAATATATCTTGTTAAAGATTCGTATTTTTTTGGTGGAAAATGAATCTTCTTGATTGAAAATTTCACTATTTTGCTGAAAATTTCTTTTTTTTTTATTCTTCGAAATAATTTTTTTAAATTTTATTTGAATTATTTCAAAAGATTTTTAAACATTTTAAAATACAAGGCTCGAATCGACTAGAAGGCTGTTAAAAATTCAAATAAAATTAGAAAGAAAGTCGTATGGAATTTCGAAAAAAGTCGCATCGAATTTTTAAAGATAATGAAAAAAAAAGTAATTAGACACTGAGCGAGTTAAATAATACTTTATTTGCTTAGGAATCTTGAATGAATATTGGAATTTTTAAAATTAGACACTGTTGAAAATGGACCAATAGTTTTTCTAGAAAAAAGAAACTATGTAGTTTCAAATTTGCAGATTCAGCTGTAATTATGAATTTCAGTTGAAAACCTGATATTTTAACTATTTAAAAAGAAACCATTTTTAAATCTGTTGATATTTTCAAATTGATTAGTTTTCTACAAAAACGTTTGAGATGGGATAATATTGCAGTGTTAAAAATTCCAAATTTTAAATGTTGAAAACAAAATATTTTAATCTAAATCGTGTAAATGTCTACAATTTAAAATACAAACCATAAAAATTTATGATATGAATCAAAAAGTCGATTATAAAATTATTTCGTTTAAAGTGCAGGATCATTTTATACCCGATCACAAAATAATTAAACTTTTAACAAAATAGTTGAATTTTTTTACCAAATATCTGAATTTTTAACCTTAAAAAATAAATTTCCAACAAAATAGTCGCATTTTCAACTAAAAAATATAAGTTTTTAAACAAAAATGGAACAGTTAAAATTGCAATTAAAAAAATAATTTTCAACAAAAACTAATAATCAACCAGTTGAATTCAACGGGGGGGGAAAAAAAAAGAATTTTTCACCAAATAGATGAATTTTCAACAAACAAGATTGATTCTCTACCCAAACAGACGAATTTTTAACAAAATAATTAAGTTTTCAAGCTAAAATTTCGAATGTTAAAACAGTTGAATTTTGATCCGGAAAAAAAGAATTTTCAATCAAGAATATATTTGGTTGTTTCAATGAAAATAATGGTTTCATGCTTTTTATGTTGTAAACAGTTTAATTAATTATTAGTCGATTAATTTTGTTGTATTGTTTACGTTAAGAGAGAATGTCTAGTCTATGGCTCTCCATAGGAGTCCGAAATGACATTTCGCGAGCTGCGAAGTAAAACACACGGTGAGACGTTCGAAAATGGATGGATGGTTTCTATAGTATACTTAGCAGTATGAGTTCGGCAACACCACCTAACGCTCCGTCTTTGTGAGTCACGTTCTATAGTGGCCGCCGCCAGCTTCCCTCGTCCCAACAGTCTTCTGTCCCTTTTTTTGACATCATACCATTTGTCCACTCTGCACCTGCTGTTTTGACTAATGTAGCGGTTTGACTGAAAATATCCGGTTTAGCACTGAAGCGACGCCAAGATTCAAAGTCCTTTCTTCACTATTTTACATAACTACACCTTTTTTTCACTTTTTCGCATAAATTTTTCTTTTCACTATAGCGATCCGGCTCGAAGGACCAAATGTTTGAAATTCAAACTTGAAAATTGATCCGACAGTGAAATTAGACGAAACTACAGGGAAAAGTTACGTTCGTACATAGAAGTGACTCGGACCGTGCATTGAGTAATACTAACTATTGGATATTTTGAAACTGCACTGGGTTGAATTCAAAATTCAAAATATTGCTCGCTATCGTTCTTTTCAACGCTGGACTTCAAGAAACGCCGTTGGGTTGATTTTAAATTCTGCACTCTTGGCACTCGTTTCATTCAGCTTGAACTCTCTTAAATAAATTAAAAAAAAACTGATTGATCGTTCAGCTAGAATTTGTGTTCATATGAGCAACATTTTCCTTCAAAATTTTGTCGATTGTTCAAATTATTAATAATTTGTATTCTTCAATCTAACTTATACCACCACTTATCGACTCGCAGTGTCTTAGCACGGATACGAACCATTATCGTCAGTCGGTGAATTAGAGGTCACTGTTTCATTGACATTTAGCTTGGAACAGAACCGTGTTACAGAATTCGCCAAAACATTACCTCGTAGCCTCGTGTGTCATACAGGTGTACGGCACACACACATATGTATCGTAGAAGTTCACTCTGCAGTCTTGCGCACCACCAAACTGTACTGCGCATCCACATGTGTCATAGAAGTCTACTCGACATTTAAAAGTCAAATATACATCGATAAGTATCGTATAAGTGCACTGTGAGGCTATATGTACTTTAGAACTTTACTGCACAGCCTTGGGTAACACCAAACTTCACTGCGCAGTCATATTTTTCTTATAAGTCTAGTGCTGATCCATAAGCAGCATTGGGTTTCACTGAGCAGCTTTGTGTACCGCAGAACTTTACTGCGCAGCCTTGTGTACCATCCAACTGTACTGATCATCTATATGTGCCTGATAACGCTACTGCGCATTCATAAGAATCATAAAAGTGCACTGCATAGCTCTATGTACTATAAAATACTACTGCACAATCGAATGTAACTTGTAACTACCCTATGCATCTAAATGTGTCATAAAAGTGTACTGCAGAACTTTACTGCATAGCCTTGTGTACCACTAAGCTGTATTGCTCATCTATATGTGCCTAGTAAGCCTACTGCACAACCCTGAATGTTGTACAAGTGCACTGAGCGTCTGCATATGCGATAGCACATTACTGCACAATCTTGTATACCACCGAAATGTGGTGCGCATCTATATGTTACATCGAAGCCAAACTGTACAACCCTAAGTGTTGTAAAACTCAAATTCAGAGCCTTATATACTGTGAAGCCCTGCTGGATGCAATCTTTACTTATATTCGAGAAAGGTTGATTGAAATTTCTAGAAGGGGCTATTGGTTTCGCGATTCCCTGCATCGTAATATCTACAAACTTCGATTGTTCTTTCTACGATTAAGGTAAAGATTGCATCCAATATCAACGCTTCTAGCAAGTTTGATGAAGAGAGCATATAAGCTTATACAAACTTGAATCAATCGATCTTTGTAGAATTTATGTAGAGATCGCATATTAGCGGTTTTAGAAATTTGATACAGGTAAGAGCCCTGCGCGTAACAAATCTTACAGAAACTTCGATCGACTTTTCTAGAATCCAAATAGATTAGGGGTAATAAGAGTGAGCGGTTGTTATGATTAACTGCGTCGATGTCTCTCGAAATAACAGGCTTATCGGGACCACAAGTCATACGTCAAACCTTCTAGAAAATTCGATGTACAGAAAATCGTCAAAGATCACGTCCAAATTTCCAGAAGGTTCGAATATTTTCCGGAAACTAGGGACTTCACAGAATTGAATTCTTAGTTTTCATTGCAGGCACCCACGACGTTAAGTGAACAATGAATTCGTATCAGTTTTCCAGAAATTTCGATCACTATTTAACGACTGAGGTGATCCAGAAAGTTTAAAGTATAAGAATCTCAGAGGTACTGGATCCACTTTGACTGAAACTACTAAAAGAACAAAGTAAAAAGTTCCAGAACTCGGAGAATTCCTGATCGCACGTGTAACACCTACAAAAAAGTTGCGTGTGGGTTCGGTCGGTAAAACATGGATCATCCTTGTTAGCCGAGTCAAGAATCTGCGCCAGGAATCTAGCTTACCGACAGTTCAATTACCGAATTTGATAATGTAACAGTCTACAATTATTTTTGCGCGAAAATTGAAATTTATTTAAATTTTCCAGAAGCTATTTCTAAAAGAGTATTTCATTCCTTAAAATTTCGGTTCTATCCATATATCAGAAAGATTTCACAAAGATTTCAATCATTTTCTAAGAATTTAAAATATTTCGTAAAGATTTCGGATCGACTTGAAAGATTTCACAAAGATTTCAATGATTTGAATAATTTTATAAATATTTACAAATATTTCAAAAACATTTCAAAAACATTTCAATTATTTTGAAAAGATTTTCAAAGATATCAGAAAGATTTTACAAAGATTTGATTAATTTCACAAATATTATCAAATATTTTTACAATATTTAAAATATCTCGCGAAGATTTTAGAAAGATTTCACGAAGATTTAAATTATTTTAGAAAGATTTCAGAAAGATTTTACGAAGATTTAAATGATTTTCTCAAGATTTCAGAAAGATTTCCAATATTTCGCAAAGATTTCAGATAGATTTCCAAGAGTGCACAAAGATTTCATTGATTTTCCAAAGATTTAAAAAATTCCACAAATATTTTAAATAAATTTAAAAAATTTCACAAAGATTTCAATTATTTCATAAAATTTTCAGATAGATTTCAAAGAGTGCGCAAAGATTCCAATGATTTCCCAAAGATTTCACAAAGATTTCAATAATTTCACAAATATTATCAGACATTTCAAAAATATCTGAAGTATTTCGCAACGATTTCCTATGATTTCAGATAGATATTAAAGATTGCACAAAGATTTCAATGATTTTCCAAATATTTCATCATGATTTTAAAGATTTCGCAAAGATTTCGGATAGATTAACAATATTTCACAAAGATTTCACAAAATTTTGATAATTTTACAAATACTACCAAACATTTCCGAAAAAAATTTCAAATATTTTGAAAAGATTTTCAAAGATATCAGAAAGATTTCACAAAGATTTCAATCATTTTCTAAAAATTTTAAATATTTCACGAAAAGTTGAATGATTTGAATAATTTTATAAATATTTCCAAATATTTCAATTATTTTGAAAAGATTTACAAAAATATCAGAAAGAATTTACAAATATTTGAATAATTACACAAATATTATCGAATATTTTTGAAATATTTAAAATATCTCGCAAAAATTTCAGAAAGATTTCGCGAAGATTTAAATGATTCCCCAAAGATTTCAGAAAAATTTCCAATATTTCGCAAAGATTTCAGATAGATATCCAAGAGCGCACAAAGATTTCAATGATTTCACAAAGATTAAAAAAATTTTACAAATATTTTGAAAAATTTTTTAAATAGATTTCACAAAACTTTCAATAATTTCACAAATATTATTAGATTTTTCAAAAACATTTTAAATATTTCGCAAAAATTTCCTTAGATTTCAGATAGATATTAAAGATTGTACAAAGATTTCAATGATTTCCCAAACATTTGAAATATTTTGAAAAGATTTCCAAAGATATCAGAAAGATTTGAATGGTTTTCTACGGATTTCAAAGATTTCGGATAGATTTAAAAGATTTCACAAACATTTCAATTCTTTCACAAAAATTTCAGATAAATTTCAATGAGTGCGCAAAGATTTCAATGATTTCACAAATATTATCAGATATTTCAAAAATATTTTTAATATTTCTCAAAGGTTGCCAAAGATTTCACAAAGATTTCAATGATTTTATAAGGATTTTATAAGGATTTCAAATATTTTGTAAAGATTTCCGATAGATTTAAAGCATTTCACAAATATTTTAAATATTTCGCAAAGATTTCAAATATTTAGCACAGATTTCGGATAGATTTATGAGATTCCACAAAGACTTCAATGATTTTTCAAAGATTTCACAAATTTCTCAAATATTACAAAATATTTCAAATATTTGGAAAAGATTTCCAGAGATATCAGAAAGATTTCACAAAGATCTCACAATTATTTCGCAAAGATTTTTGATCGATTTAGAAGATTTCACAAAGACTTAATCATTTCAATAATTTCATAAATATTTCCAAATAATTCAAAGATATTTCAAATATTTTGGAAAGATTTTCAAAGATATCAGAAAGATTTCGCAAAAATTTCGGATAGACTTAAAAGATTTGACAAATATTTCAATAATTTCACAAATATTGTCAGATATTTTAAAAATATTTAAAATATCTCCCAAAGATTTTCAAATATTTCAAAAAGATTTCAATGATTTCTCAAAGATTTCAGAAAATTTTTCAATATTTCACAAAGATTTCATATAGATTTCCAAGAGTGCACAAAGATTTCAATGATTTCCCAAAGATTAAAAAAATGTCACAATTATTTTGCAAAAAGTTTAAATAGATTAAAAATATTTCATAAAGATTTTAATTATTTCACAAAAATTTCAAATATATTTCAAAGAGTGCACAAAGGGTGCACAAAGATTTCAGATAGATATTAAAGATTGCACAAATATTTCAATGATTTCCCAACTATTTCATCAAGATTTCAAAGATTTCGCAAAGATTTCGGATAGATTAAAAATATTTCACAAAGACTTCAGTGATTTCGAGAATTTCACAAATACTACAAAAAATTTCAAAAATATTTCAAATATTTTGAAAAGATTTCCAAAGATATCAGAAAGATTTCACAAAGATTTCAATGATTTCCCAAATATTTCATCAATATTTTAAAGATTTCAGATAGATTAAAAATATTTCACAAAGACTTCAATGATTTCGATAATTTCACAAATACTACCATACATTTCCAAAATATTTCATTTCAATTCCTTGGAAATCGTTTAAAACTTTTTGAAGCTCTTCAAACTTCCCTGGAATTTTTTAGAATACCCTTAAATCTATAAAATATTTATAAATCCTTTAAAATTATTGAAATCTATTAAAAATTCGTTAGAATATATTATAATACCTTAAAATATTTCAAAACTTTTAAAATTCTTTGACGCTTTTTAAACCTCGTGAAGCTTCCTTGGAATTTCTTTAAAATACCCATATAATTTTAAAATCCTTTGGAATCCCTTAAAATTATTGAAATTTATTAAAAATTCCTTGAAATGTTTATACGTTGAAACTTTTTAAGGCTCTTTAAAATTTTCTTTGGAATTCTTAAAAGGAAGTGTCGACGCGCATTGAAAAAATCTTTAAACTCCTTTGGAGTCTTAAAATTATTTAAATTTATTAAAAATTACTTAGAATCTTTTTAAATACCCTAAAATATTTCAAATCCTTTGAAACTTTTCAAAGCTCTTGAACATTACTTGGAATTTTTAAAAATGCATACCCTTAAATCTTTAAAATCCTTTGGAACCCCCTAAAATAATTATTGAAATCTATTAAAAATTGCTTGAAATTAATTAAAAATTTCTTGAAATCCTTTTTAAAGCTCTTGAAAGTTTCTTGGAATTTTCTTAAATACCCTTAAATCTTTCAAATCCTTTGGAATTATTGGCATCTATTAAAAATTCGTTGAAATCTATAAAAAATTTCTGGGAATATTTTTAAATATTTCTGTACCTTGGAAATCGTTTTGAACCTTTTAAAGCTCTTGAAACTCACATGGGATTTTAAAAAATACCCTTAAATCTTTCAAATCTTTTGAAATCTTTTGAAATTATTGAAATTTATTTAAAAATTTTCGGAATCTTTTAAATACCCTAAAATATTTCAAATCCTTTGAAAATTTTTAAAACTCTTGAACATTTCTTGGAATTTTTTAAAATACAAACCCTAAATCTTTAAAATTATTTGGAATCTCCTAAAATAATTATTGAAATCTATTACAAATTCCTTGAAATTTATTTAAAAATTACTTCAAATCTATATTCTTGGACTATTTTAGAATATTTCAATTCCTTGGAAATCGTTTAAAACTCTTTGAAGCTCTTGAAACTTCCCTGGAATTTCAAAAAATACCCTTAAATCTTTCAAATCCTTTGGAATCTCTTAAAATTATCGAAATTGATTACAAATTTCTTTGAATATTTGAAAATACCCTAAAATATTTCAAACCCTTTGAAATCCTTGAAACTGTTTTAAATCTCTTGTAAATTATTTGGAATTTTTAAAAATACCCTTAAATCCTTGAAATACTTATGAATTGTTTAAAATTACTGCAATCTATGAAAAATTCATCACAATCTTTTATAATACCCTAAAATATTTCAAATCTCTTAAAATTCTTTGACGCTTTTTAAAGCTCTTGAAGCTTCCTTGAAATTTTTTTTTAAATACCCTTATAATTTTAAAATCCTTTGGAATCCCTTAAAATTATTGAAATTTATTGAAAATTCCTTGGAATCTTTTAAAATACCCTAAAATATTTCAAAATTATTTGAAATCCTTTAAAACTTTTTAATGCTCTTGAAAACCTGAAAATTCGTTGGAATTTTCAAAAATACCCTTGAATCTTTAAAATCCTGTGGAATCCATTAAAATTATTTAAATTTATTAAAAATTCCTTGAAATTTTTACACTTTGAAACTTTTTAAAGCTCTTTAAAAATTCCTTAGAATTTATAAAAGAAAGTGTCTACGCGTATTGAAAAAATCCAGATATCCGCACCGAAATTTCGGTACAAATAGCCCCTTTTCCAGCTTCCCTTATTTGTGGCGAAAAAATCTGGCTACTTTTACCGAAATTTCGGTACACGTATCCACGGCCTTTTTAAAAATACCCTGAAACCATTCAAATCCGTTGGAATCCCTTAAAAATATTGAAATCTATTAAAAAATTCTTGGAATCTTTCAAAATACTCTAAAATATTTCAAATCCTTCGAAATTCTTTGAAAGTTTTCAGGGCTCTTAAAACTTCTTTCGAATTTTTACAAATATCCCTAAATCTTCAAAATCCTTTGGAATCCGTTAAAAATATTGAAATCAATTAAAAAATCCTTGGAATCTTTTAAAATACCCTAAAATATTTCAAATCCTTTGAAACTTTTTAAAGCTCTCGAAAATTCCTTGGAATTAAAAAAAAAAACCTTAAATCTTTAAAATTCTTTGGAACCCCCTAAAATTATCGAAATCTATTAAAAATTCCTTGAAATTTATTATAAAATTTCTTCAAATCTATTAATTCTTCTTGGAATATTTTAGAATATTTCAATTCCTTGGAAATCTTTTGAAACTTTTAAACGCTCTTGAAACTTTCCTGGAATTTTTAAAAATACCCCTAAATCTCTAAACTCCTTCGGAGTCTTAAAATTATTGAAATTTATTAAAAATTCCTTGGAATCTTTTTAAATACCCTAAAATATTTCAAATCCTTTGAAACCTTTTAAAGCTCTCGAAAATTTCATGGAATTAAAAAAAAACCTTCAATGTTTAAAATTCTTTGGAACCCCCTAAAATTATTGAAATCTATTAAAAATTCCTTGAAATTTATTATAAAATTTCTTCAAATCTATTAATTCTTCTTGGAATATTTTAGAACGAACCCTTTCCGTGAATGGTCTACCAGATGTTATGTAGTCAATCACACATTGAACACGGGACGCATTCTGTCTTGCTCATCCAATCTTCTTGTTCAATTGATGCAAGCGTCTTTTGGTCTCTTGATCCATCGTCGGTTTAAGCCTTTGATTTGGATCAGCCAAAGCTCTCGCTGCACCATAAACTGAGCAATTGATGGTCCAGAGGTTGGACTCTTGCGAGATTTTCCCACGAAGGGAGGCATCCATTTTAGCCAGATCTTGGGGTTTAGAACGAACTTGCATGTTTATGTTCCTTCTCGTCCTGAAATCGCAATCATCTCTCAGAAGGTGCCTGCTTTCCGCGGTTGTTATTATTGTCGCTTTCTCATCTTCGGCTGCAGCGTGATCAAGCAGCGGTTGGAGAAGCGCTCCGCGTACATATCCCTTTTTCGAGAGGTAGGTACGTTGATTTCGCAAGGATTAAAGCAAAACGTGCTGAAGCTCCGGGTGCTTTTGGCACCACAGAGTATGCATACGCGCCATAAAGCCTCGATGAACATGGATAATGCCAGCATCGTAGCAGTCTACCAAGTCATCCTTGAGTTGATTCGTCCACTCAATGTGGGTGTTTCGCCATCCTTGTAGAGCCCCGCGTACAAGGATAAGGCTGCATACACTGAGAGATCGCCCGGTATCCCAGAGTCACTATTCAAGACACCTCACCCAGGTTCACTAAGGTTCGGTGGCTTTATCATAGGCCCTTCAGTTCTATTCCAAAAGAATCGAAACCGTTACAATTATTAATAAGCAGTCGCGGGCAATTGTCCAGGGATGGTCCGGAAGGAATAAACCCTAAGCGAAGGCGTAACAACCGTGCCGAGAGCTGAATGGCACCTGGGTGAAGTGTCTTAAATGGTGTCTCTGGAATACCGGGCGACCTCACATAGTATGCAGCCTTATTCTTGCACGTGGGGCTCTATAAGGACGAACAAACAGTTTCCCTAGCTGCTAGTGGGAACGACAATAACGCCATCAAAACACCAAAAAGTTGTAGATGCAGTTCAGAACGATCGAAAGCGCAAAACACCCGACAATTGATCAGCAAACAGTGCCGATCACTCTACAGTTCGTGGTGCTGCGAATGATAATTTAAATGGAAACACGACGACGAAGAAGCGAAACGTCCACATTGAGTGGACGAATCAACTCAAGGACGACGTGCTAGATTGCTGCGATGCCAGCATTATCCCTGTTCGCGGAGGCTTTGTGACGTGCATGTACTCTCTGTGGTGCCAGAAACACCCAGAGCTGCAGCACGCTTTGCATCAGTATTTGAGAAATCCACACGCCTACCTCTTGAACAATGGATATGTACGTGAAACGCCTTCCCAAACGCTGCTTGAATAAGCTGCAGACGAAGATAAGGAAGCGACATCAGGACCAACCGCGAAAAGCAGACACTTTCTGAGAGATGATAGCGATTTCAGGACGAGAAGGAACATCAACATGCAAGTTCCTCCTAAGCCCCAAGATCTGGATATAATGGATGCCTCCCTCCGTGGAGAAATCTCGCAAGAGTCCAACCTCTGGACCATCAATTGCTCAGTTTATGATGTTGCGAGAGCTTTGGCTGATTCAAATCGAAGGCTCAAACCGACGATGGATCAAAAGACCAAAAGACGCTTGTATCAGCTAAACAAGAAGATTGAATGGGCAAGACAGAATGCGTCCCGTATTCAGTGTATGATTGACTACATGACATCTTATAGGACGTTTACGAAAAGGGTTAAAAGTTCGCTCAAAAACTGAGGATCTTCAATCATACACTGAACAAGTCAAAGCTGCTGACAATCAAGCAGTATTTTGTTGACAAAATACGGATGATATCTGACGCAAACAAGAGAATAAAAAAGAAGGAAAGATGAATCAGGGAGAATCAACAGTTTCTCGCTGACTCATCTCACCTCCTCAGTGATCACCCTGTTACTGTCGAAAATCCACTTGAACTTAACAAGGTAGAGACATCTTGGAGAGAGGTATACAATATCATAAAAACACTGAAGTTAAAAGATGATCCTAATAATATAATCTGCTTCAAGGAGTTTCGCGGCAAGTTCATAACATCTGATGAGGAATGCCCATCAATCACTGTCGGAAAGGTAAAAAAAAAGCACTCAGAGGCACGAAAAACTTTTCCACTGCAGGACCAGATGGTATCAAGAACTTCTGGTGGAAGAAGTTTACTTCTACACACCACCATTTGGCTTGCATATTTACCTCATATTTGAAGTCGGAAATTCCTATTCCGCAGTGGCTGTTATTGGAACGGACATTGGAACACGAAAAAAGGCAACTTGTCGAACCGAAAGAATTACAGGCTATAACTTGTTTGAACACACTGTATAAGATCTTTACAGCTATCCTGAATATCAGAATTGTCCAAAGAATTGAGCCTGTGTGGCGAGAGATGTAAGAACAGCGTGGCTAGAAAAAAGGTGTAGCAGGATGTCGAGAGAACCTGCTAATCGGCAGATGTGTCTGTGAAGACACTGAAGCACAACAACGCGTGCTATCAAAGGCCTCGATTGACTACCTGAAAGCTTTTGATTCAACATCTCATAGGCTTATCATCTGTCTGTTGGAAAGCTTGAAGGTACATCCACACATAGTGAGATGCATAGAGAGATTGATATTCCAGTTAAAGATTCATTATCTTATTTGAAAATTTAACTGTTTTATTCAATTTTTTTTTTGTCGAAACTTAATTTTTTTAACTGAAAATTCAACTAATAAATTTTTCGTTAAATTTTGAGCTTCTTTAGTTGAAAATTCATGTATTTTGTTAAACAATTGTCCTTTTTTAAAGAAAATTAATATTAATGTGTAAAAATTAATCTCCTTGTTTGAAAATTCATCACTTTGGTTAAAAGTTGAACTGTTTTTTTTTTTTTTTTTTTTGGTCGGAAATTAATTTTTTTAATTTAAAATATAACTTTTTTATTTTTGGTTAAAATTTTTTTTTTTGGTCGGAAATTAATTTTTTTAATTTAAAATATAACTTTTCTACTTTTGGTTACAATTTTTTTTCATTTGAAAATTCAACTATTTGGTTGAAAATTCATATATTTTGTTGAAAAATCGTCATTTTTGTAGAAAATTAATCTTCTTGTTTGAAAATTTATCTTTTTAAATGGAAATTTAACAATTTCAGTTAAATATCCATCATATTAGTTTAAAATTTATCACTTCGGTTGAGAATTTAACTATTTTGTTGAAATTTTCTTTTGTTTTGTGTGGAAAATTAATTTTTTTGACTGAAATTTTACTATTTAATTTTTTTGTTGAACATTGATTTTCTCTATTTTAAAATTAAACTATTTGGTTAAATTGATTTCTTTTAGTTTAAAATCAATAATTTTCTTGAAAATTCTTTCTTTTTGGTAGAAATTTATTATTTTTGTTTGAAAATTAATCTTTTTGGTTCAGAATTAGCTTTTTTTATTAGAAATTAATTTTTTAACTGAATTTTTAACTATATCATGTTTGTTTGAATTGTTTCAGATTAAAAATTAAAATCTTTTGTGGTTGAAATATCACTATTTTGTTGAATTTTTTTGAATTCTAATGAAATTTAATTTAATTTAATTATTTTCTTGAATTTTTTTAAAAATTTAAATATTTTATTAGAATCATTTTAATTTAAAGTTCATCTCTTTGGTTGAACATTAATTTTTTTAACTATAAATTTACATAGTCAATTTTTAGGTAAAAATTTATATTATTTAGTTGAAAATTCGTCTTTATAGTAGAAATTAATCATCTGGGTTGAAAATTCATCTTTTTGGTTAAACGTTAATTTTTTTAAGTGAAAATTGATCTTTTTTAGTTAAAAATTCATGCATTTTGTTGAAAAATCGTCATTTTTGATATAAAATTAATATTCTCGTTTGAAAATTAATCTTCTTGGTAGAAAATTCAAATCATCAAAAATTAATTTTTTGAAATCAAATTGTGACAAAAAGTAGCTATTTAAAAAAAAAATTCTGGAAAATTAATTTTTCCAAACTGAAAATATAACTATTTCAATTGAATATTTTAGCATTTTAATTGAAAATTCATCTTTTTGGTTGAAAATTAATTTTTTTAAATGAAAAATTAACTCTTGAATTTTTGGTTGAAAATTGATCTTTTTTAGTTGAAAATTTATGTATTTAGTTCAACAATTGTCTTTTTTGGTAGAAAATTAATATTTCGGTTTGAAAATTCACCACTTTGGTTGAAAACGTAACTATTTAAATTTTTTAAATTAATTTTTCATAACTGAAAATGTATCTATTCCAGTTGAATATTTCAGCAATTTAATTGAAAATTCATCTGCCTGGTAGAAAATAATTTTTTTAAACTAAAAATTTAACTATTCAATTTTTGTTAATATATAATATTCTTGTTTGAATTTTTTTTTTCTTTTTTGAAAATTCATCGCATTGGTTGAACATTCAACTATTTCAGTTAAAGATTCAATATTTCAATTGAACATTCATCGGTGTGTTTGAAAATATAACAATTTTATTTGTTGTTTAAAATCTATCTTTTTTAGTTGAAAATTCAACTATTTGGTTGAAAATTCATCTTTTTGGTTGAAAATTCAACTATTTGATTAAAAATTCATCAATCTTGTTGATAATGTAATATTTTTACTTGATTGTTAATTTATTTGGACTATCATTCAAATTCATGGACTTTAGGGACAAATTCAAGAAACGATTATCCTTATTCATAATAAACTTTATTTTTTATTTATAATAAATAAAATAAAATTGTCACAGAATTTTTTTTAGGATTTAAGTAGACACCCTGTTAAATAAAAAAATGAAACGATTCGTTTTATTTTTATTATTGATCCAATCTTCTAATTTGTAGATACATATTAAATAAAATATTGTAATAAATAATTACATATTAATAATAAAGTAATAAAATTTTGGATTTTTTTTTAGGATTTAAATATGGCGGACGACACATTTGCAACTGGCACTGTAGCAACAAATACTTTTGCATCTCAACAAGTTCAGGATGATGAAGATAGTGATGTTCTGGACCATTTCGAGCCTCGTCAGGCAACTCTTTTCCTAGTCGACACAACTCCTCGAATGTTTGAAGAAGATCCACAAACCGGAGAAATTCCTTTCATGCAAAGTCTTCAGGTAAAATTAAATTAATTAAAATTAAATAATTAAAATTCATCAATTTAATTAATTTAATTAATTAATTTAATTAATGCTTTAAAAACTGAATTGTGCAACGTTTACAGGCCTATTTTGCTACTATTTCGAAAAAATGACACTAAAGACACTATTTATAGATTTTTAACCCAAAAAGATGAATTCCAAACAAAAAATATAATATGCAGCAGACTTTTCAATTAAAAAGAATTAACTTTCAACCGAATAATATTAATTTTCTACCAAAAAAAAGAACGTTCAACAAAACAGTTTAATTTTCGACGAAAAAAAAATACTTTTTAAAAAAATAATTAAAATTTCCACAAAATAAATAAATGTTCAATCAAATAATTAAATTTTTAACAAAAATAGATGAATTTCCAAAATACAAAACATAAATTTCTAAACCAAAAATGAATAGTTCATTTTTCAGTTGAAAAAACAACCAATTATGAACCATCAATAAAAAAAATATTATTTTTGACAAAGTAGTTTAACTTTCAACCAAGTAGTTGAGTTTTTAACCAAAAAAAGCGAATTTTTAACAAAAAAAAGGTGGATATTTAACCAAAACAGATACATTTTCAAACAAAAAGTTGCATTTTTAACCAAAAAAGTGAATGTTCCACCAAGAAGATTCATGTTCTACCAAAAAAGACAAATTTTCAACAAAATAATTGAATCTTTAACCAAAAACAATTAATTTTTAACCAAACAGTTGCATTTTTAATCCAAAGAAGATGATTTTTCAGCTAAAATTAAAAATCTACAACAAAGACGAATCTTAAATAGAATACATAAATTTTCAACCCAATAGTTAAATTTTCTACTAAAAAAATATAAATAAAAAAGTATTTTTTTACAAAATGGTTGAATTTTATATTTTTAATAAAAAAGATGAATTTTTAAATAAAATGGTGAATCTTTATCAGGAATAAACTATTTGTCAAACAAAAAGATGAATTTTCAACCAAGAAGATTAATTTCTATAAAAAAAGACGAATTTTCAACGAAACAGTTCGATTTTCGACGAAAAAGATTACATTTTAAAAAAATAGTTAAATTTTCAACCAAATAATAAAAATTGTTATCAAACGAGATGAATTTGCCTCAGTTAAATTTTCTACTAAAAAGGATAAATTTTCAACCAAAAAAAGGAATTTTTAACCAAATAGTAGTTGAATTTTCAACTAAAAAAGACAAATTTTCTACAATAAAAGATGAATTTCCAACAAAAGATTTAAGTTTTTAAGCTAAAAAGACGAAAAAAATGTAACTTTTAATCCCTGAAAGATGAATTTGAAAAGAAAGATTCATTTTAAACAACAAAAAAAGTGAATTTGAAAACAAATTGTTAAATTTTATACCAAAAAAATTAGTAGTTTCAACAAAATAATTAAATCCTCAACCAAAAACGATTAATTTTTAACCAAGGAAGGTAAATTTTATACTAAAAAGATTCATTTTCAACCAAACAGTTGCATTTTCATCCAAAATATACGATGTTTCAACCAAGAAGATTAATAATCTACAACAAAGAGGAATTTTCAATAAAATACATAAATTTTAAAATAGTAAAATTTTCTAATAAGAAAAAAGATAAATTTACAACAAAAAAAGGAATTTTTAACCAAATAGTTTAATTTACAACCAAAAAATATTAATTTTCTACAATAAGAGATGAATTTCCAACAAGAGATTTAAGTATTTAAGCTTTCAAAAGTCGAAAAAAATTTAACATTTAATCCCGAAAAGATGAATTTGCAACAGAAAGGTTCATTTTCAACAAAACAAGTGAATTTTCAACCAAATAGTTCAATTTTATACAGAAAAAAGACTGGTTTTTAACGAAGTAATTAAATCCTCAATCAAAAACGATTAATTTTTAATCAAACAGTTGCATTTTTCATCCAAAAAGATGATTTTTCAACCAAGAAGATTAATAATCTACAACAAAGACGAATTTTTAATAAAATACATAAATTTCCAACCAAATCGTGAAATTTTCTACAAAGAAAAAAGATCAAATTTTCAACCAAAAAAAGGAATTTGTAACCAAATAGTAGTTTAATATTCAATCAAAAAAGATTAATTTTCTACAATAGGAGATAAATGTCCAACAAGAGATTTAAGTTTTTAAACTAAAAAGTCGAAAAAAAATTGAATATTTAATCCCTAAACGATGAATTTGCAACAGAAGGGTTCATTTTCAAAATAAAACAAAAAAAGAAAGAACTTTCTACTAAACAGTTAAATTTTATATAAAAAAGACTACTTTTCAACAAAGTAATTAATTCCTCAATCTAAAAATAATTTATTTTTAATCAAACAGTTGCAAAGGTGAATTTACAACTAAGAAGATTAATTTTCAATCAAACAGTTGCATTTTTCATTTTATTATTTTATTATTTATTATTTATTATTTATTATTATTATTATTATTATTATTAAATCTTATTAGATTATAAT